>JARHVA010001003.1:2490000-2805000 GCA_037957365.1 Torreya grandis | reverse complement strand
AAAAATCTCACAATTTCATATTATTCTAATTTCAAACTAGAGCACATGCTCCATGAAGCATTCAATTTAATCTCAATATGATCGTTAAGTTTCTTCCAAGCTCAACTTTTTATTATAAATTAATTATTTAGGATTATATTATGTGTTTCATCCAAGTGGATAATTATTTGATGAATTTAATATTGGTTTCAACTTTTTAATTGATTCACCATCAAGTGGATTGAGTAATCTATGGTTTTGTAAATATGAACAATGATTGGCTGAAATTCTGATTCACCTTGATGTAGACACTTGGCTATTATTATACCATTGATGAGAAAATATATAGAATAATCATAGGACGTTTTATATGGAATACATATTGATGGAGGTTCCATTCATCTATATAATTTTTCTATGGAAAAGAAAAAATATCCTAGAAGTTTAAGTTTCTCCAACTTTTTGTGTCTCTATTAGTGGGAGTCTCACATAATTTAAAAATAGTTATGTTATCATAAAATTGGGAAGAATATTGTTGTTGGTTAAGATTCCCAATTGTTTCTTGGTCATGGAATTACAAGGCCTTGCATGTATTATAGTTAAATTGTGAAGTTATAAAGGTTTTTGTATGATTGAAAAATTGTTATATAAAATATTATTTATTATTTTAATTATAAATGGTTTTTAATACATCAATATCATAATAATAAGGTATTTTTTTGTTCATTTTTGTACTTGTTTTAATTATGAAATAGTATGCATAATTATTTTAATTTTATGTCTCTTTGATTTGTCATAAGGCAAACTTATTGAAGCATTGAGAATAATCTATTTTCCAGTGGATGAAACGTACTCTTCATAACTAATTGATCAAATCTCTTTTAAGTTTATTTCAATGAAATATACTTATAAGACTTTTTTATTTTTTATATTTTACAAAGGTATTCATTATAATGCATTATTTAATATATGAGTCAATTATAAAATGTGCGAGAATGTAATATAATGAACCTGAAAACTAACAAGAATAAAAAAATAACCAATAGGCCAAGATCCTGAAACAATACTCAGAATTGATTAATATTAATTTATTTAAATAATTACAAACCCAAACCATGCTTAAATAATCCTAAAATTGAAAATTAAAGTCAACATGTAAAATTTTAAAAAAACCTAAAATCTAAAAATATATATATATTTTTAACAACCATTAACTATAGTCAGTTTCACATGCAAGCACGCGTGGCTCTAAAAATTTCCTAAAATAACCTAAATATTAAAATTATAATATGGGACAAAATATAATTTAATTTGACTTCTAGTTCTATAAATATATAATTTCTAAATTTAGAAAATTCTCAAAAAATCATTAAAAGCTAATTTCAGACACTCATATGATCACGATTGGCTTCCAAAAAATATTGAAATCAAATCTAAGTGGATAGAGAGGCTTAGGTTAAAATAAAACTTTTTAATATGGTCATTTTTACAAATGAAAGAGTTCAAATAGAGTTATGAGTCAAAATTTATGACCTCCGAAAGGTTGGCCTATTTTTTCTACATCATTCTTCTATGGTTGAAAACAACTTAGCTCCCATAAGTTTCCCTAATTTTAATGTTACCATTTTTCCTTGTCAATATTATTTGATTCCCATTATATAATCCAACTATTGTATTCCTTTTAAAATCCTTCCCACTACACCAAATACCTATTATAATTCTTTGTCTTGTGCTCACTATCTTTATATCCAAAACCTGTAATATTTTTATCTTTCTTCTTATTTGGAACCTATTGCTCCCAATTTACCTCTTCATATTTATCACCTTTATCATTTTCTCCATGTAATTCATATAAATCTGAAATATTAAATTATGAAGATATATCAAAATTATGTTTTTAACTTACTTCATATGCATTATCACTGATTTTCTTCACAATTTTGCATGGTCTAACTTTTTTGTACTTCAACTTGTTGTATGTGCCTCTTGAAAATATTTATTTCCTCAAGTAAACCATTACCAAATCTCCTTCTTGAAATAATTTATATCTTCTTATAACATCTATTTTTGATTTAAATTTCTCATTACTTTCATGCAATTTTTTTCTTACTCCTTGTAACTATTGCATATGCTCTACAAACACTTATGTATAATCACTAATTCAATATGTAATTGGAAATTATACCAAATCTAAAATACCCATAGGATTTCTTACATAAATAATTTAAAAGGATGACTTTCCTATTGATCTATTATATGAAAACTCAACTTATGATAAAGCCAAGTCCATTCCTTTGGCATCTCTCTCACTATGCATCTCAATAATTTTTTGAAGCTCCTATTCATAACTTATATCTGTCCATATTTTTGTGGGTGTTATGCACTACTAAATTTCAGATTAGTACTTATGTTCTTCCATAAATTCCTCCAAAAATGACTTACAAATTTTGTATCCCTATCTGAAGTAATAGTTTTTGGAACACCATATAATCCCATAATATCCATAAAAAATAATTCTAAAACTTTAGTGGCAAAATTGATTTTCTTACATGCAATGAAATGAATCATTTTAGAAAATTTATTTACAACAACAAAATTTGAATCATTACCTCTCTATGTGTTTGACAATCCCAACACAAAATCCATACTCAAATCTATCCATGGTCCTTTTGGAATGAGTAATGGAATGTATAATCTAGTATTTTATGCATGTCCTTTAGGCTCCTAACATATTATACACCTTGAAACATACCTTGTCACATCTCTCTTCATCTTTGGCCAAAAATACTTTTCCTCCACCAAAGCTATTGTCTTCATCTTACCAAAATGTCCATCTATACCACCACTATGTAATTCTCTTATTATATTATCTCGTAAAGACCTAATTAAAATACATAATTGTTTCCCTTTACAAAGATAACCTTATTTTATAAGATACTCATCATGAATAACATATGTCCCACTTGTTAATTTATTCTAACATTGCTCGACAACCTTTCTAAAATATGGATTAGTATCATATAATTTTTTAATAAATTTCAATCCAACTACTTCACTCACCATAGTAGTTAATAATGCTACCCTCCTAATCAATGCATCAGCTACATAATTCTATTTTACTAATTTATGCTTCAACAGAAAATTATACATTTGTAAGAAAAAACCCCACTTTGCATCCCTACTATTCAAATTCTTTTATGTATTCATATACTTCAAAGCCTCGTGATCTATAAATAGTATAAAATACATAGGCACCAAATAATGCCTGCAATGTCTTAATGCTTGTATAATTTCATAAATTTCAACATCATAAGTAGAATACTTTGTTCTTACCTCATTTAATTTCTCACCAAAATATGTTATATGCTTCCCTTCTTGACTCAACATAGCACCAATTCCCACTAATCAAGCATCACAATCAACATCAAACACTTTGCTAAAATATGGTAATGTTAAAATTGGCCTTTTTGTAATCTTTTTCAAAATTTCAAAGCTTTCTATGGTTGTTCTAGTCCATGCAAATTCTTTCCCTCTCATGAAATTTGTTATTGGTGCCACAATATTACTAAATTTTTTAATAATTTTTATGTATAATGTTTATAAATCATGAAAACTTCTTACCTCTATAATGTTTTTTAGAACAGGCCACTTAACAATTGCCTTTATCTTTTCTTCATCCATTTTCACACCATCTACTGAAACTATAAATCTAAAAAATACCAAACTATTTTGCATAAACCTACACTTCTTCAAATTTGCATACAACTTCTATTTTTTTAACAAATTCATTACCATTCTCAAAGTTGTAAGTGTTCTTATTTAGTCATACTGAATATCAAAATATCATCAAAGTAAACAACCACAAAATTACTAATATATTTTCCTAACACTATATTCATCACCTTCATAAGTGTGCTAGATGAATTAGATAATCTAAATTGCATCACCATCCACTCATATAAGCTATCCCTAGTCTTGAATGCAGTTTTATACTCATCTCCTTCACAAATTTTAATTTTATAATAGCCACTCCTTGGATCAATCTTGGTAAAATATTTTGTTGTTGTAAGCACATCCATCATATCATCTAAACAAGGTATATGAAACTTATAATTTATTGTAATTTTATTAATTTCTCTACTATCCACACACATTATCCATCATCCATATTTATTTGGAGTTAGCAATGTTGGTGTTTCACATGGAATCATACTCTCCCTTATCACATTGTTCCTTAGCAATTTGATAATTTGTTTATTTAATTATGCATGTTCTATTGGACTCATCCTATAAGCTACTTGATTGGGTAGAGATGATCTTGAAATCAAGTCAATGTGATGATGAATATATCTCTTCAGTGGTAAACCATATAGTAACTCATCAAGCATAACATCTACATTTTATTTTAACACTCTTGTTGCTTATGTTGGTATTGTCACCATTTTTGTTTCTTCTTTTTTTGGTACTAGTGCATAACATCAACCTGCTACCTTCATATCTTGGATAAATTCTTTAGTATAGAACACATTTTATATCTTCTCTTCCTCTTTAAGAGATAACAAAATTATCTTTGTACCACCTTTCCAAAAAGTGTATGTGTTCTTTGCTCCATAATGAACTACTTTCTTATTAAATTTCCATGGTCTCACTAATAACACATGACATACATCGATTAGAATAACATCACACCATATTTCATCATTATAAGTTTTTCCTACAGAAAAATTGATTAAGTAAATTTTATCTACTATAACCTCATTCCATTTCTTAAACCATGAAATCCAGTAAGGGTTAGGATGATTTTCACATTAGAAATTTAGTTTCTCAGTCATTTTTTTAGAAACCATATTTTCACAACTACCACCATCTATAACTACTTTATATATCTTTCCACTTGAAGTACATCTTGTTCAAAAAATATTTGATTACAGTCACGCATCACTACCTTCTCTATTGTGCACTTATTCTTTTATTGGAGTGATCATGGTTCTTCTCATCATGATATTGTCTCCAACATGTGTTGGTGAAACTCCAACATTTTGTTCTTCTATTTCAACCTTAACTATATTTAATCTTGGGTGATATTCTTGCCTCTTTTCGTGATCTTGATATTTTGGACATTCAAATTCTCTATGCCCTTATTCTCCACATATATAATGAACATAAGATCTATGTTGATTCAAAAACTATCCTATAACACCTCTATAACCTCATCCTCTCTGAAATCTTATTTCTCCTTGTTGGTATTGAAACCCTTGCCTATAATCATATTGCCTTTTTGTACCATGTGATGATTCATTTTTATTGGCATTAAAACCACCTCTAGTGGTATTAAACCCAACTCATCCCCTTATTAGAGGGGATATACTTCTTTTTGGACTAGTAGATATCCTTCTAAGATTTATTCTATTTTGTTTTTCTTCTGCCTTCAAAGCTAATTGATAAGCCTCATCCATGTTAATTATTCTATCCATGCTTAATTCATCTTGAATAGAAAATATTAAACTATTTACATAATTTTTAGCCATCTTCCCTTTTATTTCTTCATGCTCCACTCGTATGGAAATCTTGTAAAATTCATTTGTATACTCTTGTATACTATGATATTTTATCTCAAATTTTGAAATCTTCTGTATAGGGTTTGTGCATAATCTATAGGAAGAAATTTATCCCTTATATTTTTTTCCATATTTTTTCATGAATTAATCTTATCTTTGCCTTTTCTCTATCTCTCTTTCTAAAGGTGATCCCACCAAATCATTGCATGACCTTTTAATTGTGCATGCAAAATTTACCTTCTTCTCTTCTCTCAAAGTCTTCCACTCAAAGAACTTTTCCATGCTATTCATCCAATCTATCAACTCCTCTAGTTTTAAACTAACTCCATAATTTAAAACATCAACCTTGATTCTTTCATTTCTTCCTTCTAAATCTCAAACTATCCTCTCTTACATCGATGGTGGCTACTCTTATTATTATTCTTCTTTCTGAATTTCTTCATATGATCTGTTTCTTCCTCATCACCACCTTCTTTCCTTTCTTGATTGGTGATGACCTATGTTAATTGTTGAAATTACCTCTATAGTTCTTAGATAGTTCAATTTATCTATGCCATACCTCCTCATCCTCTCACAATTCTTCTCTCCTATAAGATTCAAAGTTGCTTTGATACAAAATAATGAACTCAAAAACTAACAAGAACAAGAAAATTACCAATAGGTTAAGATTTTGAAACAATACTCACAATTGATTTATATTGATTTCTTATAATAATTAAAAACCTAAACCATGCTTAAATAAGCCTAAACTTAGAAATTAAAGTATACATATAAAATTTAAAAAAAATTAAAATCTAAAAAAATATTCTATTTATAGTAAGTTTTGCATGTAAGTGTACGTGACTCTAAATTTTTTTTAAAATAACCTAAGTAGTAAAATTAAACTATGGGATGAAATTCAACTAAGGTTGACTTTTGGATCTAAAAATATACAACTTTTTAATTTAGAAATTTTTCAAAAAAAATATTAAAATCTAATTTTAGACCGTCAGATGATCACGTTTGGCCTCCAAAAAATATCTAAATCAAATCTAAGTAGATAGAGTAGCTTAAAGAAGAATCAAAATTTTTGAGATGATTGTTTTGATGTGTGGAAAAATTCAAATGAAGCTATAAGTCATAAATTATCACCTCTGAAAAGTTAGCCTATTTTTTTTACATAATAAAATTATGAATATTGAGCATTAAATCCACAAATGTCATTTTTCACTCATGTCTATTACAAACTATGTCTAAATTTTAAGTAGCATATGCTTAAGATTTTTGGTGACATTAAATTAGATAAAATAATTATATATATATATATATATATATATATATATATATATATATATATATATATATATATTCCTAAAGCTATATATATGTTACTTTGGCCTATTATAAAAATAAGAATAAAAATTAAGTCACCTCATTTGTCTCAAGTTGTATATACTTTTAGTGAACAAGTAATTGAGATATCATTAAATCTTTAAAGGTGCCAACATGAAATCTAATTAGTTATGATGTTTTGGTGCTCATATATAAGAGAGAATATTTATAATCTTCATACAATATATGTTATTAACATTTTTAAGATGGTGACACCTCTATAATAATTAGTAAGAATATGAGTCTTACATGAAAAACTACTATAATGTTTCTTTTATCTAATCATTGGGCCATGTATGTTATTTGTGTAAGAAATTATATGCTTTATTACAATTAATGGTTTACCCTTATTCGTGTAATTACTACATATTATTTTATTTAGAGAAGTATTTTGCCCATTACTTTTTTGGGTTTGTAAGTGAAATATTATATCTTAAATTTGCAAAGATTCATTTTTTAAATTATTATTTTTAAATATATTGATTTTTTTAATATTACAAGTACATTATGACATTTAGTATTATATTTATATTTTAATATGTAATTTATTATTTATTTATTTATTTTTTATTATTATTTTATTTTATAATAAAAAAAATCATAAATTTATAATAAAACATTAGATTGAAATGAATTTTTTGGGTTGAGATACAGATTATGAGTCGTTCAAAAAACTATAAGTTTTTTTAATATGTGATTTATTATTTATTTATTATTATTTTATTTTATAATAAAAGGCCATAAATTTATAATAAAACATTGGATTGAAATGACTTTTTTGGGTTGAGATACAGATTATGAGTAATTTAAAAAAACTATAAGTTTGTCTAATTTTACATAATATTCAAGGAGATATAACCATTAAATGTTTTTAATTTCAAATATTTAATAAAAAGTTGTAATTGCAAAATATTTATTTATTTATTTTTATTTGAAGTAAAAATGAATTTCTTGTCTTATCAACGTTTATCTAAAACTCAATCCTACAAGAATTTGATATTTTAAAAGTAAAATAAAAAAAATAAAAAATAGTTTTTTTGTCTTTTAAAACCGGAATAATTTTGTTAGATAACTATTTTATTTCTATGTAAAGCAGAGAAATTAAAAATTTATTAATTTATTATTTATTTATTTGGTTTTTTTAAATAGTTATTTTTTGGAAAAAAATAAATTGGAGAAATTAAAGAAATATTTTATCTTATTACAATTTGTACAGTCATTTTGATTTCAAAAAATAAAATTTAAATTTATTATTTTATCAAAATTTAAATAAATATTAGTTACATAATCATTTCATTTCTAAAAAGTAATAGGGAGAAATTAGAAATGAGATTTTTATTTTGTCAAAAAAATTATAAATTTTATTGTATAACCCCTAGATAGATAGATAGATAGATAGATAGATAGATAGATATTCTTCATTTTAGTGAAATTTTATGTTTTAAATTGACTTTCCAATGTTGAGTTTAGTTATAAGGACTAAGGATTATCAACCCCATAAAAAAAGAGTTATTTTAAAAGTCATTTGGTAAAGATATATATTCTCTTATGTTTTAATATAATTTTTTATTATATATATATATATATATATATATATATATATATATATATATATATATATATATATATAAACTGGAAGGTAATTATCTATATTTAATTAAAAAAATTGTATTATTTTTTCTTTAAAAAATTGTTCCTTTAATAATGATTTCTTAGAAAAAAGTAAAAGAAATCAAGGTATAAAAAACTAGAGAACCATATGATACTATAGTGTCCAGTGTATGAATAATTAAATTAAATACTAACATAAACATTTGAATAGTCATTAAAATTTAACAAGTCTACCAACAATAAAATAGTTAATTATTTTAAAGATATAATATCATAAATAAGTATTGATAAGATACAATTAATATTAACAATTTTGAGATGAAAAATACATTAACCTAAAACAATATTTACATAATTTACTTATAACATTGTACTTTATAATATTAATTACACATGATCTCCAATGAACATAATTACATAATATTTTTCTATTTCTTTATCATTCTCAAAATACAATAATAAAAAAATCGAAAGAAGAATATTATTTTCGTGGACATAATATTAGTCACTAATTGTTTAGAGTGGATAGAAAAATGAGACATCCGAACTGATATGGATTGAAAGTGTGAAAAAAGAGAATATCAATGAGAAAAAGTTTTTCAGCCGATAAATTTGAGCTGTTAGACGGGAAACAAAGCTTATATGGATGCTTTTTTCATAAAATCTCTTTGCGTCTTGTCTTTTTTTCCCTTTCTTTCAATATATATTTTTTGTGGAGTATTTCGGCATCTAGATCATGTTTCCTATGCATGCCTATATTTATCTTAATTGATAAAGCATATATATTATCATTTACTTGATCTAAATTAGGTAGATTAACTGTTAAAATGTCTTTAGTTCATAAATTAATTGGTAAAATTAATTTTATTAGAAAAATTGCTCTTCTATTTGTTTAGCTGATATAAATGGAATTGATTCAGCCAAATCTACTTGGGACTTGAGATATATGTGTAGCGGCATTTTCATTTCCATATCAAGTTTCCTATGCATCTTTTTATAACTTGAGATATGTGTGGGGCATTTATGCATCCTATACATACATAAATTTATCTTAACTAATAAATTATAAAAAATATTAATTAAAAATTTCTGATTTGATAAATTCTTCTTTATAATTAAATTTATAGAAAAAGTCACTATTCAATTTCCTCATGTTTCTATTTTTTATATAATATTTATTATTTTCGTTTCAAATCTTCATTACTATTTTTCATAATTGAAATGGTACTCTACCCAACAAGGCATGGTTTTTCTGTGTGTTTTGAAAGTCTGGCTTTTATATAAATAAAAAATATATATATAATCAAAATTATAATTTTATATATATATATATATATATATATATATATAAATATATATAAACACAATTAACTTTTAACTAACATCCTAATACATATAAAATATGTATTTAATTAATCTAAAACAATTTAATAGTCTAATTACTATAATGTATAAATTTTTGTGTTAGTGATATATATATTTTTTTTCCTTGGTTTTAGACGATCAAGTGTCCCATGAGTACCGGGATTTTCATTACACACGCATGGCGCTTACCCACAATGAAGTTAAACTGGGTTTTTCTCTTTCATTCAGCATGTTTTGACAGGATGTAGTTGATATATAGTAACAATCCTAAGGTGAAAATATATACTGAACTACAAAAATATTTGGATAATTCAATTGTAACATTATATTTTATGATATAAGTTAAACAAGATCTCCAATCAATATAAGAGCAATTTTTATTTTTACTTCTATAAAATTTTCAAAATAGAACATAAAAATCAAGAAAAAAGAAAGTTGTTTTGGTGGGTATAATATTAGTCGCTAAATGTTTATTGTAAGGAAAGTAGCAATAAGCATTACATAATTTTTCACCGGATAGATTTGAGCTCTCAGAGGCGTAAAACAAAGATAATATTGATGCTTGGTTAACTCAATTTTCCTTTCGGAGATAGATAGATAGATATATATATATATATATATATGGTGGGGGGGGGGGGGGGGGGGGGCATTTCCCCGTCTAGATCATGTTTCCTATGCATTTCTCTTAGTTAATAAAGCATAAATATTATTGTTTACCTGATAGACTATTGAAAAAGTTCTTATTTAATAAATTAGTCCCGTACAATTTATTACTCTGCTGAGTCATGGTCATGTTTCAACTCAGGGACCATGCATTTTGTACATTAAATTTACTTTTTCCATTTCTCAAATCTTCATCGCTATTTCTTATAATTGGAATGGTAATCTGTTCAAAGAGGCATTGTTTTCTACTCTACATGATAGTTTCTTATTTCATTTAGTTTTGTACTGTAGATGACAGTTTCTTATAAGATGTCATTTAGTTTTTTTTTCTCGTTTGTAATATGTCAAATGGATGTTACTACCGTTTTATAATACAAATTTAGGTGTAATCGATTTTTTTTATTATAAAAAGTATTTCACTACCGTTGATCTGCTCTTTATATGCATATTGTAATTCAATAATGAGTCTTTTATTTATTTAATTAATGAATTTTATTACAATTGATATTAGATCTTTTATTGGGACAAGGTTTTATGATATAGTTGATCAATGTGTATATGTTTAAAGGTTGAGAAACATAACTTTTAATATATAATGAATTTGTGGTTTCTATTTGTATAGGTAAAATTGATTTTTTAAAATAAAAATAAATTTAGAAGTGTTTTACATTGTTGTGTAATATAGTAATCTTTGGATTTCTCTTAGCAAGACAATCAAAACAATCTAAGAATTTATTAACATTTTTTCATGATTTTTTACGCTTACACAAAATAAGTCATTGGATTTATCATGGTAAGATTATCTCAATGGCATAAGCCTATGGAAAATTTCTTTTATATTCAATCATCCCCAAAGCATAAACCATGAACCTTGAACCCTAAAATCAAAACCCTAAACCATGAACTTTAAACATTGAAACCTAAACCCTAAAACCTTAATCCTTGTTCATAAATCTTACACCCTGAAACATGAACCTAAAATATTTGGGATGGAAAGACCACCAATTAGGGCCAACATAATATTTGTGACACTAATAAAAAAATAAAAATAAAAGATAAAAATAGAAGAGGTAAAATTATGAATAGGAATCACAAGATCTTCCAGTTTATAGTTTTCTTCGATAGACCAAAGGCTAAGGCAAATTCATTACAATATGCACTATATATAAAATTGAAATGGATAATGAAGGTGATATAAACAAAATCAGGGAATGATGCATAACCCAACTAGGATGGATCTTTTATCCAACCCAAATGAAATCCAAATCCAAAGTAAAATCAACCCTTAGATGATTTTAGTTTAGGTCCTCAAAACATATTTCTAAAGTAAAATATATATAAGATCGATGGGAAGAATATAGACATAAGATTATTCATGTGGATAGAAGATCACAAAGGCATAGTTATATTTGAAATATGACAAATTCATTTTATATCAATGGTTTTGTTCTCAATAGATTAATAGAAATGTCAATATCACTTAGTTATATTAGAAGAAGAAATGCAAAAGAACTAAATAAATTGTATAATGGAGAAATAGTTTAACCAATTAGTAAAACTTTGAAAAACCAATTTTCATCTTGGATTATATTTAATAGTTTCAAAATCTATCCCTCCAAATGGACATGATAAAAAATGAATGATTGAAAGATTTATTTCTCTTTGGAATGAAGGATAGTATCCAACATGAGGTATAAATTTTTATCCACTTCATATATCTGATTCTACTATCATAGAATTAAGATAGAGGAAATAAAATTGGCAAACTAAAGGCATACCTTCACAAGCATAAGTGATCAAAGCACTCCACTTACATTTTCCCTCATCATAATAGGTTCACTTTTCAACAAATTTAAGGACATGTTGAAAATGGAGCTACGTTTAACTATAATATTAACTATAGTTAAGGACATAAATGTGATAATTTATTTTCTAATTTACATCATAAAAATGAGGAGTAAGTATATACTAACCAATTATTTATTTTCATGTAATTTTAGTAATTAACATCCCAAAAACCCTAAAAGGTAGTGGGTTTCCTAGGTTGATAGTATTTACTTGCTCATAGAGTACCCAAAAAATCATGATAATATGTTGGTTGCTTAGTCAAACTACATTATCTATCTAAATTTATAATGTTAGGCTATTAAAGTGCAAATGGATATTCAATTGTACAAGGAAAAAGTAGTTTTAAACTCACCATAAAATAGTAACTAATAGATTTCCTCATGTTCCCTAATCACATGGGTGCAATATAAATCGTTATAGTATACTTAAGGCTCTGTGTGATGGGAATGATTGAGTGAAAATGAATGAGTTAAAGTTATATAAATGTTTCATGTTTTTCATTTTTGAAGGAATTTTGAACTATGTGGACTATGGTAAAAGATTCAACAAGTTGGTAAGCTCTCACATGAATTATAATGTTTTAAAAAATGAATCATATGAGGTTCTAAAATAATTACTTTCCTAGCACAAGCAACAAAGGTGTTTACACTGCTATATTCACAAAAAAGTTTTGAGGGACACTCAATAGTTGTTTTACATATTTTATATTAAATGCCAAAAAAAATGAATTGTGATAAAGTATCTTAATTGGTACCAAGGAAACATCTATTTAATATGAAACCTTATAAGTGCCACTTAGCATTAGTGAACCCATATTATTTGACATATAACTTGGGTCCGCAAAAATTTTAGTTCTTAAAATGAGAGTGTTAATTTGGGTTTTATGCACCCACCAAAACCTTATGAGGCAGCCTTTAAAATTTTAGGATCAATGAAAAGTATTAACTCGAAGGTATGAGTTGTGGGGTATTGGTTTTGATAAACAACATGTTTTTGGAATAACAATGAGCAAATTAATTTTTTTACCACATATGGGTTGGATATGGATGAATATGAATTTACTTAAGATTGGTAGATTGATGATAGATCTAACCTAAGGTGGGTAGGACCAAATTAAAACATTAAAAATAGGGAAAGGTAAGGTAGAAAAAGAGGAATGTGGATCACACAAGATGAAATTTTTTTAGGCCAGCACTTGAACTAAAGGTTGAATACGGAAACAAGGACCAATGTATATTGTAAGTTGCTATAGCAAACCCACATTCAAACACAGTTAGAAGTCAAAAAGATATAGAATATTGAAAACTTAAGCACATATAATTAAAGGTTGATGATTTTTGAAGATTGTGTTAGCACATTTACAAGAAGGGATTATGACTAATATGCAAAAGACATTCAAATCAACAATAGCTCAATATGAATAACTATATATTAAAAGAGATAAATTTTGCATAAAAAATAGGCCAACCATCTAGAGGCCATAAGTAAATCCATTTGAGCTCTTCCACACACCAAAAGGACCATATAAAAAAGTTTGAATCTAACCTAAGCCACTTTATCCACTTAGATTTTATTTCAATATTTTTTAGAGGATACATGATCATTCGAAGGTTCGAAATCGATGTTTAATAATTTTTTTGAGAATTTTCTATTTTTAGAAATTGTATATTTTTAGAACCAGAAGTCAAATTTAGTTGAATTTCATCCTATAGGCTAATTTTAGTATTCAAGGTATTTCAAGA
This sequence comes from Torreya grandis, assembly GCA_037957365.1. Lineage (NCBI taxonomy): Eukaryota > Viridiplantae > Streptophyta > Pinopsida > Cupressales > Taxaceae > Torreya > Torreya grandis. The sequence goes on along the minus strand of JARHVA010001003.1, from coordinate 2,790,863 downwards.
AAGTTTTAGAGCTGTACGGACTTGCATGTGAAACTTACTATAAATAGTGGTTGCTAAAAATAGATTTTTTTTTTAGATTTTAGAATTTTTAAATTTTTGCATGTCAACTCTAAATTCTAAGTTGAGGCTTATTTAAGCATGGTTTGGGTTTGTAATTATTTCAAGCAATCAATACAAATCAATTCTAAGAATTTTTTCAAGACCTTGGTCAATTGGTAATTTTCTTGTTCTTGATAGTTTCTAGTTTCATTAATAACTCATGAACAACTAGAAGACTAAGAAACTGAAATGACATAACTTATGACATAATCCATATGTTTTGAGAAGAATCATATTTTACATATCAAGACTAAATTGTAGAACTTCACATAATTTCCTATTAATCTTAATTGCCAAAATTATTCTTTATTTGGAATGGGGGAATATAAGTATATATAAGCTTGGGATATGTATGTCCTCATATCTCAAGTGTAGTCTAAAAATACATGTCCAAAATAGAGATATAAAATCTTGTGCAAATTATGCATGTACAATGCTAAATCCAAGAATAGATTTCTTCACCTAAAATATAATATATGTGTCCCAAATAAATAATGAACTAATAATTTCATCTCAATGAGAACATGAAAATACATATGGGTATCTATAAGGGCATGAATGGAACACCACTAGAAGAAGAAGAAAAAAGTATAGTCATTATATAATTTGGAGTTATAATTAGAGTTCTAGTTGGAACTGACACTATTAGTGTAGACATACCTAGAATTGTTACCGATGGAGTTGAGAAAGTTTAAAATGGAACTAGCACATAGATGGGCCCGATATGTGTATGCACCATTTTTTATCTCAGAGATTGAGTACCTTAATTTGGATGAGGCATGACCCAAGGTGTTGAAGTTTTTTACTTGGTGACTTCCATCTATAGATATAGTGCATGGTTTGTATGAAGGTAAATGTCTATGTTTTACAAGTTAAGAAAATCTCTTTCGTACAACTGTGGGAATCTATTAATTAACTTATTCTTCATGTACAATGCATCTCTAACATTAACCTATAGCATAGAAATTCTAATGATTTAGTGCCTGGAAAAATTTACTAGTATTATTTTATCATTTATCTAAAGATGAAGATGAAACATAGACTTTGCCTTCGATCTCAACCTAAAGGTTGTCAACTATTGCTCATAGGATATTTTAAAAAATGGGTTTAGGGACTAATTTACTAGGTGGTGTAATTATTTGAGTGACTTTCATATCTTTGATATTTGAGAGAAATTCCTTTTCCTGATTGGTGAATTACTGTACAAGAGTTCACATCTCCTGATGCAACTCAATCAAGCTATCCCATTTAGTAACAATAAAATAAGGGGCACATGCAACCTCAAATTTTATTATTAAATTCAAATGGGTATAATACTTATTTCTAGTTTCTTTGATTATGAAGTAATCTCTAACATTAATATCCTTTATTTTATTGAATAAATGAATGATATCTACCCACTTCAATTGATAAATGGCCTTTGTAGACCTTATTATATGAATAATGTCATGGAGTTTTATTACTGCCCCAGAACATTATCTATGATTTATTTTGGAGCTTATATAGTGCTCCTCTTCAGTGTCCTTGAAATAGGACGATAAAAGCTTTTTGATATTTATTGTATAACCCCTCATATAACATCTCCAAAAGTGTTGGGATCTTCTTTATATCTTTCTAGGTCTAAGGGATTTACTTTTCTCTACTTTGTCAAATAAAATGTCTTCTCTTTATTCCAACTCAACCTGTTGACCTTCAACAACCAAATTCTTTCTCTTAACCTTTCCAAAGCTATTAGTCTGTCTAGTACATCAAAATGAAAATTTATTATGGGATGCTCAAGAATCACTAAATCATGTCTTTCTGCTTCTTCCTATTAAAATTGTTGAATCCATAAGGGAATGTTTGGTAAAATTGGTTGCTCCATTTACTATGCTTACACTATTGGTTTTGTTTGTTCTAAAAGACTAGGTGAAGGGGATTTCCCTAGATGAAGCATGGTTGCGGGTGAAGATGTCCCTACTATAGGAAAATGATGTATAACTTTCCTCCATCTAGTAACTTAGGTTTAGATTAGTGTATCAATTATGTACTATAAAGTCTTCCTTGTTGCTTTGTTAATTGAAACCATAGGTGAGTCTATCGGAGGTGCTTGGAAAATAGAAAACTCTAAATGTGTATTTTACGTAGGAGTAGCTAGTGTACATAAAATTGAGGTAGCCACCAGGTTTTCAAAATGTACACATTTGCTTAGGTCATAGGACTGAAGACTAGTTTTATTAAATATTAACTAGGTTGATGGGGGCCTTAATAAAATTTACAAGCAATTAATGACCAAAGTGTATGAAGCAATTAATAACCAAAGTGTATGAAATCTTAGTAGTCATAGTAGTAGTGGCAGAGCCCACAATAGTAAGTTTGGCTATGGTAGGCAAAATTATCATTACAACAACCTCAAGCTAGTTTATTTGACTCAAATAATGAAAAGAATGCAAAGAGGTTACTACACCAATTGTAGTTGTAGTAACTAAGGGCATTGCTAAAGAATGAGGACTTAGAGGACTTACATCCTAAGGAGAAATAACTGGGGCACAAATGATTATAGTTGTCAATTTAGTAATCTAAGGTGGCAAGCTTGGAGTTGTAGTTGATGCTGTATCCTAAATTTAGAAGGCATGTGGATAGAATGTTAGATAGCATTATTTTACATATTAGGAATAGTGTAATTGATGGTATTTTCATAGACATTATTAATTATTATGAAGAGAATAAAAACCACCTTAAAATTATTTCTAATGGGTAACTTTTCGAGAGAATCTCTTTCTATAAATATTGTGATAGTCACTATTTACAAGAAAAAGAGGATATTTGTCTCATAAGGTATCTTCAACAATAACTATTTTATGGTCTATATATTAAAGAAAAAATTGAATTTATATGGAAGATGTTTTATGACATCTTAATTAAGATCATATAAATGTATATGGTATGGGTTTGAGTATATACACATGATTTTAATGAAATTGTCTCATGTAACTCTTTGAAATATAACATTTCTAGAGTTTTCACTCCTTTCAATAATCACATAATTTTATTTATACTTATATGAAAAAATAAATTAATAAATAAAATGTCTAAAGAACTTCAATTTAATCTTCAAAAAATATTTTTATTTTATTTTTAAAAATCTAAATTTTTAATAATATAAAATTATTTTAATATAAATTTTATATTATTTTATTACATAATATTTTTAATTGAATAATAATATTAAATAAAAAAACCTAAAAAAACTGATTTGAATGAAAAACTACTAGACAATAGTTATTATATATCTTCATGTTTTTTTTCCTAGATCCTTAATGCCAGGCATTGAATCCCTCACATTGTTTTAAAAAAATCTAAATAAATGGCTATGGTCATGGCATATTAAAAAAAATAATAATAAAAAACAAACAAACATTTCCCATCGTCAACTAAACTTATTAAACAAAAATCATTACTAAGAGAGCATCTCCTGATGGTTGCTCCCAATGGCTTCTTCCTGTGCAAGAAGATTTCAAAATCGCGTGGGTCACATTCCAACCCTACCTCTCGAGAACCAGCTAGATCTGAGCCACTGGTTTCTGAAGGGGTTCAACTTGTTGCACAGGAAGGTTCACTACACCCAAATCGAGCAAATCCTTCGTTGCTTTACCTGACCCTATTTGGCTCTAGCACCTTTGGTCTTTGCTCGCAGGTTCTTTCTACCATTCCTCCACCCATTTCTCATCTACCCATTGACGTACTAAGACATGTGTTGGACGAATGGTTGGTCAAAATCACGACTGACGAACTAGTGGCAGTGGCATCAGTAAGTGGCATTCTTGGTATAAACGACCAATTATTGAACATCTAAAGAGAGGCATTTGGCTCTCAGGAACTGACTATTGGCTTGGTAAATGCACAGCCCCAAGTTGGGGACCCTGATATCAAGACTACTAACTTCAGGGGTTTTGGCATCATTCGTTAAGGCTGACTCCTACAAGCCAGCATGAAGACCTAACTCAAACCTTCTTTATCTTGCATCCTATAGTGGGTTTTGATAGGGAGGAGTTTATGGGAGTGCTCAGATCTGAAAAATATTTTTCATATAAAGGAACTATCTATAAATTCATGGATTATTGGTCAAAAATTTAAGAATTTCATGTTTAGATTTTGAATAACTACCAACCCCTCTTAGAAGGTAGAGCCAAAATCTATCCATGCGCAAAAACATTTTTTATTAATCTTTCATCAGATTATAGAAAAGGAGAAAATTCAAAACAAGTTATGATACTTGAATGACCATCCCTTGATCTTGAAACCATAATCCCCTACCATCAACGCTCTCACTAAACCGTTTAATGTAAAACTTATTTGGGTTCACCTACCCCATTTGCTTCTTAAGTTTTGGGCATAATCTAGTCTTAAAGCAATTTGTAAATACTTGTATGAGTTTCTACAAATACACCCAAATACTAATTGATTTTCCCACAGTACATTTTCAAAGATTCTAGTGAATATTGGCACATCCAAAAACATTAATGAAAAAATCATTTTGCAAGTAGGAGATTGTTCATGGGCTCAACTCCTCGACTATGGAGGCCTGCTATTTCTTTGCCTTAACTATTTTAATTTGGGACATTTAACCAAAAACTGCAACAACTTGACAAGAAATAATGATTATTCATTGTGAAAGGACTCCCTTCCTACCCACCTTACGGTGATGGTTGATTCTAAAAGTGAAAATTTAGCCTCATCCTTGGATGATCTTCAAACCTTTGTTCAAACTGAAGAATTTAATATCCACTTCCAAATTGATGGAAACCTACTGATAAATCCAACCACTCCAAAAAGGATTTTAGTCCTAGCTCTCGAAACCTTTGAACTAAATATCTCTAAATAAGTGAATTTTAATTGTGATATATTCAAGGCAAAACTAAAATAATTAATTTAGAAAATGGAAAATATCAAATCTTTAAACCAATTGCAATTTCATTACCGACTCACATAGAAGCCTTGAAAGACAAGGGAGAATGGACTATGGTGAAAAAATTAAAAATTGCCAAGGAGTTGTAGTTCGGTGTTCCAGCATGGCTCTTCGTTCAGGGGAGCTCCGATCAGAAGTTTCACAGAAGCCATTTGAAAGAGATGGTAGGTGCAAGGTTAGGTAATACTTGGTATAAATTTTGTGTAAGATTTTCTGATGGTAACTGGGTTGCTAGAGGAATGAAGTGTCCACTTTTTAGTTACAACAAGGCTTAATTCCTTAATATTTATTTGTTTTGCCTACCTTTTTTATCCCTAGTAGAAATGCTCCATGTGAGTGTAAATGATTTTATCTCTCTCTTCATTGTATAATGTTTCAAGGGCTTTAAATCTCATAACAATTAACTTTACCAAAAAAATAAATAAATCCATTAATAACATTTGAAAGAAATATTAAAATAATCAACTTATTATTTGAAAAAGAAAATTGATATCTGTTTTAATATCTTTTTACCAAAACAATTAAATATATCCATTTTAATGAAAAAAAATATTGCTTATAAATTTTAGCATCTATAAGAATTCAGGTTCACCCAACTTATTTTCAATTCATCTCATGAACGGATCCTTTTTACAATTATCCAATAGTAAATATTTAAGCTTAAACTATACAAGTATACATAAAAATATTTAATTATTAATATTAAATAATGAAGGCTATGCTCTAACATATAATCAATTTTTGCCAAAGAAATAATGCATAAACCTTTTTTTTTAAAAGTAGTTCGAGAAAAAGGTAATGCAGCCTCTTTTCACCCATACATTTATAGTTGTGTAGATTTACACCCAAAAGCGTCTTATAGAAGAATTTTTTTTTCAAATATTTAATATTTTTTAATGAGAATTTTCAAGATAGGATTAGCTAAAACCAGAGTTTTGAAGATAGGATTAGCTAAAATAATGTTATATCTTTATTCTTTGACTTTTAATAGAAGAGTCTTCAGTCATACAGTTTATGGACACAATATTGGTTAACATTTTTGTTACAATGAATTTTTTCGGTGAATGAAACCTCTATTTAAATATGAAGACAAAATAATTTTTCTAAAGAAATAGTATGAAGATTTTTTTATGTATAAATAATGTTTATAAAAATATTATCAAATAAATTTCTTCTTGAAAAATTATTTTAAAAAGTCGATATAAATAGAAAATATTTTTATTTCTCCACGTATAATTTTCAAAAGAGATTTTAAATTCATCATCAAATTTAGATTATTTCATAAATTCATTAAATTATTATAATTTTTAAATAAATAAATATTACATTATTTAAAATTAAATATATGTAAATACTTGACATGATATAGATTGTATTATAGACAGAGAATTTCATGTTATATAAAAAAATCAAAATATATCTCAAAGATTTATGAAAATAAAAGAAAATAGAAATTAAAGGATAGAGAAAATGCAATATTATCTTATTTCTATTTTACTTGTAGTGAAAATATTATAACATAATTTAATATATAAAATAAAAGGAAAGTAAATTTTAAAAGTTTTAATTTAAAATATTTTTATTTAAAAATATATTAAATGTGTAATTATTTCTTTAAAAATTTTATAAAAGATAACAAAATTAGTTTTTTACAATTTATTATTATTTATTTATATAAAGAAATATTATTTGCTTTTCAAATATGAGTTTTTATTATTACTGATAATCATTACAAAACAATTATTGATTAAAATTTTTATCATTTATTATATATATAAAAAAAATTTAATCAATAATTGTTTTATAATGATTTCTTAATTTATCACTAATAATAAAAACTCATATTTGAAAAGCAAATAATATTTTTTTATATAAATAAGTATTTAGTAAATTATAACATTATGACACCTTTATTTATTTATTTATATATATATATATAATATATATATATATATATATATATATATATATATATATATATATAATTATTTAAAATATTAAAACAAACGAAGGAATTCCCTTACGTTCTCATAGTCCGTTAATGGTTAAACTTCCCTTTTTTTTGAACTATTTCTGGAGACAGATTGTCTGTTATCATTTCTCTAAATTAAGATTGATTATTCCTCACCCGGTACTAATATGTTGGTTAGTCCACCAACTGCAAAGAAACATTGTTAGCCTATAATTTTAAAAGAAATTCCAAACTACTGCGGCCTGTGTGGGGTACAGAAACAACATTACACGTTTTGGATGGCTATCCTTTCAAATTACTGAGCAATTCCGTACTAATTTCTCCGAACTGATGTACGATTTGATTAAGAAGAATCAACACAGAGACTGAAACAGTAAACGAAACTAAACCCACAGTCCCAACAGCAACGCTTGGTCTGGCGTTAAGAAGCAAGTTCTGCAAGCATACCAGGAACAGACATACATCTGAATGGTAGGTAGAATATTTTTTTTTCTCCCACTCCATCCAATGCTGCGGAGGAATATAATTCATTAACTCCATTCTCAGCTGATGCGTCCGTTTTCTCAGAATTAGCATATCCTCGTCTACATTGTTTGGGCGTCCTGCAAAACCATTTGAACTTAAGGATGAAAATTACTTCGATTGAGAGTTATAACAATAGAAAATTATATACATAAATGAGTACACGTACCTGATTCATCGGATCTGGCAGACTTAACAGCACACCTTTTGTAGCCCTTCTTGATGCGAATACGTGTGCAAAGCATCCTTTGTACTCTGGTTTTATAAGGCATCAGTCCACAGCAATAGTTTACAACTCTGAAATCCATGGCTGCAAATCTTGAAGCTGAGTTAAGCCAAATTCAATTTATGGAAGGCCTTTTGTTGCTTCGAACACTGAATGACATTAAATAAGCGTGATTTGCCTGAGGGAATGACTGGGCACCTCTGGAACAATTTCCGGGAAGGTGCTTCCTGGCGTTAATGACCATGAACAATTTCCAAATATTTGTCTTTTACGTGAAGATGCGTGCCCCTCTCTGTGACCGCGTGAGCGTGGCGCCACGTTCCATTGTCCCTTGAGCTAACATTTAGCCCTCAATCTCTCGGCGACACATACATTTCCCACTTTTAGGTCGTCTCTTTCGACTAAGATAACATAAAAGGCAAGAATACAACTTATTAACTATGCGAATGGCATCAACATGAAAATATGAATTGGAACTTCTCAAATGTCACAAATGGTCAACGTTTGGATACGTTGTCTCCTGAGGCTACTCTATCTAGGCAGAAGAATGTTAATTCATATGGACATCAACAAGTTTTGTTTGTAATATTATTAAATATAAAAAAAAAAAGTATCATACAAAATCAAATAACATGAATAAAGGTTAGGATCCAATGGAATGGATTTGGATGATCCTTTTCTTTCTTTGAGCAATAAGATAGTGAATAACATTCATTTCGTTTTGAAATTGGTGTCAGTAACAAATAATGATTATTTCGACAATCTCAAGTGGTAATAGATATAGATAATAATGATAAGTAATAAAATATGGTTGATGAGATAAAAAATTGTAGTTGTAGTGAAAGTGTCTAGAACAAGAAGTAACTTTAATTTAGTCTAAATGTTTCATAATATATTTAAATGTTTGTGAGGTTTTAATTTATAATATAAAATTTTTATTTGATAGAATTTTAAATAATATTTTAATTTTATCAATAAGAAAAAATATTTTTCGAATAAAAGAGAATATAGATTGAGAATCGCGTGTGAATTGATTAGGTAAGGGGAATCATAATAATAATTAGTAAAATATTGATCATCTTATTTGTCAATTTAAATATGAAATGTTTGTGGCCTTGACATTATTTGTCATCAATATATTATTAAAATTTTGGTCCTCTAATATCATCACTATCGGGCCCTTTTTCGAGCTAGGTAGTGGATCCGTACCAACTCAGGGAACACCTAGGCGCGAGGCAATCATGGAGGATGATTGTTTTTTTATCTTCTAGCAGTGTCAGTTAGTTGATAACAAACAACTTCTTTTGAATCAATCAAAAATGGGAAGCAAGTGCACGAGACAACGATGACCATTAAAGACAAATGACTCCTTTTGAATCAAGTAGCATTGGGAAGCAGGTGCATGGGATAGTGACTACGCATTAAATACAAATCATAGTGGAAGTGGTGGGATGTGTACCTCTAGCATCAGCCCAATGATTGGTGTGCTCCATTCCCCATGGTCTTAGGATGCTCTGAAGCCCTATAAAAAGAAGCCAAGTTAAGTTGGAAAAGAGGATGAACTGGAGTAGTGAAGCTCTGGCGAATTACTGCTAGATAGCTATCTTTAGTGTTAGCCTTAGTTTGGGATGCTTCTTGATGCTCCCCTTTGTAACTCCCAGGATCATCTATGAGCTTGCACCTTTAGCAGCTTATGTCAAGCATTTGCTCAAGTTATATTGTTGTTGAACCTTATTAATGAAGAACACTTTGTGAATGCTTATTGGATTGCATGCTTTATTATGTCGAATGTATATTGAGCTCTCTTGAGCCTCCAACTAAACTCATTCATGATGGCATTGTAACTAGTAATTAACCCTACACCCATGATAGGAATTATGTTATGTATGGTCAAGACCCTATGCCCCAAAATGATGCCCACACCTAAGAGAATTCTATGCCTAAATCCCTTAACCAGATATCCAATAGCCCCTCAATTTCTTTAGTGCCATTGAACCTATGAAACCCAAGGCTTGCACCCATGAATGCATAACCATCATTGCACTAATTGAGTCCTTCAATCATAGAGTTATGCCATGGCATAACTAGCCCTCTATAGACCTTGGTCCCTTCTCCACTATACCATGAGTGAGAACATAAGGCTTGCACCTTATGTATGCTGATGCCAATATAGTTGAGTGCCATAAGAATAGTCAAGGCATGTGCCCTATCAAAACAAGCCTAGATCTAACCTAGATAGCTCAATAAGTGCATGACTAAGCCCATGATCGAAAGACCAACTTTTCTACAATATTTTGGTTTCAATGCCAAGACACTATTGAATTTTATTGCTTCAATGGTGCAATAGGATAATGCTCTGACTCTCACTCAAGAATATTCAAGCATCGGTTGGAATAAGTGGTAGGAAGTGGGTCTAGAACCACTTGTATGATACACTATATAAGGTTTTATTTTGTGAAATATCAGAATAAGTATACCATTGGTTGGCTACTTATACGACCCATGGAAGCTGAAGCTATGGACAACACCTCAAGTGAATGAAAGAGCAATTAGAGAGGATTGATAACTTAGACTCCACCTAGACTAGAATCATAGACAAATGCAGGTAAAGGGTGCTGAACATCTACATGCTTAAGTTTGTAGTATTGATGTAATCCTTCCCTAAAGAAACATAGTATCAGTTCTTATGTAAAACCTAAGGCACATTTATGAATGAAATCGACACTAAACTCAAAAAGCTAAAGGTAGATTATAGCTTTGAAACAGTGAGGATGGAAGGCTAAAGTCCTCTCGCATATGAGTAGCAATAGAAGGGGATGAGCATATTGACAAGTGGTAGCTTAGGAGATAGGATGATAACAAGAGGAGTCATGGACTAATAGAACATATGAAACCTACAACTATTGAGATGTCTCGTAGCGAGTGACAAGGGCATGGGGAAGGGTCTCTTGTATGATAGTCATGCCTAGAAGAAGGAGCCCTTGAAGCCATGGAACAAGCTATAGAATTAATAGGTGAATGCTTGGGGTCCCTTCAGAACATGACCATTGGAGATAATCCTACCCCCTTTGAACTTGCAGTGTAAGCTCATGTGCCAGATTCCCCAAAGGAAACTAGAAGATTGATAATTGACCTCATTATTGAGGTAGACTTTGATGATTTTGTAAATTTGGACTAGAAATTTGTTATTTAACAATTTGTCCTATATAATGAGGTAAGTGAAGATACATCTAGACCTCAAGGCACTAGTCTGACTAGATAGAACATAAATGCAAACACCCCAATTTAGCCAGTGTCAATTATACAGACTAGGCAACAACACCATAAGAAGTGGCCTTACACCACTAGTTGGTAGTATGATGCAATCATCTTTCAAGATGCAAGTAGTAACCACTAGAATAGCACTTGGTTGAATAGCTATAGGCCTTGGAAGACCAACCCCAAGATAAGTGCTAGGAGGAAAAGCTCACAAGGCACTAGCTTCACCCTAGACCTAGATCTATTATTAGATGGCCATGCACCTACAAAAGTATTGAGGTGTGGAGTATTGCTTGGAGCATGTGCTCAACTGCAAGTTATAATGGTGTACATGGGGAATAACCTATTCAGAGTGTACGCCAACCTAGTTTGTGACAAGCTTGTTTTATCATGCCCATACTTGGCATAGTAAGTTTGATCCTAACTAGGCAATAGTTTATTATGACACCCTGAAGAGAGCCTTCTTGAGCAAGTTTGATATACCTAAGTTCGAGCAACAAAGTATCCCCACACTTAAGGAGATCAACCAGGGATTATCAAAGAGTGTGTGCTTATACGATGTTAGATTCAAGACACTCCTTTCCAAGCTCCCTTATGACATTCACCCCTCCCAACATACATAATGGTTCATTGGATGATTGTTTGTACCTTTTCAAAGGATGTTATCCATGAAAACATTCATAGACCCTCGAGAGGTGCTTGAATCCATAATCAGAGCTGAGGTGGTTGCGATCATTGATAAAGGAACTAGCCCCTTCATGGAGATGTATATTACATTTATGGCCCCTCAATTGTAGAAATTGATCGCTAGTTCATCACAAGACAAGAAAAGTTGGTTATGGTGCATCGATTAAAATATGGAGAGGCATAATAAAAATAACTACCCTTGAAGGAATGTGTGCAAACTGTTTCTCATTTGTGAAGTCTATCATGAGGTTCATGATGTTCATAACTTCCCCTTGTTGCAACATAGTATTCATGTAAGCATAACCATCTAATAAAAGTTATGTAACATCTACACTCATAACACAGTTGACTATCGAGTAATTTATAAAATATGAAAAAATATAGATAGAGGTGCATGGTAGGCAACTACAATAGCTAGAGGGTAGGCAAACCAAGGAAATAAGGGTTATGGCCAAAAATATGTTGGTTACGAGAACCAATGAGGTGTTAGAGGGTGAGGTGGATGACTCAATGGATGAATATTCCCACTACGATCATGTTAAAAGTGTGGGTTGACCGAGCACTATTAGTGTGACTTCTTGATGCATCTAACATGCAGGTATTGTCGAGGATCACATGTAGTTGAGCAATGCCCTGACTTGTACAAATAGTGGAACTAAGGTAAAATTGGTATTGATAGGGGTATTGGGATGACTAGGCATGAGACTAAAGATAAGAAATGGGATCCAATGGCATAGCCAACATGCATAGAGTCAACCAAAGTACAAGAAACTACTGAAGTGGACTTTCCATTCAACCACCATCTGCACCAAGATAAAAACTATGCTTTGAATATGGTGAACCAAACCACACTAAGCATATAACATGGCTTGAGATAAAAGCCATGTCCTAACATAACCCTTTACATGAAAATGATATCCTACAATAATCCATGAACATAATAGAAATTTTATAGGGAGAACTCTAGTTAGCTAGAGATCTAAAAGTGTAGGCTACTTACTGCCTTGTGCAAAAATCAAGATAGTTTTGAGGCTAAAGTATAGGATCTGACAAAGATCCTTCACCTCCTACAAATGGATAGGATGCTTAAAAAAATTTCTCTCAGAAAACATAGGGACAAATCCAAGTTAAGTCATTGAGCCCCATGTAATTAAATTTGTTGTACCATATTTAGAGCATGTGTATTAAGGCATACTAAAAATGTAGAGTATGACCAAGAGCTACTAGTAAATGCCACAATCGATGGATGGTATATCTATGAGGTGTTGATCAATAGTGGCACATAGGTTAATATCCTAACCAAGAATGCATGGGAGAAGATGGGTAGGATAGCCTTGAGACATTCTCCCCATGTACTTTTGATGGCCAATAAGAAGCAAGCATAATTGATTAGAATTCTGAAGAGCACCATTATAGATATTATGGGTGCCAAATTCCATTTTGACTTTGAGGTTATTAGGTTGGTTGAATAGGATAACTACTTAATTATTCGAGGAAGGTCTTGGTGCTACACGAAGGATGTAGATATATGCTTCAAAAAAGGACACATGACCTTCAAAAATGGCAAGGAAAGGGTAGTGATCCCCCTTTCAAGTTACCAAGGACCCTTTATGTAGAGATCATTTATTTGGAGGATGAGATCAACTACATATATAAAATCATAGTGTAAGCCAACGAGAATCTCAACCCTTATAACAAAAGAGTGCTCTCTTGGGAAGATGGGCAGTTAGCCTTGGACACCACTAATGTCATTTATGATCTATGGGTTGAAGAGGCTTATGACATCAATAGTCACTAATGTTGTTTGGTGTTCATAAAGGTGCTAAATACTATGAAGACTAGTTGGGTCTAGAATGATCATGTTTTAAAATGATTGGTCCCATACTAGGAGAGGAAATGAAAGAGGGTACTCCACCTAAGCAAAGGCAAGCTTGCAAATATCTCAAAATTTTAAGTGGACAACCTAGTGAAAATGTGTGTCCACTATCTTGAAGCATGCATCCCCAAGGAGATAGATAAAATTGGTGCACTTGTGTACAACTTAAAGAGCACTACCATGCATTAATGGGAAATGCAAAGGTATAATTTACTATCTTGGCTAGAGGTAAAAGTGGCCATGTGCACTAGTTTCATGAGGAGTAATGAGAACCTAGATATATCAACATACTCTAGTGACTCTAATCCCATGGTACATGTGTGCCTATGCATGGAGACATAAACTGACTATGGTGTGACTCCCCCAAAGAACTTATGGGCATATTCCTTTTATAAGACTCTAAAGACATGGGCATGAGCTTGGTATGTGGTCAACGAGATACACCGATATATAACCAACTAGGAGGACCTTAAAGATAATTTTATGCATACCTTCTCCTTTTCCTCATAGAACTTGTAACTGGTGAAGCCATTGGAAATAATTTAGAGAGCATTTTTCAAAGACACCACCATCCTTGAGGAATGCTTGAAAGACATATTTAGAGAAAGGGTTACTCTTGACTTTATTTGAGAAATGGATGCTCAATAGCAACTCAAGTGAAGAAGATGATGAAACTTGGAAGGATTGCTACTAAAAAATATTGACCACTATAATAAATCTTGTTCACCAAGTAGATGATATTGGTCCATGTGAAGAATATCCCACTCATATTTATACTGAGACAAAAAAGGTAACTAGGCATGTCTAACACTAACACCAAGAAAAGAATGAGTCATACTATGCCCCACTTAAGAACATTAAAGTGGATATAAGTACAAAATGAGAGCCAAAGATGACTTCTCTAGGCACATATTGGTCAGGCATAGAATTGGCACACAACATAGACCTCTTGAAGGAACTCCAAGAATTGCTCCCCAAGAGTTATCAATATATTAAGGAAACCTAACCATGCCATGGAAATATGATCATAAAGCTAATAGATAGTGCAAGACCATTCAAAAATCACCCTTACAAGATGAATCCCAACCTCTGTACCAAGGTTAAAATAGAGATCGATGTTACGCTACTTATATGGTTCATTTAACCTATGTAGGAATCTTAGTGGGTAAGCCCAATGGTAATAAGCATCAATAAAGATGGGTGCATTCACATTAGAATCAATTACAAAATTTTGATTTTCATCTACATTAATGACCCCTTCCTAGCTCCATTCATCGATGAAGCCTTGGAAATCATTTCAGGTTGAAATATTTACACATTTAATGATGGGTTCTCTAGCTACCACATGGTCCTGATTTAAGAGGAGGATAAGACTAAAATAACCTTTGTGATTGAATGGGGCTATTTTTATTATAATGTGATGCCCTTTGGACTCAAGAATTAGCCATACATGTTCTCTAGTGTGGTGATCACCACATTCAATGATTTTATCCACATGTTCCTCCAAGTTTACCTAGATGATTGGAAGGTGTATATCCTCATCAAGTACTATTGTGAGAACCTGCACCTAATGTTTGATAGGTATAGGCATCTTCATATATCCTTAAACTTAAAAACGTTTATATTCATAATATCATTTAGAATGCTACTTAGTTATATCATCTGTATGGATGGTTTGTTCATCGATCTAGTGAAGATTGCCATCATCATTTAGCTACAAACTCCTTCCACACAAAAAGGCATTCGTGCCTTTCTTAGCTACTATAGGTATTAAAAAAAATTATAAGGAGTTATGTGAAGACAATGACACTAGTAGAAGAGCTTTTTCATAAGGATGAACCATTCTAACTGGGTGAATCACAAAAGGATGCCCTTGAAATCCTAAAGCTCAAACTAGCTAACATGCCTATCTTACAGTTATCCAACTAGATAACACATTTTAATGTCCATGTTGATGCTTTTGGATCTGTGATTGGTGAAATCTTGGCACATCATGGAAAATTAAAAATGGATCATACCATTTAATTTGCCAATAAAAAGTTGAACTCAATAGAGTAACATTACACAATGATAGAGCATGACATGATCACCATGGTCTATGCCTAGAAAAAATTTAAATAATATTTGTTGGCAACCACTTCCATCTTTATCAATAATCTTAGGACACTCATGTACCTTGTGAACATTCCTATTTTACATGGGTGCATATGTAGATGGATAGTTCTATTATAAGAGTTGTAATTCTCCATTATTGTTAAGCCTATAAAGTAGAACCTGGGGCTAAACCAGTTATCTTACATCAATTATAGTGATGTAGAGGTGATTATTAAGGATGAAAAGATATAAAAATAATTATACATTGTCTAGTTCATCCATGAGGATTTGCCAGAGATCGCCACCTTTTTAACATCTAGAGTTAAACCCTAAACTATGACAAATAAGTAAAATAAATAGCTAGCATTTTAGGCTGCCTTCTTTCAACTCATTAGGGGAGAAATATGTAATATAAGTAGAGATGAAGTGCTACACTGATGTGTCTTTGAGAATGAAAGAGACTTCATTTTACAAGAGGCACATGAAGGCACAGAAGAAGGGCATTGTACTGGAGATGTATTACACAAAAAGTGTTATAGTTAGGCTGTGGTGGCCAAGCTTATTCAAAGATGCAAATAACTATTCCAAGGCATGAGATATATGCTACCAGATAGGGAAGCCTAACCATCATGATGATTCCCTCATCCACATTCTTGCCTAGGTGCCATTCAAGAAATGGGCCATTAATTTTATTGGGATAATAACTCCTATAACATAATGCACAAGTGAAAGGTATATCCTAGTGGCCATAGATTATTTTACCAAATAGATCAAGGCCACATCTAGAAAATACTACAACTCTACCATAACATGCACTACATATGAGAAAACATAATAAGCCATAATGGGTGTTTTCTCAATCTAACTAATGACAATGGCACTCACTTTATCAATGAAATGGGGCACATCCTATTGATTTAGTACATGGTGGTACACCACAAAATAACTTCTTATCATCCACAAGTAAATGACATAACTGAGGCATTTGAAAAAATACTAGGAGCATGCCTCACAAATATATGTGATGTTGGTCACAAGGATTGGGATGATCATGTATCAATAACGCTATCAGTATATCACACAACCTATAAGCACTTAAATAAGGACACACCATTTCAACAAGTGTTTGGTGCTGAGGTGATCCTACCAATGGACTTCTTGGTACCATAATTATGCATCATGTGTTTTGGTTAGTTATATGACCAATAGTCACTAAATGTAAGGCTAGAGGATTTCAAACCTTAGATGAGATGCACACCCAAGTAAAGTCAAGCTAGTAGATAGAAAAGGTGCACCAAAAGCTCTTGCATTATAATAATATAAAGAACAAGGTGATAGCAAAAGGGGAATTAATTTTTATCTATGACTCTAAGTATTTTAGATACCCATGAAAACTATAGATATGGTGGAGGTGCCTCTATATCATCCACCAAATATTGGAGGTAGGTGCATGAATGTCACACATGTTCACTGGGGAAATGCTTGATAGGAATATTAGTGGAAATAGGCTAAAGACATATTGGAAATAGGATGTAACTTATGCCATGAGGACACCAACTTCTTGGTCACTAGTCGATTTGAGTTGAGATGACCAAAATAACATTTGCTGTAAGCCAAATAGTTCCTTTTTATTTTATTTTATTTTATTTTATTCTTTGGGTAGTAGTATAAAGAGTGAAGAAGCGGTGATTTGAGGCCACCAAGAAAATATACTAACACTTCACCCATAATTATAGTTGGGTAAGTTGAGCACTTGTATTCTCTAAGTGCATGAAGTTAAAAACTTAAGTAATGGGCATGTGAAGTTTACCAATGTTTGATGCAAGGGACACCTGATCTTCATACACAAGAATCAAATAATGTGGCATTTTTAAGCCCATAGAATAGCTAGTTTGGTGATTCTAATCATAATTCCAATCGATTGAGTTGAGAAAGGATGTATTTTAAGCACTTATGCTAGACACTTAAGTTTTAGGTGCATGGAACCTACCAGACATAAAGCAAGTATGAACTGAGAGAGCCACGTAGGACGGAGTGAAGATGCACAACATGATCATGTGTAAGAAAGAAAGTGAAGACACACAAAATGATTTTACACAAGAGATATATAAGATGAGAATCAAGTGTTAAAGGGCCAACATAAGGGATTTGTATGGGGTTGGAGAGGCCAAAGTAAAATAAAGCATGAGAAAATGATCAAGATAGATAAATGCACTTTAAATAAAATTATAGCAAGAAGAGAAGATGGAATTGAGGAGATTGAATTATGGGCATTTGAGGCACTACACCAAGGTTACCATATTGAAGCTAGGGTTAATTTTAGTGGTGAATATTCATTAATTCATGAATATTCTATTTTTAGGATTTTGGTTTTGGTGACTTTTTAGGGTTAGTAGATGGGACCAAATCAACAAAATTTTAGGGATATATTTTTTTGGGGGGTCAACTCACCAAACCTTTATAGTAATATATAAGATTACACATAAATTTTCAATATATATATATATATATATATATATATATATATATATATATATATATATATATATATATATATATATATATATATATATATATATATATATATATAGTAGATCCCCTTAGATACGAACCAAAGCAAGAAGCAAAACCCAAACTAAAGGAACATAAAACCCAAAAGTGAATGAATAAAATGAACTAGAGTGTCGAATAACCAACATATGGGGACTACATCATTGAATGACAAAAATGATTGATAAAATTAGATGATAGAGTTGAATGATAGGTCTAAATGATAGATCCAAATTGTATAACTGAATGACATAGCTGAATAATAGTGTTGAATGACATAGCTGAATGTAATAGCTGAATGACATAGCCAAATGACTTTTCTAAATGATAAATCCGAATAGAGGATTTGATTTTATCATTAAGAAATAGAGCTAAACATCAGATCTAGAATCCAGTGATGAATGACAAGCTGGGCAACATAGCCAAACACCATAACTAGATGATAGCTTAAGGTGAAACAATTTGTAAACTAGAGATGAAACCCTTTTATTAGATGACAACATCGAATGAGTTATGGGAGTATTGAATGACAAACCTAAAAATCATAGGCCAATCATCATGGAAATCATCCATATTATCTTATTTTAAAGATCCAACCAAAAAGTCCACACAATCATAATGTACTATAAATCTAGGTTTTTTTTTTTTATTTTGTCATAAATTTAACTTCAACTGTTCAATAATATTAAAATAATTTTACATGTAAAAATCCCCACTATTATCTCCGATGAAAGAATCAATGAGAATAACATATCACCCACTAAATTTTTTTTTATGATGAGTATGACATGCCACCACTTGAAGATGCTCCTCTGGTTTTTGATGAAAATGATAATGACACTCAAGTGGAAGAAGAGATTGGTAGTTCTTGTCAAACACAAAGTTCAGGTGAAACATCCACTCAAAAATATTCTTGAAGGAAGAGAAGTAGATGTACAATTAGAAGGTTCTTTAAGGAGGATTGGGAAATAAAATTTCCCTTCATATAACTTATAGATCCTAAAAATACTAATGATACTCCAAAAGAATGTAGATGTACAATATGTAGTTGGAAACTAGGAAAAGAACACAAAATGCAATTGAAATTGGACACAATTGAAAAATATTATGGAAAATTATGTGAGATAGTGAAGTACCTAGATGGCTTGATAACAAGAACACACAGGTGGAAAACTACAAAAGAATACATGCATGTAAGATAAACACAAGAACATGAAAATGATAAGACACATCAAAAATATCCTATGGAGAAAGTGGGAAAAATTGAAACAAATTTTGGAAAAGTCAAGCAGACCCATCTAAAGGTGAAATACATATAGTTCTCTACTATATACCATATAATAAAAAAAGGAATACCTATTTCTTATTTTTTAGATTATATGATTTTATTTCAACATAATGGATTTTTGGATATTCAACAATCACATTGTTTTGATAGTAGTGCTTAGGAAATGGAAAAATGTCTAGCAATGGTTGAGATTGAAGATTTGAAATAAAGTGTTAAGAGATCACTATTTATTCACTACCTATTATTGAGGTCACAACAATTGACAACACAACCTAGGTTTACATTCATGTATATACTTTCAATAAATATTCAAGGCATCCTCATCTACTAGCAATTCATAAAATGGTACAAAATTGAAATGCAAAAAAATTTCTCAAATTGGATGTATCGAATTTGAAATATAAAGATGGAATGGATGATTATGCAATAGATATGAATTTGGTATGTGTTATGAATGATGGTTCATCAGTTATGCAGGGACATATAAATGGTTTGTGTGTTTAATTGTAAACAATGTCCCCATTTATGATTCTAATTCAATGCATGGGTCATAAGATGAATCTTGCATACAAAATGGTTAGCAAATTTTCTAATGTGACTAAAGTGGAGGAGATCATTTGTGACATACATGATTATATGTCAGGCAGTCCAAAAAGAATTTTAGAGTTCAAAAAATTTGCAATAAGAGTAACTGATGGTAGGAAACTATTGAAAGATTTTAATATAAGGATGTTTTGTATGTATGAACCTGGATGCCAAATTTTTTAATAATATCCATCATTAGTAAGTTTTATGTATTGATATCATAGAGAAATTGACAAAGCAAAAGATTTGTTTTACCATTTAACAGATAAGGAAACACTGCTAACTTTATGTGGAATTCTTCCAATGCTGAAGGAAATGAATTGTATAAAGAAACATTCTTAGGATTGGTCCATTTATATTGTGGACTTCATACGACTGAGAAAATGAGTATGTCAATCTCTATACATACTATACAATTCGAATGAAATGTTTGAAAGCCTTATTTTTAGTAGTTGGTAATGTTTGACCAATTTAAATAACCCTAAAAGTTATTTGAACTTGAATATCAATGATCATCTTTCTATCATTATTAATGGAAAGGATATTCCAATGCACACTTTCTACAAAAGACCTAATCTTGTGGGATCTGAATCTGAAGAACTACCCATAACACATATTATTTATGACACTGTTTATCTGAAACCTAAATGAAACTAAGTAGAGTTTCCAAAAACTCATTTGTGAAGATTAGAAATCATTTTAAAAGGGATGATTTTTTGGAGGCCATGGTTGTTGTGAATCCCATTTCATGGAATAGTAATAATAATAAAAAAATGGTTAGAAATTTATTTCATAAATACATGCGTTACCCTGTAATGAATTTCAGTAAATCTATAGATGTGAATGGAGTAGAAATTACAGGAATTTTTGGAAAGGATTCATTGAAATCCCATCCGACCCATTTTGTAATTATAATTTTTGAACAATATCATCTTCTAAGCAAACCAATAGAGAATGGGTCAATTACAAGTTAGTGTAAAAAACTTTATCCTAGTAGTTTACTATAGAAAAGTCTAAGTGAATATTTTTGATAATATGAGCTCTATCAAATAAGTATTTTAGGATCAGTGGAAGATTAAATAGTATTCATTACATTATCATTCATAAATTCAAAACTTAAAAACATATTGGATAGAAATTTAGAAACCTGTTTGAGATTATATGTTTCACATTATGCAATGGATATGTTTTCTTCTGAAAGAGCTATGGAAACATGGATTTGTCTAACTGAAAGAAAAAGCATCAAAAATAAAATGATAAATAAAGAGGATGTAAATAATGACATTGAATATGGCACTGACAGGGTCAATGCAAATGTCACTGCCAATGATATGGTTTGTGTAGAATTTTTTGAACTACTAGACTACTAGTTTTGAGTTTATGAATTTTAATTTCATATAATTTTATTATTTTTTTGTAGAGACTACTATTCAATGTATAAATTTTTTACTTTATCTAATTTTTTAATTACTTTTCAAGTTGTCACATGTTTATCATAAGTTACAATAATTATTATATGTTTTTAGAAAATCATTTCCTTTTTTGTTGCTAATCGATTAATGTAAAAGATTAATATATTGTGATTGTGTTAGGGGGAACATTGTAGGTTAATATGGTTTTTTATCTTTATGTATTCGATACATATTTTTTATATATGATTTTTTTCCTACATATGTGATGTATTTATTGTGCCTTTATAGTATGTCATATGTGTTTGATGTTCTTATTATGTATTTTATTTGGATTGCATGAAATTTTTTATGTGACTTAAATGTACTTATGTTTTATTTTATCTAATTATATTCAAGTAATTTTCACATGTTTATCATAAGATGAAAAAATTATTATACATTTTTAATTATTCAAAAACTATAATAACTATGTGAATGCCAAATCACTTTCATGAGGATATTTAAAATCCTATCCAATTGTTTAGAGTCCTTAAAATTGATTCTTCTTAGAATAAATGTAATAAAATAAAATATAACCTTTGAATCACATATCAATGAGTTTGAATAACACTCATGCCATATAGGATATGTGTTCATAGATTTGTAAAGACCTTACCTGTTGTTTATACCAATTTTTATATGGATAAAATTAATTTCATGAGTCCTTATCTATCTCAACATCCTCATAACATTAAACAATCCATTAACCTATTATATAGTTCATGATCACAATCAACCATGCATATTTTCAACTTTGATGAATCCTTGTTATTACTGACTATCATAAACTACAATACTATATTCAACACATACCTCTATCAAACATGAATGTGTGTTTTTAATGGCCTCAAATGCATCTAAAATCATGATTTACTCAAGAAACAATCCAAATATAATAAAGAAGAGATATTCCACACAAAACAACTCACTCTTTTAGCATAACATGCAATAACTATTATACATTTTCTAAAATGGATTTATGTGTTTCTTTCTAAGTGATGATTAAAAAACATTAATATATTATAATTGTGTTATGGGGAAAATTATTTAAAGGAATATGTTGACATTATTCCATTTATATTGAGATGTGAGTTCTACAAGTGCATCAAAAATATAAAAAATGGGACCTAACACCATACAAGTTTATAACATCATAAAATTAAAATTGAAATTGTAATCTACGTGGCTCATCCAGTAATTAAAACTCAATAAATTGATCAACACATCTACAAACTTGAAATGGTTATTCATAATATATATTTTAAAATAAAAAAATATTTGCAAATATATCTAACAGATTATCAACTACTCATCTAATTTATCAACTATTTTCTTAGCTTATTTTTCAACCACTTTCTCAGCTACCTTCTCAACCACAACATCCTTTGTGCCACCTTTGTCCTTCAATATCCCTGCATTTTCAAAATTGAAAGCTATAACATTAAGATGATTGAAATTTTACCTATCTTCTTTTCCAGTAATTCCTATAGAATGTAGACTTGGATTGATAATTATCTTCTACTTACATAAGGCATCATGATCCTATCCTTGCTCCTTATATATTTTTTTTAGTGTGTTGTTTTGTTTATTCAATAGAAAAAGCTTCTTCTTGAATTGAATGGTAGATTGTAAAATATTCTTTATATTTTCTAGATGCACATTGAGGACCTCAATTTATTTTTTCAAGTTCTCATATTTATCTTGAATTTTAAAATGTAATGTAATTAGATGTGATCAAAAATGAGAATGGCATGAAATTTGATTAAAATGAGTATACATTACCAAAGATGTTTCCTTCTCCACATTCACAATCAAAATAAGGTTGGTGTATTTTTCCCATTTATTATAATACGCCTCAGATTTTGCATTCAAATTCTCCAACTTGTTAACCATGATAGTTAACACATTATCATTATAACTATTAGCAATAGTAAATGACCTAGATTTATCTTTGGAAAGCAAAGCATCAATCTTTGTGGATTCCTATTGCACCAATGTAAACAAATATTCTTGCTCAATGTGGTTATAATAACATGAATTTATTTTTTCACAAATGCCTTCACCCATATCTCCCACAAACATATTTTTTTCTATTCATCAACTACTCCCTCTTGAATATTATCATTAATACTATTTGCTACCAAATTGTTCAATGGAAAATATGTAATGGCATCATTAAAGAGGACAACATTCTCTATTAGGGTCAGATTATTCAGTGAACTATGTGAAGGTTCCAGTTGAGCAATCACATGAACTTGTATTTCTTCTCGCTAGATAAAATCATGTGGATTGAAATTAGTTATAACATCAACACCACTTTAAAACCCCAAATATTTCTCACCAAGTTAAATTTATGGTAAAGTCAATCCCTACACACTTGATAAACCTCCAAAAGAGAAAGAGGGGAATTGAGAAAGTGATGATTGTAGTGTTGTGGTTCATTGTGGGGGTTCTAACGGAAGAGCCTTCCCCCTTATGCAAATTGAGTTCAAGGGTGAAGGGTGGTAGCATCATCTTCATCATAGATAGAGGATGGAATGTAAAATGTAAGTTATTTTAGAAAATAAATAAATTGGAAAAATAAAGTTATATGCTAATTTGAAATTAAAAGTTTAGTACTTGTATTTGGAGATAGTATATCCTCTAATATACATGGCATATTATGAGTGGTAGGGATGTTTTGAGATGGTACATTATGAAAACTTCCAGTATAAAAAACTATAACTAAAAACCAAAAACAAAAAAAACAAAATATGCAATGTAAAATACCTTCCATAGAGGGTCGATAAGGCTCAAGGGATGTTACAATTTATTATGGTGGTGGTTTTTTCATCGTCTAAACTCTTGGAAAGTCAACTAAAAGAATAAAAAATAACTAAAATAATGCATTTGAGTCTTGAAAATTAAAATCTCATTTCAAATTTTTAAATATAAAACCTGTATGTGGAGATGACACTGAAGAAACTCGTGGACATTTCTTAAGGCAATAGGATTGTAAGGATGATTCTATAAACTCTGAATATGGAGATTCTTCAATTACACACTATCCTTTTAAGGCATATTATTTATATGAGGCATGCATTCTTGCATGTAATTTGTCACAAAAAAAGTTTTAACATTTATTAATATTTACTTTGGTAACCATTTAACAAAAAGCCAAATAATAAACTGTGGATCAACAAATGAAAAAATAAACTAACCTCCTAGTCATCCATAGACAAAGAGTTTTTCATCATTTTTGGATTAATAAAAAATGGATTGTATGCTTTTTGGAGGTCAAATTAGGCATCATTGCAATTCTAGAATGAAATTTGAACAAGAAATAGTGGAAATGGGATTGGTAGAAGTACAATTTAATTATAGTCTTATCCGAGTAGAAATAAAATATCACCAGTCAAATTTATATTTGAAAAGTGTATCGATAATGTAAAATAGTACCCAATAGGGAATATCTATTGGTATTCCCTAAAATACTATTCTAGCTTAGAAAAATTGAACCATTACTTTTAAAAATGATGAATAATGGATTCAACATGGAGGCCCCTCTTCTGACTATCTAAAATGAAAAACAAAATGAGGATTTTAGATGACAAAAGATAAATTTTGAAAATACAAACAAATTTATAAGTACGTTTAAGATAATGATTCAATCGATGTACAAATCAAAATTTGTTGACAAAAATTCTTGTCTTCATCTATCAATATTGATTTGGAACTCACTTGGGTTACATTGTGAAATAAAAGACTTGTTAGATGTTGAATATCCTCTGATAATGTACCAAAGGTAAACATCTTAGAATCCACTTTCACTATGAATATTTTCTCATTAGGGTCATAGGAATACATGATAAATCTCAATAGAGCTATATCTATATTATAATGGGGCATGTTAAAAAGGTTAGTAAAGCTAAATTCTTGAATAAAATCATTGTATGGATCTAGTTTTTGTACGAGCCTCAAAATATTTGGGTATATTAGTTTCCTAAAAAATGAATTTTTTTACCATGGATATAGAGGGGGAGGAGAAATTAGTTTAGAAAAATGTTAAAAATGAGGGTAGGTGTGAGTACTTATAGAGCAAGGGAGGCAACTAGGCAATCAAATAGTAGACTAGCCACACAAGTCTCCCACCAACATGTCCTGATAATTCAATTCTATTATTTGACTATGCCATCCAATCTAGATATTTGGCTCCACCATTTGGCTATGTCATTTGGATATGATATTCAGTTATATCATTTATCTCTATCATTCAACTCAGTCACTCGACTAAGATGTTTGGTTGTGTCATTTAGTTCTATCATTTATTCATGTCATTCAGCTATGTTGTTCATCCATGTCATTTGGCTATGTAATTCATCCATGTTGTTCAAATATATTATTCATCCATGTCACTCAGCCATACCATTCATTTATGTCATTCGACTATATAGTTTTCTATGGTGTTTGGGTCTATCATTTAGCTTTACCATTAGTCCACATTGTTCATCTGCACTATTCATCTATGTCTTTTATTTGTGTCATTCATCTATGCCATTCATTTATGCCATTTGTATATACCATTGATCTATGTCTTTCATCTACATTGTTTGATTGTGTCATTCATAGTTCAGCCTTGTTGTTCAGATTGGTCATTTGGTTGTGTTGTTTGGCTATGTTGTTTAGCTATGTCATTCAGATTTATTGTTTGGATTAGGGGTTGTATGGGTAAAAACATCAATAGAAAAAATCACTTCACCAATAGATTATTCACCATACCAATTAATCAAATTTCCCTAGATTTGACAGATATTTCCAATAGGTATTTTAGTAGGGCCTCTTAAATGAACCCTGATTGAAAGTGAAGGTCACACCAAAAGAATAAAGATTAAAAAGAGAATCATCAAAGATAGCTAGCATCCACCAAGATTTGAGTAGGAAGTGACCATTTGAACCATAAGTCACTTCATCAAAATACCATTAAGAGTGTTGAATGGGGTGACAGTGGAGGCACATATATCCATATTAAATGAGTAGGTAGTAGAGGATTTTTGGGAATTTCTCATAATTTTGTGGAGTTAAATAAATCTAGACATCACCATACCATTAATGTGAATTAAAGATGGTAGATGAAAGTAGGGTATAAAACATCAAATGACAAACTAGTTTCAGTTACAAACTTTGTGTGAACTTGAAACATCAAGCAAACTAGATATCTAAAGCACAAAAACCCTATTAGAGTGAGAATTTGAACACCTTTAGGCACCTAAAGTGAATGATTGTGAATTATGGGAAATTATTCTCACATTGAGAAGGGTGTAGAGAGGTGTCAAAAGAGATTTATGTAGTAACCATTTGGTAAAAATGTGACTTGCTACCAAGGCCACCATTAACAACCCTTGTAGCTTGAAGCCAAAGGTACAGTCATAGATCTCATGATTTTGAAGTGTCATTAATAATTTGAGGTTTTGGCATACCTAACCTACCACACTTTAATACTAGAAGATTTATGATGGACAAGAAGCAGAAGGGATCATGCCCTCAATAACAATATCTAAAGTAGGTGCACATAGCAGTAGAAGTGGCCAATACAATAAAAATAGTGTCATAAATATAAGGAGTAACTATAATGCAAGTCAACACCTAGGTGCTGAGGAAGATGTCTTTCTAGGTGATGCAATCTCCCCTATAAGTCTTAGTGGGGTAAATTTGGGATTATTTTACACACACCTACCTACTGAAGGATTAAAACCATCATACCTCTAACCATGTGCAATACCTAAAATTGGATTAGATGGCTGATATAGGGAACAAGATGAAGTAGGGTGCAATGTTGTTTGATGTCTCAATATCAAAAATATTGATAACCTCTAGCATAACTCAATTTTATGAGTTACCATACTTTGGGAAGCCATAAGAACTCATTTAGTTCCCTATTTCATGGGTCCATGGAGATCACATTTATTTTTTAGGAAGGAGCATGAGTATTTTGGCACACCTCATGAGAAGGATAATTGGGCTTCCAAATGCCAAAATATATATCCATGAGATGATGAATGATGATGAAGAGGTAGAGTGCATGGTGATGGTCCTAAGTTATTATAAGTGGGCCTTTGCATTCCTCATCAAAGATTATAATGATCCTATTGTGAGGGTAGCAATGTGCCTCATAAGCTCAAAACTTTGGCCCGATGGTTGATGGACCAACATCACAAAAACATACCTCTACATATCCAACCATATAACACAGGCATGAAGACTAATATTACCAAATTTATTATGGAGTAGCTTGTAAATAATGTAGTAGAGTGACACATGGATAAGGGGACCTTCAGGTGTGTATCCATTTTAATTTTGATAGTCATTGAGGAAATTAGAGTATCGAGTGGGGATGAGGACAATCTTTAGACCTTCCTAGAGCATAATGACTCCCCAGTGTATAAGTACAAGTATTTCACTTACCCTACTTCCTTTAATGAAAATTATAAAAATCAAGCAATGAAATTGTGAAAGAAGTATATAGAGGCATTCAGGTTGGAGTGGTACATCCCTTAGGGTCTTCATAAGAGCATGCATCAAATGAGGATGTTTGCCATTATATAACACTTATATGTAGTGTGCTTGTTATTGTCCTATGGAAACATATCAGGCTAGTTAAAGATCCCATATGCCTTCTTAACCAACTATTTTAGGCATGTGATCAGAAGGATCCCCAATGCATAATAGCTGGATGTTCTAGTGAGGAAACTAGACATGAAAAGGAACAAGTTAAAGTGATAGTTCATCTACCTAGATGGAAAAGTGATAAGGGATGAAGAGGATGATTTAGATCACTCTAAAATCCATCCTCTCTAAGAAATAACCATACTCAAGAACATTCATAGGTTATACTATAAGATGAATCCAAGGAGGAAGGGTCTTAAAATAGAGCATATCGACGAACCCCCATCAAGATCGGTGATGAAATAACATTGGTGCTAGTTGAAAAGAAGAAGTATCCCAAGAAGAAGAAGGGGAACACTTTAGGAGATAGAGGAGCACATAAAGTCTAACATCGACTTAGGTGATGAATCCTCTCTATCGGCCCCTATAAATAAGCATGTGAAGTTCACACCGAAGATTTCTCCTAACTCAAAAGAGAATAAAAATAAGCCAAAGTTTCCATCTATGATGCACACCTTCACCCTAGTGGACATAGAGGTTTAAGAAGAGATGAAGATGAAGGTAAAGTTGGGGAAGGGTGTGTACATTATGCCCAAACAAGATGACTACTTATCTAGTAAGTAAACTCACCCACAACCCCAAAGTGAAGATGTGAGGTAGGAACAAGCATGGAGGAAGTTTGGCCTCAATGACATGGACATTCAAAAGGTGTTCGGGTTGCAAAAGAGAAAATAATAAATGAGTAAGGATAACATGATAGGGAAAGGGATTAATAAAACCAAGGCCAAAAAGTGCAAGGTAGAAGGAGAAATATAGGAAGATCCCAACATGGTAGAAATACATGGGGATATCCATGGTGACAATACTACCACGCTTAGAGAAGTAGGACCATCAAGTGCACCAACCGAAGAACTCATAATGTATCCTCTATAAGATGAAAAGGATTTGAGTCATAAATTGGAGAAGATGAGCCTTGATTAGGATCATATTAAAGCATCACTAGAGGCACATCAAAAAAGATAGGCCATGAGGGCCAAAGGCATGACCCAAGCATAAATTGATAGAATTGAGTTTGAGGAGATAAGGGCTAAGGAGGAGATAACCATCATGATTATAAAGAAGAGGAATGTGATAATAAAGAAGGCCTATAAAGAGAAGGATATGAAATAGAAAGAAAAGAAGAGGGTTATCATAGGTGCAGAACCCATAAAAGACAAATTACTAGAAGCAGCTATAACCCCTACTAGCACACTAGAGAAAGCTGTAGAATAGGTGCACCCTAGTATTGAAGGGGTGCCTAAAGACAAATAAGGTGATGTTGGTACCTTAAAGGGACAAATAGAGAGTGTAAGGGAAGAATTATTTGGTGTGGAGAAGGAACCTAAGGAGGTTCTTGCCAAGGACCCACAAGAAGAAGTAGACAAAGGGGAAAAGTTTGAAGAAGAACCCCTATAGGAAAGAGAAAAAAAATGTAGAAATTCCAATGTAGAGGATTAGGAGTAGAAGGAAATGACCATCAAGAAAGAGGAATTTGAGCTAAGCTATAGGGAGAAGACTTAGAGGGGGAACACCCAAAATGAGGACTTTTACATGTTGGAATACATGCCCTCAAGAGCTACTACAACATTGATGCACCACCATGTGTCCTTTGCACTTGATTGTTACATGGAGGAGCCTCACTTCAAGGTGACACCAAAAATAATCCAAAGCATTGAAAAACTAGAGGAGGGGCACAACTACCAACTTGTCAACCACTGAGATATGAATCTTGTAAGGTTGTCTAAAGCCCTCCTTAAGCTGGCCTCCAAAGTAGCACATAAAAACATTATTAATAATGTTTTAACTACCAAATGGAAAAATATAATGTTGAAGTTAGAGGAAGAAATTTACACCATGAATCTCAAGCTCAAGCAATTGGTTGAGCATATTGAATAAGTAAAACCATCCCTTTTGGATGATATTGACATTCCCAAGCTTTTAGAAGTTGATAAGGTGTGCATGATAGTAGAATAGATTCTCCCATAGATGATGTTGACACCAAGAGAGGAAGACCCTTACAAATCCATCAAGAAAGATCTCAACAAAAAGTTTGATGAGGTAGAAGACCTCTTTGTAAGATTAGAAGAGTGCACAAATGATGCTAATGTTATATTTTATAACTTCTCCACTCAAGGATTAGTCATCAATGCACACCTCCAAAAGGTAAAAGGGGAGAAGAATGAGGTGATGAAGCAATCATTCACTATCATCAAGGCCAAGAGCATGCATATTATGGTGCAAGTCAACATTTTGAGCACCCATCTAAAGACTTAAGAGTAATACCTATAAGAAGTCTTATATGCCTTTTAGACAAAGGCAAGCCAGTAAGGAACCATCCTAGATGGTAGGGTCTAAAAATTAAAGGAAATAATAGAGGCCTTCAAAAAATAACTAGACAACATTGATGTGATCACACTCAAGGCTGAATCTAAAAAAATTGATGGCAACATTGAAGAAATCAATCTCACTATCTAAGTCTTCAAAGACTTCAAGGTAAAATTACAATAGAGCATGCTAGAATTTTGCATAGCTAAGGCACTAGAAGCATTTTATAAGGGTAAACTAAAATTTTTGTATGGGGTAATTTTTTACCCCTTTTTAAGATAAGTAGTGGATCCATACCAACTCAGTGAACACCTAGGCACAAGGCAATCATGGAGGATGATTATTGTTTTGTTTTCTAATGATGCCAGTTGGCTAACAATTAACAATTATATTTGAATCAATTAGCATTGAGAAGGTGGTGCATGAGATAATGACAAACCATTTGAGATAAGTGGCTCCTTTTAAATCAAGCAACATTGAGAGGCAAACACATAGGATAGTGACTTCACATTAAATACAAAGTGTAATGGAGGCAATGGGATGTGTACCTCGAATTCCATCTCAGCATTTAGCATGCTCTATTTTCCATGATCTTAGGATGCTTTGAAGCCCTATAAAAGGACGCTGAGTTCAGTTGGAAAACATGACAAACTGGAGTCATGAAGCTCTAGATAATTGATGCTAGATAGTTATCTTTAGTATTACGTCATGCATTTCTTGACACTCCCCTTTATAATTGATAAGCTCACCTATGATCTTGGGATTTTAGTAGCTTATGTCAAGCATTTTCTCTAGTTATATTGACTATACATGTATTATTGTTGAAATCTATTAATGAAGATTTTTTTTTGAATTTTTATTGGATTACATGAATTATTCTATCAAATTAATACTGATCACTCATGAGCCTCCAACTAGACTCATTGATGGTTGGCTTGTAACTAACAATGAACCCTGCACTCATGATAGGAATTACATTAAGTATGGTCAAGACCCTACACCCCTAAATTATGCTATGCCTAAGTGAAATTCCATGCCAAAGCCCCTTAACTAGATACCTAGTAGCCCCTCAAGTCCCTGAGTACCACTAAGCCTACGAAACCCAAGGTTTTCACCCATGAATGCATAACCATCATTATATTAACTGATCACTTGAAGTGTAGTGTTGTAACATGGCACAACTTGCCCAACACAGACCCTAGTCCTTTCTCCACTATGCTTTAGGTGAGAACATAATCCTTGTGCCTTATGTATATTGATTCTAACACAATCGAGTGATAAATGTTGATTACCATAATAATATTCAAGGCTTGGGCCCTATCAGAAAAAGCCTCTATCCAACTTGGATTGTTAGGTAAGCACATGATTAGGACAGTGATGAAAAGACCAACTTTTCTACAACAATCATGATATTTTTTCCTTCAAGAAACTAAACTCTTTGTTAGTGTATTTAGTTACTTGTACACTACCATATAGTTTTAATATATATTTATACTATTCATTGTAATATAATATGTAGATAATCACTAAATGGCATACACTTGTCTATGTACAATTACTAGGGTAGACTATAAATCAAGCTCTTAATGCATTTGAGTTCCACTATTAATAGTAAAGTCTTATCACTAAGAAAACTAGTTCTAAATTTTTTCTACTCTCCAACCCCTTTTCCTAGAATATTTCTTATTTATATAAGAACATATAGAATGAGTGCTTTAGGTATTTATTGTGGGAGAGAGTTATTTTTATATTATAGATTTAGGGCATATATTTTGAGTCTAAAGATGTAGGTATTCTACATGTAGTAAATAGGAATATTATTTTTACATACAACTTTGGTTGATTTATATTATTGCACAAATTGTAGTTGTATGCATTAAATTAGATAAAATGATTTTGAAGAATATTAAGGAACTTTAATATTATATATGAGTACTAAAATATTTACCTCTTGTAGTGAAATTTTGTGTAGCATACATATCTTTTTTTTGTGTGCACACAAAAATTACAAATTTTCAAATCCATAAATTTAATTGTTTCTGTGTGTTGAGTTTTAATCATATATTTTGATAGCCTAAAACAAAATCCAAATCTTATACTCTCACTTTCCCCTTCTGGGATTCTAGTTGACTATAAATTTTTGAACGTATAGGGGCATTAATTCTTTTTAAACATATAACAAATATCCATTAGATTAAAAAATTACCAAATATAATATTCTCACCTATGGAAAAAAATATCTATGGAAAAAAATATCCTTCTGCATCAAATGTTGATTTGGCATCTGTATGACAAAATTTGGTTGTTTTGGGAATCATTAAAAATAAATTTCTCTAATATTTGACATAATAATTTATTATAGAGTAGATATTATCCTTTATAGTATATGTTTCTTCTATTTTAGGTATATATTCAATGTTTGTATGATATTTTAAGCATAATAAAATTTTCATGTCAAAATGAAAAATAAATTTGCACCATATTTTTTTAGATAAGTATACTATGTTGTTAATCACATTTATATTTAGTTCATATTTATGAATCATTATTTTAATATATTATGAATTATTTAGATATGTAATTTTTTTATAGAAAATCCTCAAGTTAGAAATATATTTTAATAGTTGTAAAACTCACAAAAGTTATCATTTTATGAATATTTTACTTAATCCATGGTATGATGGGTACTATCCCATACTCAATCATTTATATACCACTATTTGTAAATTTTAGCTTCTACACACCTCATGTATATAGGAAGTGCCTAGGATTCTTTTCCTTTTGCCAATAAAAATCCCTTCAAGTGTTTTATTAAGCAATGCATTGGTAATCAACTATCCCCAATTTTTTTTACATACCTAAAATATGGGATATTTTAGATATATCAAGAGTGCAAACCTTTGGAGTTACTGTCCTTTACTCCATTTTCACTATTTATGTCTAGAATTAGTATATCAAAGCTAATACAATTAAAATAAACCCTTACCAATAATTTTAGAGAAATAATCAATATATTTGGAAGTTCTACACATTATTTATATATCTCTGCTTAGATCAAGATTTATTGATTAATTATAGTTTTCAAAACTTGTTCATTTACAATAAAAACTTATTATTTAACTTTTAGATTAGGAACTTTATATTTTATTTCAAAACTAAATAGCGAAATGGAATTATAAATGGTGTATTCTATAGAAATGAGAAATCTAATATAACTTTTTATTCATCTCATTTTTTTCCAATTAATAAATTCATGTACTACGCTATTACAAAAATATATATAATTCTCACAAGCTCAAACTACTTTAATTGGAAAAGTTACATTACTAACATACAGTATAGTAAGGGTCTTTACAACATGGCAATGCATGAATGATTTATTACTTATAATGTTTTGAAATTTAGTGACAAAGCTATAGGTCTCATAGGTCAATAATTTTCCCCTCGATTAAAGTTTCACTTTCCATCAAATATTTTACTTTGAGAAGCTTGAAATATTTTAGAGGATTGATTTGGGAATCATAGTAAATGTGGGAATGTTAGTTGGAAAATGAACTTGTATCTCCTATTACAGATAACCATCCTCAAATTTAGGATTTAACCACCCAAGTAAACTATCTTCAAATTGAGGATTTAACCACCTACGTATTCTCTTTAGACTTTTTTTTATTAAAACTAGTGAAACTAAGTATGAAAAGAAATTTATTGAGTATTATGACATACCAAAATTTCCTAATATCTAAGTGTAGTGTGGTTCTTAGATGATTTTTGGTGAGGTATTCCACTAGAAGAAATATATTCTTGAGATTGTATGGAATTTCGTTGGATAGGTAGAACTCCCAAGAAAGTTTTGCTTGTGTGAGGATTATGTAAGCATATTTTAAGTATTTGTTAACTTCATAGAGGGGTACCAAGTTTAATTTGTTTTTCCCATGTTTCTTGAATATTATGATGAATGTACGAATTAAAAATATTTTAAAACCATATGATATCTTATTATAATTTCCCTTTTTATACTTGATGACTAAATGGAACTATTACAAGTAAGTCACCCACTTTATATGGTGCACATTCTCTAACATAATATGTGTATAAAAAAGATGAAGTGTCTTATGATTAAAGTAAATGATTACCCCCTTCCCCAAGATATAATGACATCATTGATTAACTACTTGCACAATAATATATAATAATTTTTTATAGGTAGAGTATCTTTTAAAAATCATGTATTTATACATCTCTTAGTATTATGAGATTATATTTCCATATTACATGAATATTATATAGTGTGCATAGTTTCATGTATCGGTGTGATGTTTGAAATAATGTTCAATGTTGGGTATTAAAAACACTTGTATTGCATAAAGACATTAGTTTTGAGTTTTAACATCACACTATAGTGCATAGATCTAATGATACTTGGATTTTAAAATGTTTAAAATTTCATGCATTTGATGTGCCTTGGGACTATATTATATACATTTAAGTAAATAAATCCATAAAAAGTGTCATGTTGTGGTTGTAGTACCTGCTCCAGCATAAAATTCAAATCATTTTATGTTACCACAAAATCTTCCACCAACACTACCTCTGCCATTGAATCCACCACTAGCACATTTGCCAACACTGCCGCCACTACCAAGTCCTCTTCCACATCCTCTATGGATTTCAACATATCTGATAAGTAAAATAACTATCAAACACAACACTTCTAGTATGGAATAATTTTGATGTTGTTAATTTTTTCATTCTATTACATAGGAAAAAATTATTTAGATGTTGAAGAGCAAGAGTTGGAGTTGTAGAGTGTATCTGGTAGACAAGAGGCTTGAGAACAATTTTAAAAGGGAAGTTGTTAAGGCAATACATCAATGGTTTGTTTGGACAAAAAATTCTTAGAAATTACAATCTATTATCCCATAAAATAGATATAATAATTTCAAATGTAGATTGATCCTACACTTTTTGCCTTAAACTAATAAACTAAAGGTTTCAAACAAAAATTTAAAATGACTTATCAAATATTTGTGTTAGAGTAAACAGTTGGAAAATATAAGTCTTTGATTTGGTTATTCATGATGAAATATGTCCCCACAAAGAAGCCTAGGTTGAACTATTTATTTTAATAGGTTTAACATGGGAAACCATCTCTTCTATCCACACTTGCTTACCCATAAGATTCATCACACATTTTCTCATTAGAACAATCAATGTATAGAAAATGGACTTCATTAAAAATTTAATTTAAAAAGTACCATCCATGAAATTTAGAGTAGATCTATAAATAGTCTTATGTCAACTCAAATAAAACAATGTCCAACCTACATGGTTCTATCGAAATTATCACTATGGCAATGAGGCGTGTTCATGAGTTTCCATGCAAAAATTGTAGACTCATACTTATATGCTACTCCTGTAATATTGTTCACTCTAGTCAAACCAACCTATAAGAAAGAATAAAAACATGGTTAACAAATTACGCTTCTAGAATTAAGCAGTGCCAGCATAAATAATTCATAGTTTGGGTGCCACCCTGCTATCTAGAGCACAACTGGCCTTTTCTCAGAGTTCTTTCCATGCACTAAATCATCAAACAATGACTTCGATGGATATTTTTCTTTTGATAAATAATTTTTTTTATTGGGTGTGGCACTGGGAAAATTAATCACCATTAATATCCAAACTACTATTGGTGAGATTGAAACACAGGTGTGTAATCTTGATACTTATGGAGGTATGGGGCAAAAATCAGAGCTCACCTTCATTGGATTAGAAAGGGTAATAAAGGATCCAATATTTTTTAATTACATGAATTATAAACACAAAAAGGAAAAGATTAATGATATTAACGATGATCGAGGATTTTTACTTATTGACTCAAATGAGATCCATTCATTATTTCAAAAGTTCTATCCAAATATTTTTAGTGAGGATCAACATGGTGATGATTTTCAACATATCTCAAAGGACATTGTTAAATATTGCATTCCTTGCCTTATTGATCCTGGCTATAGTTATTTTCTAGACCAGATGCTTTCTTTAGATGACCTTGAGCATGTTATATTCTCTATAGCCTTGAATAAAACTTCAGGTTCAGATGGATTCCCAAAGGAATTTTATCAGGTTATGTGGCCCCATATTAAAGATGACTTTTATCATTTTTATCTAGAAGATTTTAACAAAGGCTATGTGGGTCCTTCTATTAATAGAGGAATTATCAAACTTTTACCCAAAGGATGGAATGATGATTTCATTTCTGACTAGCAATTGATTAACTTATTGAATACTTCTTATAAAATTGTTAACAAAGCTTTAGCTAGGCATATTAAGCCAGTGGTTCAAGACATAATAAAACATGAACAAACTAGTTTTTTGGGTGGAAAATTTATTCTTGACAATTTAATCCTTGCTTGGGAGATTAGTGAGTGGGCTCAGCAGACTAGTCAAAATGCTTTGGTAGTCAAGCTTGATTTTGATAAGGCATATGACAGAATGTGTTGGAGATTTATCCTTGAAATGATTCAATCACTTGGTTTTAGTCTTAAAATATGTGATCACGTGCGAATGTTGTTTAAGGATGCTAATGCACAATTAATTTTCAATGATCATATGTCTGACCCGTTTCCTCTTCAGTGATCTATCCGATGGGGTTGTCTACTTACTCACTTTTTATATGTTTTCATAGCTGATGCATTGGGTTATTTATTGCAAAGAGCTAATCAATTAAACCTTACATCAGGCATATTTATTCCTCAAAATGCTCATGTGATTAATTCTCACTTTGATAATGACAGTATGCTTCTTTTGCAAAATTTAGAAGCTAAACTTAATAATACTCTTATTGTATTAGACCTTTATTGTTCAGTTTCAGGTCGACAACTAGCCCATGAAAAAACAAAATTTCTATTGATTCAAACCAACCCTATTCCCTGATGGATTCCTAGAGAATGGAAGCAAATTAAACATGGGGATATTACTAGATACATAGGTATTCCCATCAGCCTAGGTGTCTCTCTTCATGAGATGTGGAAATGGTTCCTTAATAAACTCAAGCTCAAAATTTTCAATTGGGGAAATAAGTTTCTTTCACTTGCTAGAAAATTCAAATGATCAATAAAATTTTCCTTGCATCTCATGTTTATTTTTCTTCTTGTTGGATGCCCTCAAATAAAGGGTATGAGGACTTAAATAAAATTTCCCATCAATTTATCTAGTCTAAGTGGGATGGAAGTTCTAGTTTCAAATATACTTCATGGTCTCATTGTATACAGTCGAGAGTGAATGGTAGCTTGGGTGTGATTGATCCCAGAACTCAAGGGACATGTGTAACAGCTAAATGGATTGTTAGAGTAGTTGAAGGTGAAGAGACATGGAAAATTTTGGTAAGACATAGATTGAAATCTACTTTTATTATAGGTAAATGACAAGAAGTTTATTGGTTTGACAAAATAATACTTGCACCTTTCTTTTTCTATTAATTCATCCATAGCTTTGCAATCTATCTGGAAAGCATGGTAGAAGGTTAGTCATCTTCTTAAGTGGAGGGATGAGTCATTACATCATGGTTTTAGCTTTGCCACTTCATCCATTTGGTGGAATCGACATATTCAATACCATGATCAGCCTTTAGCTTTAGTTTTCCCTAAGCAAGCCCATTTACTATTCAAAAAAGGAGTTTGGTTTTTTTCTGATCTGTTGGACTTTACTTTAATGAGTTGGTCATCATGGGTTCTTATTAAGGAGAATTTTTTGCTTAATAAGAAACTTAAAGGGTTTCTTATCTTTGTTCAATCCTCTGTCCCAGATATTTTATTATTGAAGATGTGCACTCTAGGCCAGTCTAACTTTTTTAAGGATTGGCATTGGTTTTCATATGGGCACTTTAATCAATTTCTCATTCAAAAAATTTATCCCTTCCTTCTTCCTCATATGGATCTTAACCCAAGACTGAATCAAAAATAGAAATGTAAACTTAAGAACAGTGTTTGGATGAGGTTAAGTGCCCAAATATGAAAAACTAAAGCTGATGAGGATGCTAAAATCATGGCGTGGAAGATTTTACACTACAAAATTCCTGTGGAGGAGAGCCTAAAATGTATCTTAGTGCAACATGTTAAATGCCCCTTTTGCACCTATAAAGAAACTCTGAAGCATATTTTTGCGATTGTGTGTTTGTTAAAAAATAATGGTTTTCTATTTTTAAAAATTGGTGTGTTATCTTTGGCCATCAACTAAATTAGAAGGAAGCTTTATTGGGTTATTGATTACACACCAATTTGATAGTTAATTCTATTAGACAAGGCATTTCAATTCATTTATGGAAAACCAAATGTTTAGCAATGTTCTCTAGTGCTTATTTTCATTCAAAATCAGTGATTCTTTAGCTTTACTCTGATATACTTTTGTGGATTGCTTCCTTTTTTTCTCACTTGTAGGGCTTATATATGAAGAATGTCATGTCCGGCTATCAGCGTGAGCGAAATTAAATCCCAACTTCTACGGTTTGCAAATGCTAGATCACCGAAAACAAAACATCTGGATACGTTTCTGAGATGCCTTGAGTAACTTTTCTCTCCTTAGTTTTCTGTTTGTATTGGTGTTCTTTCAGCTTTCCGTATTATTCTTATTCAGCTATGTAAGTGTTTCCTGCAAGTGGTTTCTGGTTCACTTTTGGACATTTTGGGCTGGGATGCCTTGTTTTGTCTATGCTTATAATTGTAGTCCTGCTACTCTTTAATTTTGTATTTTGCATTTCTTCAATATAAAAAAAAATTAATCGCCAATTAATGATAACTAGAAAAATTAATAAGAAACTGAAAACCATCCATAAAACATTGAGAAATGGCAAATATGCATTTAACTTAACATTTTATTGATTGTTAGGGAAGAGTTTACTGAGATAAACGTAGGAGGCAAATACAATAGTACCAGGGATCTACTAATTATAAGTCAAACTAAAATTTTGTAGGACAATCTTTGTACTTTGGCATATGCAAAACAAAGATGTTGTTGGAGGCGTCGCGGATGAAAGGTATCATTGTGAATTATAATAGGTAAAAACATAACCACATATTAGAATAATGAATTCTCTCATTTCAATGGAAATTTTAAAGGCATACATTTAATCCTATTTTTAGGAGTGGAGCATATCAAACGCATGTTTGGGATTCCCACCTTAAAAATCTTTATGGACCATCCCACGTTATTTGATTAGCTGTTGCATTCGATTCCCCAACATACCTACCCTGCCCTATGTAATGCAACACAAAACCTTTATATCATATATAATGGCCGTATAATTTTTTTAAAAATGACATTGCAGCGTATGTTTTATATTCAAATTTGTTTTTATTATAAAAATATTAATAATAATATAATATCACACACTAGCAGATTTCATTACGTTTGATAGCACTGACTTCTGATTATAAATTTGTATTTTCTAATTGCGACCATTTTTAATAGTCAGTTTTTTCAGTACGCATGCATTGCACTTATCCACAATAAAGTTATTTAGATGTGAAAGATTGCATCTAAATATGAAAACATTATCGAGTTCATTATCAAAATAATGCCGACACCACTGAAAGTTTGCATTGAATCTAGATTATTTAAGATCACATCATCATCCTCGTTCTTTCTCTTTTCTTCTTTCACGATCTAATCACATTGAATCTCGATTATTTAAGGTCACGTCCTCTTCACTGTGATCAGCATTTCGTGGACTAATTTCTATCCAATTAATTTCCTGTCTTATCAACATTTATATAAATTTCAATTTTAGAATCATTTTATATTTTCAAAATTAAAAAAAAAATAAAAAATGAATTTTTTTATCTTATTAAAATTTAAATAATTTATATTGTTGCCTGTTTTCATACCTCATGTGTTTTTTAATATATAAATATATTTCATAAAAAAATGACTTGAATAATTTTGTTGGATAACTATTTTATATCTAAAAGGTGAACAGAGAAATTAAAAATAAGTTATTTATCAAAATATTTTTTATTTTATTTTAATAATTTTTTTTTTAGTAAAATAAATTAAAAATTTGAAAAATAAATGTTTCGTCTTATTAAATTTAGTATAAATTAAAGTTACATAACTTTTTTAATTTTGAAAAATGAAATATAAATTTATTATTTTTCAAAGTTTAAATAAATGTTAGTTATAAGCATAATCATTTCAGTTTTAAAAAGTAAAATCTAAAATTAGGTTCAATAACAAGCTCTGATGATTAACAATTTCATAGAAAAAAAAAAAAATTTAATATATTTAGTAAGAATATATGTTAGCCATTTGGTAAGGATATATATTATCTTATTTTTAAAGATAATTTTTTAAATTAGAGTTCTTTTTTTTAGGATATATATAAAAACCCATACTTGTTGGAAGGAATTATCTGCATTTAATTAGAAAAAGTCCACTTTTATACTTTTTCTGTTGCCTTTTCTTTAAAAACTTTCATGCGTTCTTTTCAATATAGATGATGTTTTTGAAACATAAGGTATAAGAAACTAGAGAACAATGTGGTGATGTAATGTTTTATGTATGAATAATTAAATTATTATTATTATTTTTAAATGAAAATTTTATTTAAAAACTATTTGTAAAGGATGTATTACTCTTATTTTTATAAATAAATTTTTTAGATTTTACTCTTAAAAAATATATAAGTATCAATATTATTTCGAAAATGATGATATGCATGTCATTAAAAAATAGCAATGTTAAAACTGCATTGCTATTTATTTAAAAAATTTGATTGCCTTCTCTTCAATAACTTTAATGTTTTTTTTAATATAAAAAGAAAAAAAGTTTGATGTTTTAAAAAGAATTATAAAACATCAGAGTATATAAAATTGGACAGGAAAAGAGATGTGTAAAATGAGAATTATATGATACTGCACTGCTTTACATTGCCGTGCATTAAAAATAGAGTTTGATGTTATAGAAAGACAGAATCATGAGACATCGAAGTAATAAAAATTTGGACAAGAAAAGAAGTATAATATAAGAATTATATAGAACTGCACTACCTTACATACGAACATTTATTTATTATAACATAAAGATTCAATATTCTACACAATTTACTGAGTTTTCCATAGGATCTCCAATCAATATAAAATTGCAAATTCTATATTTACTTCTATAAAATTGCCAAAATAGAACAAAAAAATCCAGGAAAAATAAACTGTTTTGGTAGGGATAAAATTAGTCGCTGAATGTTTACCGTGTATGGAAAGTTGAGACAACCGAAATGATATGCAATTAAAGTGTAAAGAAAAGTGGAAATAAGCATGATATAAGTTTTTCAGCAGATAGATTTGAACTCTAAGAGGCAGAAAACAAAGCTCATATTGATGCTTAGTTCAGTTACATTTCCTTTCGCCTTGTTTTATATATATAGGGGGAATTTCCGATTCTAGACCACGTTTCCTTGGCATTTCTCTTAGTTATTAAAGCATAAATATTATGGTTTACCTAATGTAAATTGGGTTGTCAGACTATTGAAAAGATTCCCAGATAATAAATTCTTCCCATTAAATTTATTACTCTATTTGGTCACGGTCATGTTTCAACTGAGGGACCATCGGTTTTGTAAATTAAATTTATTATTTCCATTTCTCAAATCTTCATCACTATTTCTCATAATAGAAATGGTAATCTGTTCAAAGAGGCATGGTTTTCTACTCTGGATGACAGTTTCTTATTTCATTTAGTTTTTTTTGTCCTTTGTAATATGTCAAATGGATTTTACTACCGTCGAACGAAAATGAGACAGTTACCATTAATAATTATTAGGAGGAAGAGAACACTATAGACGAAATAACGGATAAGAGGAGGAAGAAGTTAGGTGAATGATCCCACATTGGTTCTATTGAAATTAGGTGAGAATAACAACAAGCAACAAGAATAATTGATGTAGTAACAGGTAGGATTATTATAATAATATAGTTTTTAATGATATAGTTTTTAAGGTTTACGATGTCAATTAATGTCTTGGTTATGGTTTATAAGGCATGTTCAGCATATGGGACCATCTCGTACTCCTATCGTAGGGAGGCACCTTATTGTACTACAAATATAAGGTGTGCAATCCATACCTCCTGCAGGATTTGAACCTGTGACCTCTCTTCCAAGCGTACATGTTCTTTACCATTAGACCAATTCAATGTACCAATGTGAGAGTTGCAGATAAAAAAACCAATGGTCAAAAGTCTTTCTAAAAATATTTAGAGGAAGGAGAACTAGACCACAGACGTAAGCATCTATTACTCTTTAATATTTTATACATAATATAGAAGTACTACAGTTTTGTAGTCCCTCACTCAGTGAACAAAAGAAAAAAAAAAGAAGTTGCAGCCAAGCACAGTGGATCGCTCAAAAGATTCAACTTTTTCAATACTAGGAAAAGAGTTGTAGCCAAGAATTATTTTAAAAAATCAGTAGGAGGAAGAAGATAGTGCTGAAGTTAGTATTTAATTGGAAGGTGGAAACATCAATTCAAAAGAGGCTATAAGGTTGGACGGAAGGAATTTTCAAAATATCTTGAAGATGGAGAGTTTGGAGACATGGAAGATTAAGATCAAGAATTTAGACTCAAGTTCTTACTATCGAAAAAGATGTAAAGAATCTAAGGGGTATTATTTTCTAGGAGGGGTCTGATTATAGTGAGTATGTTAGAAAGAAGTTGGAGGGATCACAGACAGAGCTATCCATGAGGGTGGAGAGGATGCAGGAAATTGAAATTTGGTAGCAAAACAGAAAATCAAACTTAAGAGAATAATTCAACTAAATAATATAATAACAAGGAATACGAAATTAAAAGAGATTACAAATCTAGAACCAAATATTCGACTAATCATTACTACCAAACATAGATCTAATGACTTGTATTTTCATATTTTGAATGCCATTAACTCTTTGGACGAATAATTTGAGTTGGAGGAAGCTATTTTTCCATCACTGACACTTCATTATTATTTTTTTGATTGTTTCTGTTGGTTTGCTAGTTAGTTGTTTTTAGGATGCTTTGGTTTCCATTGCCCGACACTATTTCTTTAAGTTCTTTATTTATATATCTTTCATGATTTACCTTTTTCTGTTTTCTATGAAGGTCTGGCCCTTCTCAAATTTTTTTTATCAATAGTAATTTTTTTTCCATTTCTTTGTTTCCTTACTTTAAATAAAGATGGTATTTTAAAAATAACCATAATAAATTAAGACATAAAATTATATGAGAAACAAAAAGTGGAAGATGAGAACCATTTAGGTAATAGTTCCTTACATATGAACAATTTACAAAAACACTCTTTCAACATTAAAAACTGAATAAGCTTCACAATTTATTGAATCTATTAATTATAAAGAAAAGTAGTTATTTTAGTAATATGATACTATAAACACGTTTTGATAAGTTATAGTTAGTATCTAATAACTATAAAGAAAAAATTTCCCTTTTTATTTCTATATAATTAGAAAAAATCTACATTAAAAATTAGAAGAAAAAGTTGTTTTTGTGGATATACTATTATTAGTCGTTAATTGTTTAGTGTGTATGGAAAGTTGAGACAACCGAAATGATATGCAACGAAAGTGTGGAGGGAAGTGGAAATAAGGACGTGATAAGGTTTTCCAGCCAATATCTTTGAGCTCTCAAAGGCGGAATACAAATCATATA
Source organism: Torreya grandis (assembly GCA_037957365.1). Classification (NCBI taxonomy): domain Eukaryota; kingdom Viridiplantae; phylum Streptophyta; class Pinopsida; order Cupressales; family Taxaceae; genus Torreya; species Torreya grandis. The sequence continues at coordinate 2,746,611 of JARHVA010001003.1, read as the reverse complement.
TGGATCCGCGATTCAGTCATATCTCCTTGCGACTTGTTATTTTTTTAATATCTTTTTATATACATTGGGGGCATTTCTACGTCATTATCATGTTTTTTTAATTAGTAAATCATATAAATTATTGTTTACCTTCTTTTCTTGCGTTGATTGACTAGTGAAAAAGTTCTTGGTTGATAAATTCGTCGGCAAAATTAACTTTATAGCAAAATGTCGACTATAGAATTTCCATTTCCGAAATCTGCATCACTATTTCTCACAATTGAAATTGTACGCTGTCCAAAGAGGCATACTTTGTACTCTGTCCAAAGAGGCATAGTTTTCGAATGTAGACGACAATTTCTTCCAACTTTTTATTTTATTATAGGATTATTTTTGTTCTTTTTATTGTGTAGTATGTTAAATTATATTTTAATTTTAATTTTATAATACGAAATAAAGTTGTGTAGTGGTTAATCTTTGAATTAATTATAATAATTCAATTTTTTTTCAAGATTAAACTATATGTTAATATAATAGAGGAGGTATATTAATAAGAGTAATAATATAATTTATTTATAAGTATTAATATGTATCAATTATTAAAACTATGTAATTGTTATTCAAAAAATATATATAAGAATAAAATCTATTTATGCTATGTTAAATTAATTTCAATTGATAAAAATTTATTTTTTATTTTTAAATATGTAAATATAATAAAATTGTAGGTCGACATATCTTTTATGTTATTAAAAAAATTTGATGTAAAAAAAATAGGTCAACTTTTCGGAAGCCATAATTTTTGACTCGTAACTTCGTTTGAGCTCTTCCACACGTCAAAACGATTGTATCGAAAAGTTTTATTCTGTCATAAGCAGATTTATCTGCTTAGATTTGATTTCAATATTTTTTTGAAGGCCAAATGTAATCATTTGAGGATCCAAAATTAACATTTAATGATTTTTTCAAGAATTTTCTATTTTTATAAATTCTATATTTTTAGAACCGGAAGTCAATTTCAGTTGAATTTTGTTCCATAAGATAATTTTAAGAATTAGGCTCTTTTGAAAAAAAATTAGAACTGCGGATGTTTGCATGTGAAACATACTATAAATAGTAGTTGCTAAAAATAGACTTTTTCTTATATTTTAGTTTTTTCAAATTTTGCATGTAAACTCTAATCTCTGAGTTTAGGCTTATTTAAGCATGGTTTGAGTTTGTAATTATTTCAATTAATAAATATGAATCAATTGTGAGTGTTGTTTCAAGATCTTGGCCTATTGATGATTTTCTTGTTCTTGATAGTTTTCAAGTTCATTAAAATTTATTATAATTTCATGGTATTTTATTTTCATTGGAAACCTTTAAATTATATATATTAGTATTTATCTTCATATTTTGAATTATATATAATAGAAAATAACATGTTAAGTAAGCATATATTTAAATTAGAAGTTTCCTTCCACTAAACTATCACTCAAAATGAAATTCAAAGTGACACAAGAACTAACCCTAAACTTATCTATTTGATAATTTTTATGTGCTAAGTATTTACAAAAATTTGTATTTTAGTGAATGTTATGACAAATCAACATTCTCCCTATGGGACTAGAACCATTTCAATGTTCTATATTATTATTTTTATTTAATTTTATTAAAACCCTTATTTTTTACATATTAGATGTTCCTAAAATTTATTTAGTTTATTTCCAAAGAGTTAGGGGTATCCATTCCACTAAATCCACCCAAGACACGATCTCATCCTCATCTCTTTTCACTTGCTCATAAGGTTTTTACCTTGGTGGATAGTTGAGCAGCACTTTTTACTCTATTATCCTCACAATTAGACTACAACTCAATTATCCACCTATATTAACATTAATTTTACATGTCCATTGACACTTTATCTTTATATACATTGATTTCAATATTTTAAAATATGATATAACAAACCATCACTCTTCATAACTAAATTACAACAATTTTGAAGTTTCATAATATTTTAAATAAGCCACATGTATCAAAACTACAATTTCATACACCTATCTACATTCTATCATTACATCTATTGATTTCAAGATATGTTCTTTAAATAATATTGACATTCTACATAATATTAATATATGTTTTGAAGTATTTATAAATATATACAAACCTCTTGGCAATTAGGTCAAGAGTATACCTTTAGTCTCAACTTCATTGTACTGATGTGTTTCAACCTTTAACCTTGCTTTTAAAAAGGTGATATTTTACAATTATGTCATGGGAATATACAAACATATTAATGTTATAATATTTTAGAGAGAAAATTCATTATTTTTGAGATATTAACGGCTCAAAGTCATTGCGAATCATTACTATTTAGCAGGTTTAATATATGTTTAAATTTTTTAATATACCTTTTTTTTCCCCTAAATAATATTAAATTATATTTATTGGTCAATATTCTATGGCATGTAAAAATTTAGGGTCTTATTTTTTATAAATTTATGGACGTACACAATTAGTAGTATAATTCTAATAATAAGAACATATTCATTTTGAATAAATCATCTCAATTTTAATTAGCAAAAAAAAAATATTATTAAATCAATAAGTATTCAAAATATTTCATAATAATACTTTAAAGAATATTTCAATATTTTTACATTTGTTTTCATAATTTCTAGAATGACAAATGAAATCGAACATTTAATTTAAAAATTATTTACTTTTAATGAAATATATAATATTCTTTTAGCAGGATTAATAAAAATTGAAAATGATCTCTATATTTTCTTAATATTTTCTATTGGATTGCAAAGAATTATAATCAATCCAAAGACTAACAAAGCAAAAATATCAATATGTACAATACTCAAAATTTTGTGAAAACTATAACATTTATTGACTCTCCTTTTATGAATAAAATCATTACATGTTTTTAAATAAACCTCAACTCAAAATTAGATTTGACATGCAAAATAAAAAATTAAAAAAATAAACAATAAACTACTCGGAGTTACCTATCCTTATGATAAACAACAACTTCCTTTTCATAATAACTTTTCCATGCATGTTCGGATGGGCCTAATTTTAAAATAATATACTATAAATACTAAATTCATGATTTTTTATGTGATTCAACCCAATTTCATTTCGAGCTCCAAATTTATCTAATTTTTATAATTTTTAGCACAACTAAAAATAATTTAATGCAATTTCAAACCCCTAGATGATCTTGTACAACTTTAAAAATATATTATGATTGGCCCTAACGACTAAATTAGGACATGGATACATGTTTTTTCTTTTATATTCATTTTTACACTAAGTAAAGCTCAATCAAATTAACAATTCAAAAGTTATAGTCTTGAGAATATAGGAGTCTCCATCATTCTCCTATAGTTGAAAACAACTCAACACCTATGAGTTGCACTGATTATGTTCCTCTCATTTATTATTTTTAAAATTTCAGTTTAGATTATAAAATTCAAGTGTTATTTTCCTATTTTAGTCCTTACCACTATATCAAATATTTGTCATTATTTTCTTGTCTTTTGCTCACTGTTTTCTTATTCAAACCCTACAATATATTTTATTTAGTCTTCCTTGATAATTGTCGCTTCTGATGCACTTATTATTATTCCACTTCACCATACTATACATGAAAATAATATAATTTAATCCTAAATATTAAATACCATAGAAATGTCAAAGTTATGTGGTAAACTCACCTCATAAGTATTGTCATTAATTTTTTTCATAATTTTACACAAACAAAGTTTCTTGTACTTCAATTTTTTTATGCTCCTCTATGAAATATTTATTTTCTCAAATACACCATATAAAAATATCTTCTTAAAATACCTTTTACCTTCTTGTTACATCCCTTATTTATTTATATTTTCCATTACTTTATTCTATCTTTCCTTTTACTTATTTCAACCATTGTACATGTTTTGAACATGCTCCTGCATCATAACTAAGTTGTTATAGAATAGGTAATGACAAATAATCTAACATACCCATAGTATTTCTTCCATAAACAATATAAAATGGTTATTTTCATATTGATCTATTCATCAAACTATTATTGGCAAAATCATCTTGTGAAAAATTGAAGTCTCATTGTTTGGGCTTATCTCCAACTATGCATCTTAACAAATTTATAAAGATCTTGTTTACTATTATTTTTATGAGTAGTATGCAAAAGCAAATTATATTTTAGTTTACAGTTTAATTCATAGATATATCTAAAAATTATTTGGAAATTTTATGTTCCTATCTGATGTAATGGTTTTTGAAACATCATGCAATATCACAACATCACTGAAAAATAAGTTTACTACTTTTGTTGTATTATTATTTTTCTTACATCAAATAAAATGAACCAATTTTGAAAATGTATTTACCAAAAATATGAATAATTAAATTTATTTGTGTATAGAAAACCCAACACAAACTTCATACTCAAATATATCAATGCTCATCTTAGAACCTATATTTTTTCTTTGGCCTTTAGCCATTTGCCATATCCAACATATTGAAACATACCTTACATATATCATTTCATATTTTGCCAACAATAATTATCCTCCACCAAAGCTATTATCTTACTCATACCAAAGCATCCCCACAAACTACTACTATGAAATTATCTTATAATATTGTCTCTTAAAGACACAACTAGATTACATAATTATTTTCACTTGAAGAGATAACCATCATATACAATGTACTCATCATAAATATTACTTGTCATCCCTATTAATGGGTCCCTATATTTATCAACTATCATACCAAAATATGTATCAATATCATATAATTCACTAACAAATTCAAATAAAACTAATTCATTCAAATAAATGTATATATATATATATATATACATATATATATATATATATATATATATATATATATATATACATATATATATATATATACATATATATATATATATATACATATATATATATATATATACATATATATATATATATATATATACATATATATACATATATATATATATATATATATACATATATATATATATATATACATATATATATATATATATACATACATATATATATATATATACATATATATATATATATATACATATATATATATACATATATATATATATACATATATATATATATACATATATATATATATATATATATACATATATATATATATATATATATATATATATATATATATATATATATATATAACCATGCCACTATCCTACTCAAAGCATTACCTACATGATTTTTATCACCTAATTGATGCTTCAGAACAAAAGTATATCCATGCATGAAATGCACTCACTTTCCATGTCAATTATTTTAATTTTTTTGGGTGTTTACATACTTCATGGTGTCATAGTTTTTAAATAGGATAAAATTCCTATGGAATAGGAAATGCCTCAAATGTCTTACTTTTTGTATAATGGCACTAAATTCAATAACATATGTAGAATACTTTTTTGTTACATCATTAAATGTTTAACTTAAATATACTATTTATGTTCCTTCTTGACTCAACACAACACTAATTCCCATATGTGAAGCCTCATAATCCATCGCAAATACTTTGTTAAATTTTGGTAATGTCAGCATAAGGATTTATGTAATATTATTATTCAACAATTGAAATCTTTATATTCAAATTAAAATAACCCCACATTTTATAAATAGTGTGGAAACTAGTCCTAGACACATTAGGAGGTATGGGTCACCCCTAGTCAAAAATAGATGGCTAGGATTACAAAAAGGATCCCATCCAAATAAACCACCAGAGAATTGGGTCTCCTGCTGGTCACAATTAAATGACATGGAGTATCATAAGAACCCATTCAAAAATAATAAACCATTGATTTTTATTTGATTGAGAATCAATAGAGGAAAGGCAATGTCACATTTCACTAGTGCAGTACCAACTAGTTTTTAGTAGACCAAAAGCTAGCTTGGGTTATGAGCCTAGGTAACAGGGAACCCTAAAATTCCCCAAGGGAATAACGAGTTAATTTTTATTGGATCATGAATCGACTTGGACATAGAAGGAGGTTCAGATCTCCAGGGAATAACAAACACCACTTTTGACTAGTGTGGGAACCAAGAACTAAAAATGACCACAATAATCTAATTATAACCAAAATAGCAATCCCATAAGGAACTATTATGGGACCTATCCTAGAAAAAATAATAGAATCCTAGGACTCAGAAGCATCATATTTTAAATTGCTCAAGAACTAGAGGACCAACAAACTATTTTGACTAGATCGAAAGCTAACTTTGGCACAAATGGAGGTCTAGATCTCCATAGTGGGGTCTACCTCACAACCCTAAGCCAATATAGCATACTAAAAATTTCAATTTAAAAATAAAATAAAATTTTTAGAAATGGTCACCTAAGAATAAATCAATGGAAATACTTTCTTGGCATTCCCATTCAATAGCCAAACCATGTTCGAGTCACATGAACCACTGGACCATAAGAGTAAAAGTCCTAACAAATCATACTCTATAATCTTCCAATGCCTTCCCCCACATCATCAAGTTAAACATTCAAACCAAATGACTCTTTTTCAATGTGATCCTTCCATCCAATATAAATCAAACCAAAAAACACAAAATTTAGAGAACCTTGCATCCTTTTATCATTAAACAGAATTGAGTAGATCCTATAATAACCATCAGGGTTATATCTCGCACAATTGTTATCTAAAATAGGGATCAACGAAACACTAACACATCATAAAAAAGAGTCTTATAATGATAGCTCAAATCATCCCCCATATACATAAACATTTCAATATTAAGGTTAGAGAATATCCCATGTTTATTGAATATCAGAATAGTTTTCTTCTTAGTAGAACAAAGGTTGAATGCTTCTTCGAATGAGAGCTTAAGTCTTCCAAAAAAATTGGAAAAAGACAAGGCACCTCTATGATGATTCCTTGGAAAAAGTTTTATGTTGCTACCTCTGTCCATAAAAATTATTTCCCTCTCATTAAATCTATATTGGTGTAACAAAATTACTAAAATTCTTAATGAAATTTATGTAAATATTTTTTATACCATGGAAAATTCTTACCTCTATGATGCTATTTATAATTGGGTACTCAAAAATTGCCTTTACTTATCATCATCCATTGTTACACCATCTATTGGAACTATATACCCCAAACATACCAAATTATTCTAGACAAAATTGCACTTTTCCATATTTTCATAAATTTCCCTTTTATTAACAATTGTAATACCATTATCAAATTCCTTATGTGCTCTTATTTACTCTTATTGAATATCCAAATGTTATCAAAATAAATAAATACAAATTTACCAATGTAATCTCATAGCATTGTGTTTATCCACCTAAAAAATTTGATGTGTGCATTAGATAATATGAATGGCATCACCATCAACTCATATAATCCATTCCTAATGATCAATGATTTATTTACATTTATTTCCTTCACCAATATGAATCTAATTGTATCCACTACTTAGACCAATGTAAAGTAATTTTCTCCTCCAAATATATACATAATATCATCTAAACGAGGTATAGAAAATATGTATTTCATATTTATTTTATTGATTCATCTAATATTCACATACAGCCTCCATGTCCCATATTTATTAGGAGTTATAAATAGCTATGTTTCACATAGACTCATGCTCTCCCTCACTACACCCTTTTCAAGGAATTCAATAACAGGTGTTTATTTAATTTTTCATGTTCTATTGGACTCATCCTATAAGTTACTTGATTCGGTAGAGATGATATTATAATCAAATCAATATGATGATGAATGTCTCTCTTTGGTGGTAAACCATTTATTAAATCATCAAGTATAACATCTACATTTTTAACACTTATGTTTATTTTGTTGGTATTTACATCACTTATGTGTCTTCTTTATATGATATTAATGCATAAAAACAACATATCAACTTTATGTATTTCATAAATACTTTTATAAAAACAATTCTTTATGCATTACCTTATTTAGGAGGTAGTAAAACTATATGTGTACCATCTTCGCAGAAAGAATATGTATTGTTTTCTCCCTCAAGAATTATTTTTTTATTATATTCACGACCTTAGCAATAACACATGGTATTAATCCATTGGAGTAACATCACACCATATTTTATCCTTATTAATTTTTTTCTATAGAAAAAATTATTAAACACATTTTGTCTATTATAACTTCATTCCCTTTTTTAAACCATGAAATCCAATAAAGATAAGAATGTTTTTTCACATTGCAATCCTAGTTTCCATACTATTTCTTTAGAAATCATATTTTCACAACTACCACGATCTATAATTACTTTACATATTTTACCTCCTGAAGTGTACATTATTTGGAAATTATATTTACATAGCTATTAATCACCACCTTATTTATTTCTCACTTATTATTTCCTTAGAACTATGATTATTCTCCTCATCATTGTCAGAATTGGCCATTAGGTGATATTATAGTGGAATAAGCACACAAGAATTATTTAATAATGATGAACTTACTTGTATTTAGAAATATACAACAAGAGGATGTGCATTAATTACTTGATGTATTAAATTAGCTTCCTTACCAATTATCTACTCTATTATAATATCTTAGTGAAGAGGAGTATAAATAAGGAGTAGGGGAGGTTAACTAAAAAGAGAAATGACTATGTGTTAGATCCCTATTCTCCACCATACAAACTTGCTAGATTATTTGTTGATATCTTTAGCTGATAAATTTAGATTTAGTTATTTTAAACTAAACTTGAGATATATGCTATTATGAGATAGTAGAATACTACTTATATATAGGATGGTACATGATTTATTTACTATGAGTTAATTATAGTTTATGCATTTACATTTTGAGCATATTGATGTGTTGCTTCAATTATATTTTATGTTATATGTTTATCATGTGATATGATCTAATTACTTATATGTTGTGAGGTGGATACAAAAGAACTCATCCCTCAAAGTTTTCCAGAGGGAGATCATCATTGGAGAAGGTGATGTAGATGGAAATGTCATAGGTTGACAAAGAGATGTAAAAAACCTTACACACACCATAATAGTTAGCACATTGTAGAAATGCATTAAAAATAGTTTAGTTATGGAGTGTTTATTACTTGGTTTGGAGTGGTGCTTCCTATAGTTTTTTAGCATATAAAAATATCGTAATGATTTTTTTTCATGTTTTACACATTTTATCATTAATGCTAGTAGGAAAATTATTGGTGAAAGTAAATTTAAAATATAGATTATTAGTAAATTATGAAATTGTCATTTGAATTGCTAAAGAATTTATGGATGGTAATTGATTTAATAAAATCATATAATTTTGACATTCAAATTTTAAAATATAGATAAAATAGAAATTTCCTTGGACAAGGAAAAAACATAAATAGAAGGATAAAACCAAAAAATAATAAAATCAAAGGGGAAAAAAATTAAAAGAAAGAATTCATAAAAGTAATAAAGAAAAATAAAATAAAGTAAAATGAAGATATTAAATAAATAAATAAAATAAAAATCTACACAATATTTATTTTATAAAAGGAGATTTTGGAAGGAAATGAAGGGTGGGATAGAGGAAATAAAATAAATATATTAGAGGGTTGAGAAAATGGAGAAAAGTGTAGCACAAAAGAAAGGGAGACTTGAGAAGATGAAAATTGGGAAGGCTCGGTAGAATTCACTATCAAACTTGGCTATTAGGTAGTTATTTTAAATTTTGTTATGGAACCGTTTAAATTGTAATACAGTAATATGTGATGATAAAAATTAAGTATGATAAGTATATTGTGGTTTTCATGCCCCCAACACAAAACCAACTATATATATTAGCAAAATGAAACACACACACACACACACACACACACACACACACACACACACACACACACACACACATTCACATATTTGTTTTATATATAAAAAATTGTATAATTAATTATGTGGTGAATCATATTGGTGAACATATATTTTATTGAATTATTGTATAATTATTTATGTGTGATTATAGTTATAATTATATTACTATACTATGATTTCCCTAATTATGTCAATATATAGCAGTTTATGTGAAGATTCCTCAAAGTATTTATATTTGAGGATGATTTGATATTTACGTATTGGATAATCATGGATGTGTGTGTGTGTGTGTGTGTGTGTGTGTGTGTGTGTGTGTGTGTGTGTGTGTGTGTGTGTGTGTGTGTGTGTGTGTGTGTGTAATAATGTTGTCACTATGTTTTAATTCCATGAGGCAAGTCACTATGTTTTAATTCCATAACATCACTAATACAAGGACTAGTTTTGCATGATTTATAAAGGCAACAACTATGATTTATAAAGGTAGTGACTTATCCTTTAACTGTAATGTCTCAGATAGACATCAGTGGTTTTAATTAATTTACAGCTATAAATTTAATGAATGATCTGAAATATAGATAGTTTAACCAATTCAAGTTTTGTTGATTTAATTGATGAGTGAATGAGGTTATTGTACCATTTTTGGAAATATTAAATACACCTGCTACTAGAATTGCCATAGTTAGATAAATCAATGTTGAATATGCTAACCCAAGTTTAAATGTTTCCTTATCAGATGCCATAAGTGGGTTGGAAGCTCAAATTGTATAATTTACTAGGGAAATATGTGTTTTATTATTAAATCTAAAAGGGAAGCATGCATGATGTAGATTTATAAGGTGGATACTAAACTTTTGCCTAAAATAAGACTAGATCCATAGAATGCTTTGATAAGCATAGAACTTGTATTTTGTGTGGTAATCAAAGACTAACCAATATGTCAAATATTATTGTGTAAAAAATTATAACATCTATAGTTTCGGTTATACTAGTAAGTATGAAATTATAGAAATTTTGATACCATAACATGGCTCGGATTAAACTTGGGAGATTTAAAAGGTAAGCCTATCATTCTTGTATAGTGAGAGAAATTTTTGGGGTGTGTCTGAGATCACTATTCATATGAATGTTGTGGTATAGACTTGTCGCATGGAATATAATAATTATGACAAGTTATGTATTTATGGTTTATTAACAGAGATATTATTGATAATATGGGTGTAAAAATGCCTATTATTATATAGTTTATGCATTGGGGTGTGAACTTTTGGTTATGTTTCCATGTGTGGATTATAAAATATGTTAAGGAATTACATAGAATTAAAATATCAAATGCATGCATTCAAACCCCAAAAATATATAGAAAATACTAGTTCAAATTATTTTTTGTTTCATATAATTTGAGTCTTGTTTTTATATATCTAAACATGGGTTTTAAGTATGATACACAATTACATAATGAAAATGACTGTGTTGGGTCATAATCTTGAACTTTAAGTTAGGAGTATAGTTTTTATCTAGTCATCAAGTGTCCAATAGATAGAAACTATAACCATATTTTAAACAATCTTCTAGAAAATTAAATAAGATGTCTAAATGAATGTTATAATGTGGTTTTGAGTTCTCTACAAAGGATTTATTGGTTATTAGTTATATGTATTTAGTATTGAATACTTATGTGTAGTACATGTTAATATGCATAAATTCTTGGTTAGATATAAAAATATAATGGTTCATTGTGATGCATACTTATATGATATATTTCTTTGTATACTAGTATGCAGGTTGAACTTAGAGTATATTTGGGTGGTAAAATATCATGCTTGTTTAATTTTTACAATGTATGTGGATCATTTGATTCTTGAAATCATAAATTGGTTATGTGTATTAATATAGTTGATAACTATGATACTATGGGATATCATAGAGTACTGCTATTTGAATATATGTTATAGTTGAATGGTACAAACTATAATTTTTACACATAGACTCACACATACATTTGATTGATCAATGTTATGCTTGATGATTATTTCTATCAATGGTGATTTTTGTGATAGTTGGTAGCACATTGTGTATATGTACATATAATCTTTAGGATTTTAACAAATACTATGATAGTATATTATTATGTCCCTTGGGAATTGAGACTTATTTTGATACATGTAGTTGCTTGAGTAGAAGCTTATTTTCCCATGTATTTAAGACTACTTTATATGATTGATTATGAGAAAATAGTAGTTATGTCTAAGAATATTAGACTATGGTAATATAGGTTATCATAGGGTGTAGTATGTTTGGAAATATATTGTGAAAGTTAACATCTATAGTTAATGTGTAGTTTACCTTACTAATATAAATTGTAGTCATTATTTCTAGCATGGGGTAGGAAATAGTGTAAGATTAAATCATATATTTAATGAAATAAATGCATTATTTGATTACTCCAATGTTTAATATGTTACTTGATGTGTTTACTAGTAACATGTAAATTAAATGAATCTTATGGTTGAATTGTATTTGACCAATATGTATTATTGCTATAAAGCAAGGTGTGAGATAAACTTCACTAGCTTACTAGTACCAAAATGATAGATGAAGGCAGTCTGACCAAGTCATGTGTATGAATTTTATTGACCTATAGATTGCTATAATTTATTATTTGTAAAACTTTAGGCCAAAGTATTTTTAGTGAGACATTATTATTTCATGAGTATGATTTACATGTTTTTATGGTATCTTTCATTAAAACAATTTTATATGATACATTGCATGTTTAGTTTATAAATCATACAACACATGAGTACTTGCTTGTCTTCTTAGATTCCTGTTCCATCACTATCTACTCATCCATCAATGGATGGCCATTTCCTGATGGAATTAGTGTGGAGGATCATTTTTCCATGGCTGATGTGAAAAAAAACTCAGATGATGCTCTCCCTACCCATAACAATACTACTTATCAATATGAAACTTGAGATTGCCATAGATACTTGAGTTCGAGAACTATACTCTATGAGAGCCATCTATCTTATATATACTTTGTATTATATTATACTTATTAGTGTACATTGTTATGAATTACTTATTATTGTATATTGATAGTGGTGGCTATAAACTTGTATAAGTTGTAACTAAGTTAATATAATTTTATTCTATATTTGAATTTTGGTGTGCTCTCATGATATTAGAGATAAGTGATATGTGATATCAAATACTTGCTTGCTATTATCATGCATTGATTACCTCTTTTATCATGGTGTAATCTATTTTTGATATGTGTTAAAAAGTATTCTCACATATTTCTAGTTGATCGTAAAAGGGTTATTACATGTGGTATCAGAGTTGAGGCTCAAACTCTAGGATCTAATGAGTTTATTAACATTTTTATATCTTTTTTTAACTAGTGTGAACCTAGTGACGTGAAGTATTGCACTAGTATTTTGATATTTGTAGTACCTCAATGCAAGAATCATATTACACCATTATTGAAGTTTTTAGGCTTGATAGTTTTTCTTTTATGACTTGGTGACTATTGTAAGTATGAGACATTCATGAAATGTGTGGGGAACGTTGAGTGTGTACCCTTAGGAGTAATCATACCCTTTTGAGTTATTATGGGTTAGTTTATCAAGTGTACCAATGGTGATGGTGGTATATGAGGTTTATGTAAGTGAGTACATAACATAGCTCATGAGTTTTGAACAAGAGATATCTACCATAGTTTGATCACTTAGATTGAACACCTTGAGTATGATTACATACTTCTTGGTAATCAAGTCACCTTCACCATTTGTGTTTTGTGAGTGGTTAATAATCACATGATGATTCTCACTTAAATATATGTGCCTTATTTTTTGTGTTCAATAATCCTAGAAATAAAAAAATTTAGATGACTATTTTTAGTTTGGTACAACCTAGTGCAGTGGAAATTTTATTGTAGAAGAGTGATGATGTCTTAGGTTGAGAATTCCTTTACATTAGGAGAATATTTAAGGATTGGAACCCTTAAGTTATTTGGTTTAGAAAGAATTTTCATCTCTCTTAGTTACCTTAGAAATGAGTCATTATTATCTCATTCTCCTTTGACATCATTATAAGCTACTTAGAGGATTCATATTTCTGTGATGTGGATTTAGTATTCTCTTAAACGGGAACTTGTTTTTGAATTATTGTTTGATCATATTCCTTGGGAGTTCTTGGGATAAACGTATTTTACTTATTATTATGATAAATTATGTGTAATAGGATGTATTGGTACATTTTATGGTTCTTATTTTCTCCCAGTTGTGGAAATAGATTGCGATACCAAACTTACAAATTTGGTAAGTGGGTAGTGTTTTGGAAACATTGAGTTGTGATGTTTTATTTTTAACTTGTGAGGTCATGTAGGATATTTTGAAATAATAGTTATCTGATTTTCACTTGTGACTCTTTAGGGTCACTACTTTCTCTATCTTATAGATTTAGAGAAAGTAGATTGGCAAACATTGAATTTTATATTAAATTGTAGATTAAGAACTATAAGTTGAGTATAATTATTATGTTCTTATTCACCCTTAAATAGATTGATTATAATCTCTTCTAATTAAATCATACAATTTTTAAAAAGTTATTATTTTACTTTTTTCCAAAAGCAAGTAGGGTATAAGATGTGAACAAAATATTATCAATCTTGGGGTTAATATAAACATTTAATTTATTGCATTCTAATCAAGCAAGCAGGGAGATATTTCTCACTTTTTCCCTTATAAGGTTGAAAGGATGGCGTCATACTTTACCTTTTTATGTTATGTTAATTTATACATTATTTCCTCTTAACTAATAATATAAAGCTATAAGTTAAGTTGATAAATATGATACTAGTTATGTTTAATTAGTGGAAACTTAATAAAATTATAAAATAATAGTATGATTTATCTTGTATGTTTATACATATAAAATTATTTATCATATACTATTAATTTCTATGATGTATTAGTATGGATTTGTGTTCAATTTAACCTCGTACACATTTTGATATCATCAGGTCATGGATTCTTAATGGCAGAGTGGTGAATTAGGAACGTGAGTATTAAAAAATAAGATTGGATCCTAATTAGTCTCACATTCACTTGGTATTCAATGAGTTTGGATCTGATAGATGAACTTGTCAAATCTAAGATTTGATAGATGGACTTGTCAAATTTAGTCATATGGCTATACACATGTATATAGTGGAATGTTTATTCCCTAATTTTGCATACATTAGAAATGTAGTATTTTTAGTTCCTATTCATCATCATACTTGCTAGGAACTCTATGAAGAAATGATAATATTGACATGTTATAATTATCAAGAGCTATGTGAGGTAGTGATAAAATTAAATTATGCACTTCATTCTTGCCAGGATCCCTAAACACTTTTTGCTAGAATGGGAAAAACACTCTCTTGATTAAAGAGATATTCCAAAGGGATGGAAGATTTAGCAAAACTTTCTTTGGTCATTTTTTTGGCTAGTATGATGATATTCTATGTTGTTGAGAATTCAATAAAACTTTCACTAAGATATGGGGGACCCTCCAAAGTTACAAAAGTGGTCATTTTTATAGTATATAGGCTTGTTTTGATGGCTCTAGACTTTGAAGTGGTCATGATAGAACCAATCAAAGTAGGTAATACTTATAACTATGTCTTCTCAATAGGGGACATGTCATAGATCATGGTATTAAGGGAACAATACTTTGGAAATAGTGTAAATTGAAGGAACTATGGTGAGTTCTATAGGTAATTTTTCATTTATTTGTTTAATTTGATATTGTATACCATGTTATTAATTTATTGAATATTGTTTTTAATTATGGATTTATGCTTGAATAAGAGTCATCAAAGATGATTACTAGCTTTAGGAGTGAAGGATGTTACATCCCAATTCCTCACCAGGCAAAATTTGTAGATTATCCATGAATATTTATAGCTAAAAAATTTAGATTTGACTATTTTTAACTAAGCTTGAAATATATGCTATTATGGGATACTAAAATATTTCTTAGATACGTGATGCTACATTATTGATTTACTATGAGTTAATTATAGTGTACATGTTTATATTTTGAGCATATCGATGTATTGTTTTAGTTATATTTTATACTATATGTTTATCATGCAAAATAATCTAATTATTTACATGTTGTGAGGTGGATGCTGGACAACTCATCCCTTAGAGCATGCTGAAGGGAGAGCATCATTGGGGAGGGTCAATGTAGATGGAGATGTTAGATATCGATAAAGAGCTGGTGAAAACCTTGCACACATCATAGTAGCAATCACATGGTATAAATGCATTAAAAATAATTTGCCTATGGAGAGTTTATTGCATACTTTGGAGTGTTGCTTTTTATGATTTTTTAGTATAGTTAAATATAATAATGAGTTATTTTTTGTATTTGGCACTGTTAGCATTAATGTTGTTAGGAATATTATTGGCAAAAGTAAATTTAAAGTATAAATTATTAGTAATTTATGAAATTTTCATTTGAATTACTAAAACATTTGTGGATGCTAATTGATTTAATAAAATCATACGATTTTGACATTCAAGTGTTAAAATATTAAAAAAACTGAAATTTCACTATAAAAGTAAAAAAACCATTAGAAGGATAAAAACAAAAAATAGAAAATCAAAAGAAAAAGAAAAAAGAACTAAAAATAAAGAATTCATAAAAGTAATAAAGATAAACAAAATAAAGGAAAAGTAAGATATTAAGTAATTAAATAAATAAAAAGCTATGCCATGTTTTTTTATAAAGGGAGACTTTGGAAAGAAATGAAGTGGTGAACTAAAGGAATGCAAAGAAATATAGTAGAGCATTGAGAAAATGGAGAAAAGAGTAGCGCAGAAGAAAGGTAGACTTGAGAAGATGGAAATTACGAAGGCTTGGAAAAATTCACTATCAGACTCGGCTATCAGGTAGGGGTTGTTTTAAATTCTATTATGGAATCATTTAAATTTGAATATGGTAATAAGTGATGATAAAAATTAAGTTTGGGAAATATACTGTGTTTATCATGCCCCTTGCACAACACCAACTATTATATATATAAGCAAACTAAGAAAAAAACACATTCATATATTTTGTGTATAAAAATCCATATCAGTAAATATGGGGCGAATCATATTGGTGGATATATATTTTCTTCTATTATTGTAAAATTATTTATGTGTCATTATAGTTATAATTATATTATTGCACATCAATTTCCCTAATTATGTCAATATATAGCAGATTATGTCAAAATACCTCTAATTATTTATATCTAAGGTCAATTTCTTAAAGCTATACAATATATATATATATATATATATATATATATATATATATATATATATATATATATATATATATATATATAAAAGAATGTCATCCCATTTTCTTAAAATTATCAACACTATATTCAAGTAATAGCATAAATACCTATACAAAAGCATTGTATTATATTATAATCCACCATTGCTATCTTTTATAATCCACAGAATGCCTAATGATTTCTTATTGTCCTTATTTCTATTAGTAGAATTTTAGGTAGTAAGAAATTGAAATAAATAAATAGGTACATATATTTTAAATAGGTATTTAATAGCATCATATATAAATATCCTATGTTCACTACTTTCATACTGAAGTTAAAATCGCTAAAGTTAGTTTATCATAAGTCCTGTCATCACTGTTATTTATTGATAGTATTTGTAAAAACCTATGCTACAAAATCACAATACTACACTAGCTAAATCATTGGTTATAATGTTAGTCTCTGATGTCATAGTACTAGTTGCTAATTTTTGCAAGCTAATTGTCATTTAAAACAATGTTAGGCAGTGACTTAGTCATTATGTTTTAATATACCATACCATAAGTATATATGAAGATGCCATATAAATCATGATGGTATATAATATACTCCTTATAAATATATTGTGATGCAAGTCACCATGTTTTAATTTCACAATATTACTAATACAAGGATTCTTTCTGCATGATTTATAAAGGAAAAAACTATTATTTATAAAGGCAATGACTATGATTTATAAAGGCAACAATTATTATTTATAAAGGAAATGACTTATACAGAGTTATCGATTTAATGCCAAGGCAACGATTCATACTCAAACTACATTGGCTTATCCTTTAACTGGAACGTCTCAGATTTATAGCATTGGTTTTAATTAATTTGTAGCTATAAATTTAATGAATGATCTAAAACATAGATAGTTTATCCAATTCAAGTTTTGTTGATATAATTTCTAGGTGAATGAGTTTGTTTTACCCTTTTGTGAAATAGCATTGGTTTTAATTAATTTGTAGCAATAAATTTAATGAATGATCTATAATATAGAAAGTTTATCCAATTCAAGTTTTGTTGATATAATTTCTAGGTGAATGAGTTTGTTTTACCCTTTTCTGAAATGTTAAATACACCTATTACTAGCATTTCCATAGTTAGAAAGATGAATGTTGAATAAAATATAGATAGTTTATCCAATTCAAGTTTTGTTGATATAATTTCTAGGTGAATGAGTTTGTTTTACCCTTTTGTGAAATGTTAAATAAACCTATTACTAGCATTTCCATAGTTAGAAAGATGAATGTTGAATATGTTGATCCAAGTTAAAACATTTCCTTATTAGATTTTATAGGTGGACTACAAGCTCAAATTATATAATTTACATGAAAACCATGTGTTTTGTTATTAAATCTAAAAGGTAAGCATGCTCAATATAGATTTATAAGGTCAAGATTAAACTTTTAGCTAAAATTAAACTGTAGACACCTAAATCTGACCATCGATAATCTCCAACCAAGCTTTTGACCAATTTCTACCAAAATGAACAATTTGGCTTAAAAAACTAAAACACATTAAATGAGTTGAAATTGATATATTCAAGTATCGATTTTGGCCAAAGTATCATTGAATGGGGCAATGAAATTTATGGACCATCTAACTTTGATTAGATCATTTTGAACCAAAATGCCAATTTCACACCTGAGTGCTCTAGATTGCTCTTTGCTTGTTATATCTCTTGCACAAAACACATGCCTTTGTAATTTTGTGTTGACGACATCCTAAATGGGATAATGGATCCAATGCATCTGACATCAACCTCCAATTATAATCCAGTCAAATTTTGGACCAATAACAAGGCATTCTTATCAATTTGAGTATTTTATGCACAAAATGCTTAATAATGCTTAAGAGCTAATTAAACCAAATTAGGGATAAATTATTCATTCCATGGAAACTTGTTGAATACTTGTTTTTAGAAATTAATATTTAATATCTACATCATCAGGTGACCTCATTTCTTGGAAAGGCATCCCTAGGCCATAAATGCCACAAATATTAGGATTCATACCTCCCATCCCTCATCAAAGCCCTTTCATGTCTATTCAATGCCTCTTTATCCCAAACATTAATGGAGATATTTTTAGAATGAATTTAATATTTAGATTTATCCATGGCCATACATGTCAACCTTGATATAGACGGTCATGGTTGCTCCTCAAACCATTCCAAAGGTCTGTAAATAATAAGCCTCAAAGCCACAATTCTTAGCTCAATTGAATTGATTCCAAAGCTTAATGAAAATTAGTATTATAATTCTAAAATATTGAGCCAAAACAAAGCCACACAAGGTGCCAAGGAGAGATGGAGGTATACAAGCCTCCATGGATGCAGACTTCATGAGCACAAACTAAGAAAGCCACTACAACAAGCACTTTGGAGCATCCAAGGAATGTCAAAGAAGGTTTATTTTGTAGTTTAGTTGTGTTTTTCCATATTTTCTTTGTTTAGTAGCTAGGCCTAGAGATGTTATGTTGGTGTGTTTATTTTAATTTTAATTTCATTTTTGGAAATAACACAATACTAATCATCCTCTCTTAAGTGTAATTCCTAGTTCACATAATGGCACGCTCAATGGGATAACAACCCACAAATTTTCTCACAAAACCTTTGTAAGCAACCTATTAATCCTTTCCATGCAATATCTTGGAGTTTAGGGCCACAAGAGCGAGATTTTGAGCTAAATTTCCATCTTTTTAACAACATTTTTATTATTTTAAAACTTGGTTTTGTTCTTCAAATTGATATATTTGTTACGTAGTCATGATTTTGTGTAAACAAAATCATTCTTTTCTAAGTAGTGATTTCATGGACATAAGTAGTGATATCATCATTAAAAATAATGATATCATCCTTTTGGGTAGTGATATCATTCTTTCTGGCAGTGCTTTCATTCTGTAGAGTACTGATTTCATCATGTTGGGTAGTGATTTCATAGAACAATGATTTCATCATCTGAATGATGATTTTGCATTTCTCATTTTTTCTATATGTAAAACTATGATTTTGTCCCATAATAACATTTTTTTTTGGAAATTATGATATTGTCATACTTAGTAGTGATATAATCTTACCTTGTAGTGATATCATTGTAATTGGTAGTGATATTGTCCTTTAGGCTAGCAATTTTATAATTTTGGGTAGTGATTTTGCAAAACAATGATATTGCCTTCTGACAGCGGTGATTTTGTAGGAAATAGTGATATTGAATAGGTAATTTAAATTTTATAATAGAGACCTCAAATTTCAAATTTTCTCCTTCCATTTTCAAATTAGCTTGAAATCTAAAGGATACTCTAACATTTTTATTGTAGGATCAAGCTTAGGAATTTGATAAAACATGTTTCAAACCATGTTTTGCATGCTTTTAAAATGAACCATAAAATTTGTTTTAGTACTTAATAGAACATTTAGGTGTTTAATATAAATTTTTGATAGTTATACTTTTTAAATTACATCTTAAGACCAAGGGGTCAAAAGAACACCACCTCATCTTTCATTTAGGGCTTAAAATTAAAAACACTTGTTACTTTTTGTTTTCAATGGTTGTTTAGTTAGAACTTAATTAGCAAAAAGAAGTTTTGTACATGCATGCTCTTTCATTTTTCCCCTTTAAGGAACCCTTGGAATCCAAAGTGTCATCCTTGTTGCAAACATGTCTAGTCCAGGGCATAGAAAGAATATCATCTAAAGCACTTCCCCAAAACTCATCATATTTTGGGTGATCTTGAAAATGACCTTAAAGTCTTTCTTTTTATGTATTTCATTTCATTACATCTTGGTTTCTGAGGGGGACTTAATTACCTCCCATGGATTCTTTAAGGAAGCTTTGACCCAAGGTTCCATCTCTTAGCAGTGAGTTCCTCCACTCCCACTAGGATCAAAAGTTTGAGCAGTTAAACCACCTTCTTGTGATGGAGTTGCACATGAGATGTATCTATACTTTAGACATCACACTACACTGAGTGAATAGTAGGTTGTAGTGGTTACAATTAGGGAAAAACATTTTTACAACAAGCCAAGTACCATAGACATCCAATTACAAGCTTTTATTTTGCTTCATGACATGAAAGTCATTATGTAATTGATTCCCTTAGAAACATTCTAAACTTTCTAGATCTTAGACAAATCCCCATTTGCCATGGAAGTGTTATTGGAGAAAGGTGTGCCTTAAGGTCCATGTCATAATACTGTCATTTTAGAGAAGGGGGTGTAAAAATTATACTATATAATTCATATTTTACTTTTCGGATGAACATTATAAGCCTCTCAAATAACATATATTGATGGATTACAACAATACTAAGTAACCTTTCTTAGGACATAGAGTGATTAATTAGTTGGTTTTGTCTTAGTTTAAGGTCTTGTTATGGGTCAAAACTTAATGTTAACAAATGATACAAATCAAACACATGGTTCCAAACTTTGTTTGAATAAGAGGCATTATGCTGCCAACATAAATATTCATTTTGTCTTATTCAAAATCATTATAAAATCTTGGAGTCATATCATCAAATTTGGTGTAGTTATGTTGCTCAATTGAGTCTAGACCTTTTGTCTAAATTGTTTAAGTCCATTGATAATTCATGTTTGAAATTGAACTTTTCTAAGTTCTAAGGTTTGGTGTGTCAAATTAGGTTCACCATTTGCACACTAAAATTGTTTCAACTTGGGTTCAATGTCTCATTTGGATTGAAGGCTATTTTATAGACTCATAATCATGATTATCACCATTATTAGACTTAATTAATTTTGTGCTCAACACTTTCACTTTATGTCTATGCACAAAGCATTTTGTGTTACTATCCTATTTCCATTTTACGTTGAGACCATTTGAGTGCAACAAAATTTACCTTAGAGATTTTTTTAAAACTTTGAGAGTATGTGCACCATGTACAAACGGTAGTG
Source organism: Torreya grandis (assembly GCA_037957365.1). Lineage (NCBI taxonomy): Eukaryota > Viridiplantae > Streptophyta > Pinopsida > Cupressales > Taxaceae > Torreya > Torreya grandis. The sequence continues at coordinate 2,724,452 of JARHVA010001003.1, read as the reverse complement.
TTATGCTACCAAATATGTGAGAAACCATCTTTTCCTTTGATATATAGTTTGAGTAGTTTAGCATTGTTACACTACTCAAATCATTTCAAATATTGTTTCATATACCTTCTCTTACATAGGGTTCAATTTTTCACTTTTGTCAAACCAAATCTGAGTGTACTTTTTGAGAATCTTTGTCTAACATGGTTACGCTATTCAGCTTTATCTAGCCTATTCATCACAAGAGCCTAGTTTTATGTCATTATTTATGAGAAAACAAATTATATTTAAATTGCCTTTATATTTCATACCTTATACTTATTTGATTGATTTTATGCCCAAGATTCAAATGCCTAGTTTTCATTAGAAGTGTTTAAAATCCATTAGATTAAAATATCATCTATTTCAAAGTCTAGATTTTGATGTTGTTTGGCCAAGATTCATAACACATGCCTTGTTTGAGCCTAGATTTTGATGCCACGTTTGGCGAAAAGACCTAGCAACTATTTATTTATTAGATTAGAATGATTTGAAATAATTCAACCTTAGAGTTCGGCATTTTAATTTTTGGTCCATTTATTTAATATCTTCTATATAAGACATGTAATGTTGGATACTTAACAGTATCTTGTTTTATCAAAAATATTTGCATAAACCTTTTTCATTCCTTCGATCAATCTAGACAAAGGTTTAAACATCTTTTTAGACATTGTCTTTTTAGAGTTTCAATAAGTCTCTATCGCAAAAAATTCACTATGGATCCCAACATTTATTCTTACACATGTAGTGGACTCATGTAGAATCCAAGGATTAGTATTGTAGTTGCATAAGGAGAAATGGTGCAAGACCCTATACAGATAACATTTCTTATGATACAGATCCTTATCTCTATTATAATACTCAAATAGTGGCACAAAGCCAAAATCCATTGACTAACTATTTGGTTAATACACCACCATATTTAGAATAGGATCAAGAACAAACCGCACAATACCTAGCTATGATGCCCATAGCTCAAGAAATAGTTTCTCAAAAATTATACTCTACTAATGTACCTTCGATGTTTGATCCTTATTTGTTTGAATGACATTATTTGGAGAAAAAAGATGAGATTTTGGTTTGAGCCATAGAAGTAAGGGCTATGTTTGTAATGGACTTCCCTCATGAAAATTTTCCAAGCCTAGTAAGAAGGCTTCATAACATATTGTCTATTCAACAGGCTTATTCTATCACTCCTTTGACTCTTGTCCAAACAATGTATCAAGATACTAATATGCCTAACAAAGGATAGAGACTTATGAAAGACCACTTTAATCAGATTCAAACAACATTTCAAACATACCTATATCTATTACATAATTTCAATCAAATGACCATGGTCAATAAACCTCTTATTGACTTAGTTCCTTCAACAGGAAATTTGATAGAGTTAACTAATCAAGATAATCAGAGTTCAAACCCATTCATTAAAAACACTTTGATATACCAACTTGTTGCATAAGACAATTATTGAATAAGTGTCTTCTACTTCTACACAAAATAATGACAAAAATATAGTGGATAATGTGCAAGCACCGTCTAATCCAAATCAAAGTGGTACTAATGTACAAACAACTAGTCAACAACATGTACCTATAGTTAATACCATGAGTGGATAAACATACCAAGGAATAGGATATCTTACACCCCAACCTCCACCACCTACTTCTTAACCTCAACTAGCTATTTCATCAAACATGTAACCAATAGGATCAATTAGTTAACTAACAACCAGTGTAATGCCTCAACAAAAGAATGTGACAAATCATTTTCCTTCTCAACAAGTGGCAAGTAGAATTCCACAATAATAAGTGAAAATTAATTTACCAATATAATAGAAGCCAAACATATTTCCACCTCAACAAGGGTAAACTCATTTTCTACCTTGTCAGGTAGTAACAAACATAACTCTTTAGTTGCAAGCTAGTGTGCCAATTCAATACCAAGCAATGTCTAACCAACAATGTATATATGTTGGTCAGAAATAGATGATGAATCCCCAAAATGAATCCACTTCCCAATAGGGATTTGTGCAACAAGGAGGTTCTAATGTTTCTCAAGTACCTACTAGGTAACAATTGCCTTTTGTTTAAAGCATACCATAGGTTCAGAGATAGGGTCTTGGTTCACAAGTTCATACTCAATAGTAAGATTTAAATAGTTAAAAATATGTCCTTATTCAACCACAATAGGAACAATATAGTTATATCCCTCCACCCCAACCACAAAATCCTCTAAGTCAAACCTTCTTAGCCAATCTAAACCAGAATATCACACAACCAAGCATGTAATTTCAAGCACATCCTAATTTGTGTATGCATATTCCTAGTTTATTTCCCAACCTATCTAATATACACCAAAAAATACCTCCATTTTACCCCAATCTAAGTGATCCACTTGTGATCACTCAGCCACTTACCCAAGCCAATATTCCCATGAGTTTCCTAGAGCAAGAATTATAATAGATGAAGGATACAATTGTCACTATCCAAGTAGGGAAACTGATTACAAAGTTTAAGTTAGACGATGCGTGATATTATCCTTTAGTATGGACTATTTGTAGATTTCATTTCTTCAAGGATATGAACTAACAAATTTTGATAATACAAGGGGAAAGGTGACCCCAAAGACCATTTAACTGAGTTATTTGTCCAGTGCCGACTAGTGTCATATAATGATATATACCTTTTGTTGTTGTTTCCAAGGAGATTAGATGGACAAGACTTGGAATGGTTCTTGAAGTTTCTAAAGAATTCATTAAATGATTTAAATAATATTTTAGATAATTGTGTGTAGTATTTCTCCTTTAATCATGAGCATGATATTTATTTAGTTGATTTGAAACAAGCTAAACAATAAGCTAGTGAGAGTTTTTCAAGCTATCTACAGTGATATAGAGAACTTGGAAGCCAATTTAATCATAGTTTATCAAATAAATAATTATTTATTGTATTCACTAAAAACTTTTATAGTGAGATAGCCTATCATCTAGATTATTAGTCTGCATATACCTTTAAAGAAACCATTTACAAAGGATTATTGACTGAGTGAGCTCTTATCAATAAAGGAATTATCAAGCTTAATTTAACTAATCAGACCCTAGGTACCAATCAAGGAAATAGACAAAACCATCCTGTCTAAGTGCAAGCATCATAACTGACATAGACCAATAACTAAGAAAGACCCAAGTAATATAATTGTAATATAAATGTTGTGGGAAATGGAGTAACTAAGTCACATCATATCCAAATGGTGAAAACATCATTTGCACCACCTTTTTAGTTGAGTCTTACCTGACAACCTCTTCAACCAACACTAAAAGTGTAACAACCAATACTAACACAATAAATACAATAGTGTTTGCCATTGCAAGTTCTTCCTCCAAGGAGAATGGTACCTATGCATCATGTCTTTAGTGACCTTGGTGAGCCTATTGATTTTGTATTTCATAAACTTGATGTCACTAATTTGATTAGTTGGCCTATACCAAAGCATTATCTATAAGGCATTCCCTATCTTGATTGGTACCATGAAAATGAATTTTTTGAATATCATCAGGTCAACGAGCCATAATTTATGAAGATGTGTGTAAACCAAGAATTACATTGAAAATATGTTGGAGAATGGGGAGATCACATTGGATGGTGGTGCTTCCACCTCTAATCAAGATCTTGGGATTTATCAAAACCCCTTTCCTTAACATAACAACTAGAAGCAACATAACAACCAATAAAAATAGCAACAAAAACATCAACCAGTGAAATAACAAAATCAGCAATATCAAAATTAAAGGCTAAACTAGCAGAACTAATAGAAGTAGCTAAACCAGCATAATCAACAGCCAAACCAACAACATCAAAATAATATACAAAACCAAGGTCAAAATGGTAATAACTAACAAACCTACCATGTAGTTGGACATGACTAAAATTGAGTTGAAGGTCATATTGCGGTGGTAGCATTAATACCATCTCCATTAATCCTAGATCGAGCACCAATCAATCTAGACCATTGCTAAACAATTCCACTCAACCAAATTTAATGGATAATCCTTCTTTGACCTAGGACTACACACAGGTGAACCAAAAAATAGTTTTTTCCCCTTTTGGACCTTATACTAATGACTCATATATACCTCGTGACCACATATAAGTACATCAATAGCTGAGACTTGTCTTATCTGGTCCCATACCATTTGTTAGCTATCATGGTCCAACATCTAATATTAATTGTGAAATCACAACTTAGAGGTCAAGGATTACCATCCCAAGCCCAAAACCATTTACCACTTCACCTATTATGCAACCAACTGTTTAACCTTAGAATAAACCATTCACCATTGACCAAGATAAGAAGTTTGATATTGTGGAAAAATTGCAAAAGACACCATCACAAATTTATATTTTTTATTTGTTGGGAACATTAACAATCCACAATAAAATTTTGAATGAGTTATCAACACAATACACTATTACCAGTGACATATCCCTTGATAAATTTCAATATTTAGTTTGACACCTAGCTCCAGCCCAACAAGTCACATTCAACTAAAGCAATATGTCTTCCTTTGGCCCACTCAATATTAATTTGTTATACATAGAAGTTTATATAAAAAGGCACAAAGTGAAACATGTCTTTATAGATAATGGATTAGGCATCAATGTAGTGTCTCTAAATCTCATCAATCTTTTTAGGTACATAATGACATATCTCCAACCAAAAATGATAACTATCAAATCCTACGATAAGCAAGAGAGAAAATCATAAGGCACCATTAGTCTACTACTTATAATTGGGCCTTTGACCCATGATACACTTTTCCATGTGCTTGATATTGATCTGTCATATAATATGGCTCTAGGTAGGCCTTGGTTACATGAGATTCATGTAGTCTCATCAACACTGTACCAATGTATCAAGTTCTCCCACTCAGGGATGGAAGTAAATATTCTAGGAGATTTTCACTCATATAAGCATTGCAAACATCTTGCGGTTGATTTTCAAAGCTATAATTACAAATAAATCATTAATCTAAGTTCCAATCAGGATAAAGGAAAGGCCATACTTATTGATCCTATAGAGGACAATTACATAGATCTTAATACCCTAGATTTCCTTTCCCACATGCCACCACCTAAAGCTTCCTATCATTTCATCATTTTAGATAATGGCTCAGGGGAATATGAGACCCATGATATGTTCCATATTTCCAATATTCCTCATAATCCATAGAACTTTCGAAGACCTAAAGTTATCCCACACATGCATTGGCAACAAAAGGGAAAAAATAAGGGACCTATCACATTCATATCAACATCTAGCAAAGAACAAGACCCTCTTAAAGGAGATAAATCATGGTTATAAAATGAAAAATTGGCCAATTGTTACAAGAGCACCGAGTATCATATTCCCAATAGGATCATAGAACATCAAGATTATGAAGGAATAAGCCTCTAACTGAATCAACAATGAACCATTTAGAAAATTTCCATGACTAAGTACAAAAGACCTTATGGACTCAGCCTTAAACCACCTAGGGGTGACCAAAGATATCTTATTTGAGTTATATCACTGGTGGCTAGTGATGATGTTGTCAAAAGTGAAGAAGATTCTGATCATAGCCTTATATTCAAGGACCTAGGTAAGACTAACCTATTTGATAATAATGCCATATGTATCCTTATCCCAATCATTGATAATGACCCATTGCCATTATACTATCCATAACTGATAGATTGGGACCAATAAGAACCAAATTTCCCAATTGATGAATTTTAGAATGATAAGGCATTCTATGAATTTTTAGGCCTTAGAGATAATTTTCCATTGGAAGATCATAAATCAAGATTCTCAATTACATTAGTTCCTGACGCCTATTTTGAAGAGTAGGTGAACACCCTTAGCGAAAAAACAAAAAAAACATTGAGGTCCCCAAGTGAAAACTTCTTTGAGGAACTTTTTGACCAGGGAAAAAGAAAAGATAAAGGCCAATCTAGTGGTGAAAACCTATTTCAGGTACCAATAGACAGGGGTGTTCATTCTTCTTTGAATTTAGAGTAGGAGACCACCAACGATGAACTTGCCTATGGATTCAAGTTTAGTTTTGAGTAACAACAAGTGTTTGATCAAATTCTTCAAGAATGTCCAAATATTTTTTCACATGGCTAGATCTCCCCTTGGGGGACTTAGATTTATCATGCCTAGTTGAAGTTGAAGAGCTAGCCCTAATAGAGGACTATGATATATCCTGACAGTTCAAGTCTTTGTCTACTATCTTAGATGATGGTTCAACCCTTCTAGTCAAGGATACAATAGAGGAAACCATTATAACTCCATTAGACTTGAAAGGGATAAAATTAGGTACATCCCTCACTGAGGAATGTGAAGTCTTTATAGCTCTATTGAGAGAAGTTGTAGATATATTTGCATGGACATATTCTAACATGCCAAGTTTGGACCCCACCTTGGTTTTACATCACCTTGTGTTAAATATTGATGCCAAACCAGTCAAGAAAAAATTATACAAGATGCATCCTCACATTATTATATTAGTAAATAAAGATTTGGAAAAAATCTTAGAAGTAGGATGTATTTGTTCCATTGACTACTCAAAATGGATATCTAATGGTGTACCTGTTAGTAAAAATCTTGAAGGAATCCAAATCTATATTGACTTTTGAAACATAAATAATGTTTTCCCTAATGACAAATTTCCACTGCCTAATATTGAAATGATCATCGACTCCACAATGGGTTATGAAATGATTTCACTCATGGATGTCTTTTCAATATATAACCATATCAAAATAGCATTAGAAGATCAATATAAGATAGTGTTCACCACTCCATGGGGAACATTTTGTTATCAAGTAATATTTTTTGGTCGTAAGAGTGATGGAGCCACATATCAAAGAGACATGAGCATCATATTCCAAGATATGATGCATGATATTTTTTAAGACTACGTCAATGACATACTAGCCAAATTAAAAACTAGGGCCGACCATCCAATGGTGCTATGTAGAATATTTGAAAGACTACATGAGTATAAAGTTTGATTGAATACAAATAAATGTGTGTTTAGAGTAAAATAAATAAATTTACTTGGATTTATTATGTCTCATAGGGTAATTGAAGTTGATCTAACAAATGTCTAAGATACAAAAAAGATACCACCACTAACGAATTTGAAGGAACTCCACAATTTATAGCGCAAGGTCCAGTCAATCTGATGATTCAAATCCTAGTTAGCAGATAAGTGTCACCCATTTACACATCTTATAAATAATGGAGGTACATTACAATAGGATAATCACTTCCAAGCAACTTTCCAATACCTAAAAGATTACCTAACAAATTCGCCTATTTTGTTAGCCCCTATGCAAGGAAAGCTGCTTTTATTGTACTTATCAGCTATAGATAGTGCCCTGGGGGAACTTCTAGCTCAACATTATGACAAAGAAAATAACATACACTACTTAATCTATACATTGGTCACATATGAACATAACTATGTGCTTATTGAAAAAGCCTATTTATCCATGGTGTTTGTAGCTCAAAAATTGTGACACTACATGTTGAATAATAAGACCATGGCCATTTCAAAATTAGATCCACTCAAGTATATACTATCTAAAACAACTTTTACAAGGTAGAATGGCAAATTGGATCATGCCTTTTAGTGAATTGGACATAAAGTATGTCAATTAGAGGGTAATTAAAGGATAGATCTTTGCAAACTAGCTTACTAAAGTGCCCCTTGTAGACATAGTGTAGTTAACATTCCAATTTCTTGATGAATCCATAATGACCATCCTTGAAATACCTCTTGAAGATCAGTGTTGGAAGCTATATTTTGATGGATCAATTACTACACATTGATCAAAATCAAGCCTCTTATTTATTACAGCATAGAGGGATCTAATCCCTAACTATTTCATAATTTGTTTTCCTTGTACAAACAACATGGCTGACTGTGAAGCACTTGTTACAAGGCTTCAACAAGTAATACAATAGAATGTATCTTATCTCAATATTTATGGTAATTCTTAGTTAATAATCAATTAAGTCATAGAGCATTTCCAAGCTAAAGATGACAACTTGGTTCCTTACAAAGCTATAGTTGACACTCTAAAACAATAAATTATGGATATCCAATTTGAGCATATAACAAGGGCTAGTAACAGAATTGTAGATACCATGGATATTATTAGCTTTTTGATTTGACAAACTAATAAAGCTAGAGAGTATCAATTCCTTGTCAATAGTTTGTTTACACCAGCTCATAAAACTTTAACTATTGTAATGATTTGTGATATTGTTGGTCCTAATTCTATCTAGTATGTTGACCTTTACAACTATCTTCATGACCAAGTTTTACCACTTGACCTCTCCTAAAAACAAACCAAAGCATTTATCCATCACTCCACTCATTATACTCTACTTGTATCAATCTTCTAGCATCATAGTTTTCATGGAAATCTATTTCTTTGTTTAACTTCGGTAGAATCTACACTAGCATTATGGGAAGTACATGAAGGAGTATGTGGAGTCTAGTCTAGCAAGGTAGTCTTATCCAAAATATTTTGCATACTTGTTATTATTGGTCCATGATGGATGCAAATGCAACTACATATGTAAATAAATGCAACAAATGCCAACGATATACCAATTTGATTCATGCCCCCACCAAGACTCTGAAACCAATGTTGACACCATGGCCATTTGCTACATGGGGAATCAACCTCATTAGGAAAATAAATCCTACATCTTCAAATAACCATAAACATATCCTTATCACCATTGAATATTTTACTAAATGTGTCAAAGATATACCTCTCACCTACGTGATTGTAAAGCAAATTTCCAAATTAATCTTCAACCATCTTATTGGCCATTATGGTATCCCTTCTGACATTATATCTGATAATGGAGGATCATTCAAGAATAAGGATGTCAACAAGATATGTGCCAAATATAACATCACATAACATTTGTCTATGGCATATTACCCTCAATGTAATGGTCATGCTAAGGCATCCAACAAAACCATCGTTAACATTCTCAAAAATATTTTTGATGATGTTAGTCAGGACTGGTACCTTTAGATATTTAGCACTCTTTGGGAATACCATACTAATCACCATACCCCTACAAGAGCCACTCCATACTCACTTGTTTATGGTATAGAAGTCATCCTTCCCATTAAAGTTGAGTTACCTTCACTGCACATATCTTTCAAGCATGCCCTAGATGATCATGATTATGGATTAACTAGCCCACAAGAGCTAGACATACTTGATAAAAAATGCACAACTACACTCAATAATCTTCAAGCATATCAGAACTCACTTAAAGGCCAATACAATCGATGCATCAAGTATATAATAATTAAACTTTTTGATCTTGTTCTTAAATAAAACTAAAAGAATACCACGGTCAAGAAAAAAGATAAAGGTAAATTCAAACCAAAATTGATAGGGCCTTTCATCCTTACTACAAATTATAGATCAAGAGCATATAGGCTCACCACACTAGATAGAGATGAAATTCCTAATCTAATGATTATTATTCACCTCAATCAGTACTATGATTGAGCACTATGGTGTATTGTCTATAAGTACCATTTTAGCTGTGATATTTTATCACTATTACTATTTATATGAATATCATTCTGATCATTACTTTTAGCCTTATCCATTTTACCATTCCATTATATTGACCAACCATATTTTGAGTCATATCTACCTAGCCCATTTGACATTAGCTTCACCATTGGTTATGCATTTTCAACACCAATGATTCCAATCAGTTCTAGTAGTTATTTCACACATTCCAAATAAAGATAGTATTTTAGAGCAGTATGATAGAAGTTTTAGTACTTACATCCTTCATTTGTTGTTCTTTTATTATCACCAGCCTTGATATTAATTATAACCACCTATGGTCAAATTATTACCATTGATATATGTCATTATGTCCTAGTTATGACCACCTATGGGTAAACTAGGGGCAACATTTATTTATTAAGCCTTGACATACTAACTTGCCATTGCCTATGCTACACTATGCCTTTATACCAACTATGCTTGTTTTATTTAAATTGACTACTACACTAGTCAAATTCATTCGCTATAGGGTATAACTTCAATGACTTGAGGTCTTACTCTAGGACTATATACGTAGTGCTCGATACTTGTTGAGGTCAGCTCAATCACCTTTTCCACCCACACTCTCATCATTTTATGAGCAATATAAGACACACTCTCACCATTTTGTGAGCTTGAACTATTTTAGTATCTTTTCATTATCAATTGAGTTGAGATACTCTAAAATTCTCAAAAAAATTGTAAAACCATTAAAAAAACCCAAAAAACATTATTCACTTCTTTGCCTTAAGGATTCTAGGAAACCTTACTAAGTCACAAGAAAATCACTTGTCACTTAGTTTTGCCATCCTTTTTGGCCTCTTCTCCCATGCACTTTCCATTTTGTAAATACCATTCCTATTATTCTATCATGTCCATTCTATTTATTTTCATTTATTATCATTTTCTTCCCATTTCTTAAGAGAATTACATTTTCTTGAAGTTTTTATTGGATATTACATCCATGGAACTATGTATATAGCATCCACTTGCCTAGTTCATATGGAGACAACTCAACCATCCCCTTCCTTTTATTTTATTCCCCCATTCTGTTAGTTTTTTAAGTTTCCACCTATTTTATAGGGACAATGTTCATATGGCTTAAATTAATTTGTTTGCTTCTTTGTTTATTTTTTTTTGTGTCTGTTTGTTTTCTTTCTGTATTGTTGCCTTGATTCAGTTTATGTGCATTCATTGGGTGATTCATTTCTCACACTTACACTTGAATCCATCCATATTCATACATTTATATTTTCATCCTAGTTTTTATCATTGGTGCATTGTTTTTTATTGAATATTAGATTTTGAGAGTCAGTCCTTATGCATATTTTGGCCAAGTCCTTATGATTTTATACCATGATGCCTACCAAAACGTGCTATATCTAACCTTAGCTTTAGGAATTTTATTCATCAATGGTAGCATCGACATCCCTTTGGTACTAAATATCTTGATTTAATTTCATTCATATCCCAAATGAAGTAATTATTTAATGAAAGAATTTGAACCTTTGTTAATTTAGATGAGCATCTCCTTACTAGTAGGTTATCCCAATTCATCTTTATCCTTTATATAATATTATCTTCATCATCATCTAAATCAATCATGTTTTCCATAGTCGGGGTTCAATGATTATAACCACCTATGGACAAATCATTGCACGCTGTCCCACCTATATTTCTCGATGCTTATAACTAACTGCATTTGGTAAAATCATTGTGTTGTAATCCCTTTACCTTTTTATACCCATATAAGGGCATATCATTTTATTATTTTTTCATCCTAAGTGGTACAAGTCCATCTTCTTAATGATTATAACCACCTTTAGACAAATCATTTTGTTTTCATACCACATTATCACTATCAGGGTATAATGATTATAACCACTTTTGGCCAAACCATTGTACACCATCCCACTTGTATTCTTAGTTATTTTGAATACTTTTTTAATATCATTATATTCTCCTCCCATCATTTCCATTTTTTTCTCTCTCTTCATTCTACTTCTTTTTGAGTGACCACTTGCTGACCTTTCCTTGTGCCAATGATTCCATCGAATGGGCATCATACAGTTAGTTCATCATCATTGTAATTGTAGGCATACAGGAAATTTTCATTCTTTGAGAAGATGTTACTATGCCTATATCTTACAATGCATTTCAAAATAGGGGAAAACTATAGACACCTAAATTTGGCCATTGATAACCTCCTACTAGTCTTTTGACCAATTTCTACCAAAATACATGATTTGGCCTAAAAACACTAAATCACATTAAATGAGTTGAAATTGATATATTCAAGTGCCGATTTTGACCAAAGTATAATTAAATGAGGTAATGCAATTTATGGGCTAGCTAACTTTGATCAAATCATTTTGAGTCAAAATGCCAATTTCACAAATAAGTGTTCTGTATTGCTCTTTTCTATAAAATCTCTTGCACAAGATACATACCTTTGTTATTTTATGTTGACATCATCCTAAATGGGATAACATATTCAATGCATCTAACATCAACTTAAAATTCTAATTTAGTTAAATTTTAGACCAATAGAAAGGCATGTTGATGAATTTGAGTAATTTGGGCATAAAGTGCTTAATCATGATTAAGAGCTAATTAAACCAAATTAGGGCCTAATTAATAATTCCATAAAAATTTGTTGAATAATTGTTTTTTAAAATTAATATTAAATATCTACATCATTATGTGACTTTATTTCTTGAGAAGGTATTAGTAGGCCATAAATGCCACAAATATTAGGGTTCATGCCTCCCATGCCTCATCAAAGCCCTTTCATTCCTATTCAATGCCCCTCTATCCTAAATATTAATGGGGATATTTGTAGAATTAATTTAATATGTGTATTTATCCATGTCCACACATCTCAATCTTGAGATGGATGGTCATGGTTGATCCTCAAAACACTCTAAAAGTATATAAATAACAAGCCTCAAAGCCATAATTTTAATCTCTCACATGTCAAAATTATAATGTTGAATTGATTTCAAAGATTCATGAAAATTAGTGTTATAATTCTAAAATATTTTTCCATTCTAAATCTATACAAGGTGCCAAGGAGAGATGGAGGTATCCAAGCCTCCATTAATGTAGACTTCATGAGCACAAACTGAACAAGACACTACAACAAGTACATTGTAGCATCTAAGGAAGGTAAAAGAAGGTTTATTTTGCATTTATTTTGTATTTTTCCATCTTTACTTCGTTAAATAAGCTCCCTTTATTAACTAGGCCTAGATGTGCTATGATAGTGTGTTTATTTCAATTTTGATTTCATTTTTGGAACTAACACAATACTAACCATCTTCTCATGAGTCAAATTCACAGTTCACAGAAACTAGATCCATAGAATGATTTGATAAGCATAAAACTTGCATTTTGACTTGTAATATAAAACCAACTAATGTCTCAAATATTATCATGTAATAAATTATAACAATTATAGTTATGGTTATGCTTATAAGTATGAAGTTATAAACCTTTTGATATCATAACATGGCTCAAATTAAACTTGTGAGATTTAATAGGTAAACATATAATTCATGTATCATTATAGAAAATTTGGGGTGTGTTTGAGATCACTGGTCATATGAACCTTGAATTCTAAACTTGTTTCATGGAATATAACAACTATGACAAGTTATGTATTTATGGTTTATTAACAGAGTGCTTATTAAGAGTATGGGTGTAAACATGCCTATTAGTATATATTTTATATGTTGGGGTGTGACATTTTGGTTATATTTATACAGGTGGAGTATAAGTTATGTTAACAAATTACATAAAATTAAACTATCAAGTGCATGCATTGAAACCCCTAAAACGTATATCAAATACTAGTTTAAGTTATCAGATGTTTCATGTTAATTTCATCTTGTTTTAATATATCTACATATGGGATTTAAGTATGCTACTTAATTAAATAATGGAATTGGCTATGTTGGGTCACAAGCCTAAACTTATAGTTATAATTATGGTTTTTATCTTGTCATTAGGGGTTTGATGGACCAAAAGTATAACCATATTTTAAATAGTCTTTTCAAAATTAGAATGAGATGTCTAAATAAATGTTATAATATGTTTATAATTTCTCTACAAATGATTGATTGGGATTTATTTATATGTATCCAGTAGAAAATAATTATGTTCAGTACATGATAATATGCATAAATTATTTGTTATATTTAGCATAAAATGTGCATCATAATGCATTCTTATAAGTTATATTTCTTTGCATAGTAGTATGTAGGTTGAACTTAGAGTATCCTGAGGTGGTAAAATCCCATATTTTCTTGATTGTTATTATGTAAGTGGATTGTTTGAATCTTGTAATTATTATTTGGTTATGTGTATTTATATATTTGATAACGATGATAGTATGGGCTATCATAGAGTACTATAGTTTAAATATATGTCATACATGAATGGTACATATTGCAACTGTTATGCCTAGACTCACACATACATTGGATTGATTTATGTTATGCTCAATGATTATTTATATGAATGGAAAGTTTTATGATAGTTGGTATAACTTTGTGTATGCATGCATACAATATTTAGGATTATAATGAATGTTATGACAATATATTATTATGTCTCATGGGAACTATGACTTATTTTTTAACATCTAGTTTCTTGAATAGAAGCTTATGTTATCATGTATTTAAGATTATGTTGTATGACTGATTATTGAAAAGTAGTAGTTACGTCTTGGAATACTATAATATGGTAATATGGGTTATCATAAGGTGTAGTATGTTTTGAAATAAATTTTGGATGTTAAAATATTCAGTTAATGTGTATTATACTTAACTGGTATAAACTATAACCATTATCTATAGTATGGAATATACAATAATGTAAGATTCGTTTATACATTTTATGAAATAAATATATGATTTGATTACTCATATGTTTAGTATGTTACTTTATCTATCTATTAGTAGGATGTAAATTAAATTAATTTTGTGGTTGAATTGTATTTGACCAATTTGCATTATTTATATGGAGTAAGGAGTGAGATGGACTTCACTGGCTTACTAGTATCACAATGGTAGATGAAGGTAGTCTAATCAAATGGTTTGTATGAATATAATTTATTTATATATCATTATTATTTATAAAACATTGGCCCAAATTATGTGTAGTGAGGCATTATCATTCAATGAGTATGATTTACATGTTTGTGTGATATCTTTTAATATAATGATTTTATATGAAACACTACATGTTTATTTTACAAATCATACAACACACAGGTACTTGCTTGTCTCTATGTATTTATGCAACATGATTATCTACTCATCTATGAAGGGAATGTCATTTCCTAATAGGATTAGTGTGGGGGATTGTTGTTCTATGGTTGGTGTGGAAAAGCACTTGGATGATGATCTCCCTTGCCACAATAGTACTAATTATCAAGATAACACTTAATATTTCTAAAAATATTTTAGTTTGGGAACTATTCTCTAGGAGAGCCATGTATCTTCTATGTATATTATATTGTATTGTACTTATTAGTGAACATTATCATGAATTACTTATTATTATACATTTAAAATGGTGGCTATAGACATGTATCAATTGTAGATAAGTTAATATAATTAAGTTCTATATTTATATTTTGATGTGCTCTAATGGTATTAGAGATAATTTATATGTCATGTAAAATACTTGCTTGTTATTATTATGATTTGAGTATCTTTTATGGTCTATGTAGATTCTTGTGGTGTAATATATTTTTTGTACGTGTTATAAAAAAATTATCACATATTTTTAGTTGACCTCGACAGGGTTTTTACACCATTGGACTAAGTGTAATTCACTATGGAACTCATAGCATAACTCATAGTGGTAATTAGTTAAACTTTAGGTAAAGCTCTAGGTGGAACTCACCCTCTCACCCACTTAACCTCTTATCACACCTAAGAAATATATATCTAAATGTGTAGGTAGAGTAATCACATAAAATGATGAAATAATAATGACCTTGCTTGTATTCAAAAATATTTAGGAAGATGATATGGAATAATTAATTGATGTATTAAACTACATTGCTTACCATTTATCTTCTCTATTACAATATTATGGAGAAGAGAAATATAAATAATGAGTAGGGGAGATAACTCATAGGAGAACTCACTAAAGGAAAAATTATAACTTATTGTGGAACTCAAATGATAACTCTTAGTCATACTCAGTTGAACTCCATGTGGAACTTTGGGTGGAACTCACCTTCTCACCCACTTAACCTCTTATCACACCTAAGTAAGCTAAATCTACATGTGCAGGGATTTTACATTTTATAAATAAATGAAATAATAAATATCTTGAACCAACACCCCCCTTATGTGTAGCTTAGGTGGGTATAAAAGAAAAAATGGGTCCCAAGAACAAGGCCTGATGAGGTACCCATGTATAATGTAACTCTCAAAAACATGAGTAAAAAGAGAAAACACAATGGAAAAATATTCCCCCTTAAAATAGAGAAAAATAAAATAAATTAGGAATAGAAATCACACAACAACACCCCTATTATCCATAAATTAGGTGGGCTATAAAATTGGGTCATGATAATGAGCCCTGATGAGGTACCCAATTACATAGTGATGATTATGGTATCTTACAAAACATGAAAGATATATGCCACCACAAAGAAGAAACATAAGGTAAGTTCATAATGTCATAGGGTGAATGATGTAGTAGGTCCCTCTACAAGAAATGAGGTCTCTTCCTCTCAAAAGGAATAAAACATGAGCTATCAAAGTGCTAAATTACCACTAAAATGGAATCTAGATAGGAATGTAATTGTATATCTCTATAAAATATTCAAATGTCTCCCATCTAATGCTTGAATGTGCCAAAGTATGATCAATTATCACATGACTAACTATAGAATATGGTAATGAATAAGCATATAATTAAGGGGAGAGAACATCTAGAGAATAATATACACCTGGAACATTCACTAAAAGAATGCCCATGAGAAGAGAGTAAGGCTCAATAACTATCAAAACTAAAGACTAGTTTGCAAATAAATTACTCAGATCTATAAGATGAATGTTCATAGGAACATATGATTTGTTTATACTCTCAGTGAAATTAGTAAAGTCCTTGGAAGTGAAATTTATGAAGGATATGGATGAAAAATAATTTGTATATAAATAGATGTAGAATTTCAATGAGATAACTAAGTCATGGTAGAATCTCATCCTATAGTGGTTTCTCAATCGAAGGAAGAGATTTGTCCACCATATAAATATAATCACAAGAAATAAAATCATGAGAAGAGAGTACAACAATCTCAAAAGAGACAATAGGAAGAGGAAGAGGAGGTATGACATAGGTCATAATAGGCTCTCCAAAGAGAGACTGTATGATGCTCCAAATAGTGTATGGATATTATGTATATTCCACATGGCAATAAAGATCCATGAAAACATGTATTAATAGGGTGGAGAAAACTTTATCATGAGTATTATCCCACTTATTGAACTAAACATGATCATTGAGTGTAGTAATCTTTCCATATAGGAATGGAATATGATTATTGTGTGTAAACAAGTGTTGCATGTAAGCACACCAAGAAGAATAATTGGCATTTTGAGATGAACCACTAGTGTAGACTCAACCTTCCTCCTCTGGATTCTCTCAAATAAAGTTCTTATGATTGAGAAAAGACACCAATAAAGTGCAAGACAACACAAAAAACTTTATAATTAAATCTTCAAGCATGCTCATGAATGGGATGTTAGGCATAGATGAGAATAATTACAAGTGAGAAACTAGTGTTTAAGTGGTGAGGGATAATGCATGATCAAAATAGGTATGTCGAACATAGCCTAAAATGCATCCACATGTGAGCAATTAATGCACTGAGTGTAGTAAAAAAAGTCGTAGGGCCCATAGTATATGTAATCCCCCTTAAATATGACACTTTATAACTTTTTTTATCCTCAAATGTCTATCATAAATTATACCTAGAGATCCAACTACTGATTAATATATGTGATCATCACTAATCCACTCACCTGGTTGAAAGGATGAGGCACATAAGAATGTTTTGGATTAATGGCATTCTATCTCTAGTAGGCCTCTTTTTTGGTAAACCATTATAAAATTCCTCCATCTATATAACCTAGCTCATCCTTAAAAAATTTGTTTTCGAGAAAACCTACATTTGTGCCCTCTAATATATGCATATAGCCAAATTCATTTTGTGTAGTATCAACACCTTGGTTCTGGTAAAAGTGCCTTCCCTTGGAAATTCTTAATAAATCATTATAGAAGGTTAGTGAGTAGATCATTGACATCAAGTAGATCATTTGAAGGTTTTGGTTTAGGATATTCACTATTCTCTTTACTTATTAAATGGATAATCCCTACACGTTTAACTTCAACTTACTTAAGTATGATAATAGGTTAAGTGGGTGAGAGGGTGAGTTCCACTTGAAGTTTAACTAAGTACCACTATGAGGTCCATTTTGAGTCATACTTAGTCCCACAGTGAGTTCTCATGTGTGTTAACTCACCCTACTCCTTTATATTCCTCTTCACTTGGCTATTGTGATAGAGCAAATAATTGGTAAGAAAGTTAGTTTAATATATTGGGTAAATATTTCACATCCTCTTCTTGCATATTTTTGAATAAAAGTAGGGTCATTATTATTGTATAATTATTGTGTGATCACTCTACCGAAAGATCACCTAATGTCCAATTATGACATGGTATTAAAGATCTAGTGTTAGGTGATGAGCATCAATTTATCTCTTCAAATTCTATTTTATACTCTTTTAAATTAATTACTAATAATTTTTATGCTTACGTATTAGCGTACATGGTCCTATTACAGATCTAAAACTCATACATTCCATGTGGGTTCTAGTTTTTCTTAGAGATCTAAGGGTTTGAATTATAGTGAAAGATACAAGATGTAAGAACAATATCAAAGCTTTAGTAAGGCTAAAATAAAGGTTTTTTTAATCAGTTATTAGTCTCAATGTAACTCTTATCATCCTTCATATTATTGAATATTTAAAGTTGGTTCTTGGATATGATAAATCAATGACTTGTTCTTATATTATTCAACCCTCCAACTAGCTCAAGGTGTTCATCCTTGGCTCTTCCATCCATGTTAAAACCTAATCAGTCTTATCAGACAAGTATATGGCCTCCAAATATCCCTCTACCTACATAATAACTCTAATACCATCTCAGGATAGGCCAATAGGTGAACTTCTTACATATTTCTCAATACAAGTAGGGGCATTATTGTTGTAGAATTCTTGTGTGTTCATTCTACTAGAAGATTACCTATTGGCCTATTTTGAAAGTCATGAGATTTTATCCTATATCCATTGATGCATCTTTTGTATTTTGTTAATTTTTTAGCCTACACAAAATTTACCCTTGGTTGATCCTCTTTCCTCCATTATTATCCATGATATTACATACACTCAAATGATGTGTCCTTATTCTATACATCTATAACAAACATAAGGTCTGCATGGACCATTCAATCTCCTACCACAATCATAACCTATACCTATATGAGATCCTCTTACTCTTTATTGATATTAAAACCTTTTTTACTACTCTTTTATCTTTCTTTACCATGGGGTGATCCTCCTCTAGTGGAATTAAACCCACCTCACTGCTTACGAGAGATGATGGTCATCTTTTCCACCCAATGGATATTTAAAAATCCTATCTATATTTATTTTATTTTTCATTCAAATCAAATTGATAATCCTTTTTCATTTAACATATTGTATGCATGATAAATTAACCATGAATAGAAAACTTAAAATCATTTACTTACCTTATGACCATCTCTTATTTCATTTAATCGTCCTCCACTTGTAAGGAAATCTTATAAAACTCATTTGTATATTCTTTTATACTATGATCATTTTGCCTTAAATTATAAAATATTATGTATAGGGTTTATGTATAGCATAATGGAATGAATTTATCTTTGTTTTTATTTTCCATCTTTCTCAAAGTGTTGATCTTTTATTTACCCTTTCTCAATCTCTTATTGTATAGGTAATCCCACCAAATAGTTGTATGATCCTTAAATTTAGTGCATGTAAAATTTAATTTCATGTTTTATTGTAGAATTTTCCATTCAAAAAATGTTTCCATTATATTTAACCAATTTATCAACTCTTATAGCTTTAAACTACCTCCATACATTTAGAATTCATTCTTGATTCCTGAGTTCCTTTAATCTTAACCACAAACGATAATATCTTCCATTAATGCTGGCTATTATTTTTGTTCCTCACATTTTTGATCTTCTTATTCATTATTTTTTTCTTCATATAATTCCTCTCCTACTTTCCTTTGTCTTTTATTTGTGACATTTGTGACAATTACAGCCAATTATTTCACTTACCTCTAAAATTATTGCATAGTCATGTTCACTTTTACAATTCCTCTTCATTATCTCAACATATATAAATTTTTTATTCAATCACATAATACTTTACCAAAAAGTAATTTCAAAAATATCATATAAATTTAAAAACACATTACCTCCAAGAGTCAAACATGCTCTTATATGAGATGATGAATCCTTAGATTAGTAAAACAAAATAATTAATAGGTACAATACTTAAAATTTCATGAAAACTATAAATTTAATTTATTACTATTGAATTAATAAATTAATTACATAAAATTAGTTAAATAGACCTCTTTTTTAAATTAGAATCAACTTACAAAATTAAAAAAACTAAAAAAACAATAAACTACCTAGAGTTAACTACACTTGGTATAAATAACTACTTTATTTTCATTAAAAAAAATTCATGCAAGTTTGGATGGGCCTAAAAGTTTTAAAATATTTAATAGATACTAAACTAATGATGTTGGATGAGTTTCAACCCAATTTCATGTTTGATTACAATGTTATCTGATTTTTGCTATTTTTAGAATGACCAAAAATACTAGAATTTAATTTCAAAGCCCTAGATCATATATGGATTTGAAAACATCTTGTAATTGACCGTAAATAGGGAATAGGGTTATGTATTCATGTTTATTTCCTTTATATTCATTTTTCCATGAATGAGAGATTAATTGGGTTAATGATTCAAAAGTTATGACCTCCTAAAGGTAGGTGTCTGCATCAAATTGAATTAAGTAAATCTAGTTTTTAAACATGTACATAAATTTCCATGTATCAATTTATTAGATCTATGACATAATTTTAAGGACAAATGTAAATTTCATGGATATGTTGTACTTTTATTATCTATAACATGTTATTAAGTTTACTAACATATGTAATATTTATTCATGACCCATAAATGGCTCATGATATTTGTTTTAACAAGACCATGTCCTTAAGTTTCCATGACATGGTAATATTTATTTGTAACTAATAAATTATATATTTTTTATGTAAACTTATTTTTTCAAAATTTTTTATTATTACTCCAAATTAAATGTGTATTTCACTACTTACGTGATTGATGAATGATAATGTTTAATTAAATGTAGTGTTGTTTTGTATACAATTCATTTTCTTATACTACACTCTAAATGTAAATTTCAAATACTTTAGACAAATATATTTAAATTTAGTGTTTGTAATTTATAATGTTATTTTTTTAGCATATTAATTGTTTTTATGTAAATAAAAATTCTATTTATTATAAATATCATAACATAATTGAAGATCATGACATTAGATTTTTTTGCATATGTTTATTTAAAAAAAATACTTTATGTGACTTTATGCTAAGTTAAAGTAATTTGAATTAATAAATGGAGGCATGGAATGAACTATTGATAATTTTTTAATAAATGAATATATATTCCTTATGTATCTTAATTTGAGAAGAGAACAGTAAAATAAAATATGATTAAATAATGAGTAGAGCATTTGAATACTAACTTAACTAAATTGATGTTAGAGAGTACATATATTTACTAAAATTCATCCTACAAATAACAACAACAAAAACAAATGAAACAACAACAATAACAACAATAATAATTATTATCTATAAGTGAGATCACAAAGCTCTAACCTATATATTTAAAAACATAAAAACATATTTAATAGGGTTAGCAAAGTTAATTGATACAAGAATGAAAAAATAAATTGTACTATAAACATTAAAAATGAGTATCAGAACCTAGAGGTTTTGTTTTAAGACCTAGGATAATGAAGTAAGAGGCCTTATAACACCCTAAGGAAAATTAAAACATTTTTGTATACCAAACTTAATACATGTTTAAATAATAATTTAATCAAACTTGTTAATTAGCTATAATCCATATATATTTTTTCACAAGTATTCATTAACATAAAATTATATATTTAAACTATCAACAATAAATTGCCTTATTCTACTAAGAACTATACGAATACTAGATAGAGCTAAATGTATATCTTTTTTTTTGATGACATAAAAAATTATTGAAACACTTGTATGCATTTATATGTGTTCACCGAACATATGCCTAGAAATACCTTTCACCTAATCATGTGATACATTTTATTTTTTCATATTAGTAATGGTTTTGGATGGTAAATTATCTAGAGCTTAAGTATGATATATATAAGAGGTAGTGGTTTGTATTTGATCATATTATAACATGTGCTTTTCTTGTTTCAAGTTTGAGGATTTTTCCACTTTGAAGTGTCTCAAATATATTCATATTAATGAATTTCAATACTATTGGTTTGTTGTATATATGTATATTGTCATTCATTATTGACAATTTTATTTATCTATTTAATCAATTTCATTACAACTGGTATCAAATACTTTTTTTTTAAAAAGGTTATATGGAATATTTGATCGATGTTTTAATGCTTAAGGATAACAACCATAACTTTTGATCTATATTAAATTTTAGGTTTTCACTTGTATCAGGAAAATTTAGATCTTTTAAAGTAAAAAATTGCTAGAAGTATTTTTCACCATTATTAAATATAGTATTCATTGTATTTCTCTAAGTGATAAAATAGAAAACTATAATCTTTTCTAACCTTTTTCCAAGGATATTTTACCCTCGTAGAATATAATAATTATTGGATGTGTCTTAATAAGATTAGCTCAATTGAATAAGCCTTTAGAAACCTTTTTTTTATACCCTATCATTCCTTAATCATGAACCCTAAATTATAAACCATAAAATATAAACTATGAACTTTAAAAATTAAATACTAAACCCTAAATCTTGAAAACTAACTAATAAACTCTAAACCTTAAACCTTTATCATTGAATCCTAAACCCTAACCCTATTTCATAATTCATGAATCCTAAAACCTAAATCATGACCCTATATTCATTGAATTACCACACACTAGGGACAATGTAATTTTTTTTATACCAATACAAAATTAAATTAAATAAGAGATAAAATAAAAAATATGAATAATGAGATATTCTTTTTAAAGAGTTTCTTTGATAAATATAGACTAAAAAAATTGATTAAAACATGTAAAATATATAATATGAAATGGATAATAAAGGAGATATGGTAAAAAAAAATCATTATCAAATAGATCATTAAAGGCACATATTTGATCAATTACATTCCTTGTAACAAAGTAAATAAAACGAGCCACAATTCACTCATGCCTATCCCAACTAGGATATATCCTGTCTGTAACTTATACATATCCAAATATAATGTAAAATTATCCCTTAAATTATTATAATTTAGTGCTTCAAAACATGATTATAAAATTAAAAAAATGGATAAGATCAATGGGAAGGATCTATCCACTCATATCATCCATATAGATATTTTTTGATGTACATCATATCACATCTAGATAGATGGGCACAATGGTATACTTATATTTGGAATTTAACATTTTAATCTTGTATTGTATAGTTTATACTCTAAATAAGGATAATGCTTTAAATATCACTTTGGTAGTATTTGCATAATAATTGGATAAGCAATATTAAAACTATGTATTTGAGAGTTAATTCCACTAATTATCAAACTATGAAAAAAAACTAGTTGCAAGGGAAGTCCAAGATGGTGATGAGGATGATGAAGATTATTAGGATTTATAGGAAGGAAATCATAATGGTGGAGGGGATGATAAATATGATGATGGACATGATGTATTTAGTCCATCAGTCTGGTGTTTTCTATATGTTATTAGGTCCCATACCAGATTTGGGCATATGGTTGATTTGGTTGGGATTGCTGTCAAGGGATTTGTGAGCCATAAGTTCAAAGCCTTTGTATCTATTTAGGGTGTTAAATATAAAAGCTGTAATGAGTATCTTATCTTATCTATCTCTCCCTACTATTTTTATGTCATTGATTGGAATCCTTCTATGTTGACATAAGCTTACAATGAGATGGGACAAAAATATGGCTATAATTGGTTTGTAGATGGTTTTTTTTCATGGTCCATGATGGTGATTAGAAAGGTCTAGGGAGCTTTGTGTCCTTGGTTTTCGCTTTACCTAGTTTTGTTAACTGATGAGATTGATTCTCTCATGTTAGAGTATAAATCCAAATTATTAGATTATGAGGGTCTCAATGGTGCATTAAAAAGGAAATAAATTGGAACTATTGGTGACTTTTACCATTTTATTAGATCCCTCCTTTAGGTAACACCATAAGTCTTTATGATTTTTGTGCCATATTCTCCCCTACCTTATCTGGATAATGGTGGAGACCCAACCTTGGTGAAATCATTCAGAAAGAGATTAGGTTTGAATGTTATTAGAATGAGATCCTTTCCTCAGCTAAGGTTAGTTTTAAAAGATCACTTTTTAGTAGAAATAGAGAAGAGGTTTTACCCTTGTGAATACATGCCATGGTTTAAGCTACATAGGGAGGTTTTGGACCTCATTAAAATAACCTCATGGGAAGGATATAGACAACCTTGAAATTAAATATATAACATTTGGCCATGAATAAGAGGGAGAACTAGAACAATTTTAGTAAGTATTTTTACAGATTAAGTTTGGGTGATTTTGTGAAAATATCTAGAATTTTTATATTGTTTAACCTCTTCTCGAACCCTAGTCTCATTTATGGTGTTGCTTGGATTTAATTTTTATAGCCTTTATTTTATTGGTTTGAAATGATTTGTGTTGATACTAATAAACTTTATCTATAAATGGATTTGGGGGTTTGTGTTAAATCCTAGTGCTATTGTGTTTACATGGTTTCTATTAACTATAAACTTAACCTATGGTTTTTTCTCAATCCTCTATTTTAGGTGAAGGTGCCCTATTTTTGACTAATTTGTGGATAATCTAAGGAATCCCTCTTAGGTTAGAAGTCTCATTTAGGGACTTGAGAATTCCACATGGTTTTCATCTTTATTTTATTCTTTAGAATTGATGTAAAATTGTCAGTTTTAAACATTATATGCATTAGTTGGGAATTATGCTAATTTTGGATCTTAAATGTATGATGGAGGCTTGGAGCTCCATTTATGTCTAGGTTGGTTCTTGATCCATCCAAAATCATTTTAACTAGCCGCTTGAGGGCCCTTAAGATCCACTTTGAGAGCTAGGTCTTTATCTTCCTCTATCCAGGCTGGTTTATAGTCCAGCCAAAATTGAATAGGTGTTTCATTAGATTTGGATTAATTACAAAGATATGAACCTTAGGTATTTTTAAATATAGAATGGTTATTGATCCATTTAAAATCAATAGGTGTTTCTTTCTTTGTAGACCTAGACCTCTATTTGTGTCTAGGTTGGTTCTTGATCTAAAAAAAATCATCTTGATTAGTCTACTAGTGACTCTAGAAGATCATTTAGAGACCTAGGCTTAAGGGTATTTATTCCTAGGATAGTTTTCAATCTAGTTAAAAAATTTTGGTGGATGCACTAGTCAAATGTGGCAAATTAGGAGTCTTGGGCATCAACATTTTCTTTCCTAGGCTGGCTCTCATACAAACTACCCATGGGATAAAATAAGATATTGGGCCCCTTATGGAATAAAAAAGGGTTATTGGAGACCTAGCCCACGTGCCTTTTTAGCCCAAGATGGTTGTCAAACCATTGAAAACTTATGAATGTTATATTAATGTTGAATCCTAAAGGGTACATGGGCCTCATTATAGTCTAGGATTATTTTTGTTCTAGAGAAAACTAACTAGTTGCCACACCAATCAAATGTGGTATATGTTTTTCCTCTGATGGTTATCAATCCATTTAAAATAAATACATTTTTATTTCAGTGGGGTTCTCATTGTAATCCTGGTTAATTATTTATGGAGAGGAGGAGACTTGGTCCTCTTAGTTGCTATTTTGTTGGGGTCCTTTTTGTAATCATGTTTAGTTTTTTTTTGACTAGGGGTCCCAGACCTCTTGATGTGTTCAAGATTGATATCTACACTAATTATCAAATGTGGGATTATGTTAATCTACACTATGAAAAAAAATATTTTGGAAGCATTATATTTAGAAATTATATAATCTATCCTTGCCAATGGAGATGATATAAAATGAGATATTAATAATCTATCTCTTACTAAACTAAAGGATCACATCTAACATGTTTAAAATTTTTATATTTGGTTCATATATTTAATTCTATTATAATGGTAACTAGGAAAATGAAATAAAATTTGAAAACTAAAGGTACACCTTCATAAGCACAAGATATCAAATAACTCTAGTGCCATTTTTTGCTTAGCCTACCAACTTTATTTTTTAACAAATTTAAGGAAAAATTGAAAAGTAGGTTATGTTTAGGAATAATAATTACTATATTCAAGGACATAAATTTGATAAAAAAATATTTATTGTAAATTTAATGTTGTAATGAAGAAGAAGAATATGAAGAAGTTTAATTAGAGGTGAGTGATGAAAAATATGAGGAGTAAGTACATACATAACCAACTATTTATTCTCATACAATTCTAGTCATTAACATCTCACAAACCCTAAAGGTAATTGTTTCTTAAGAAAATAGAGTATGATAATATTTATGAGCTTGGGAAATACTAAAAAATTCCTAAGATTAATGTTTCTTATTGCTTAAATAATTCTATTTATCCATAGCTATAATGTTAGGTTATAAGTGTATATGGTGGTACATTCATTTTTGCAAGGAAATGTCATATTTTTAAACTCGACATTGGAAAATACCTAATATACATTCATATATTTACAAATCACGTGGGTGAAACATAAAATATTTTTTGAGAACTAAGGCTTTCTACCAAGGTAATAATTACACTAAATCTTTAGGAATGTCTCACATTTTTCATTTGAAAGGAAGGTGTTTTGAACTATGTGTAATATGTGAAAATTCCCCACACCAGGTTAGCTCTCACAAGATGTAGAATATTCTTAAATAGGGAGGGGATGGAGTTTTTTTCCCTTGAAATCCCAAACAATAAGGGTGCCTACACCACAATATCTATAGGAAAATGTTGAGGGGCATTCAATAGTTGTTTAAGATATTTATAATTAAATTAAACCAAAAAGGGATTATATTTCATGACATTGATTTGGTATATATGATACATTTACCCAATATCAAACTTTTTACATATGTGTTATCACTAAGGAACCCAAATTAAATTCAATAGAACATGCGGCCAATAATTATCATCTCTCAAAATGAATGAGATTGTCTAACAAATTAAAATATAAGCTTAAATATGAAACATGATTTTAAATAAACCTAAGATATTATATTTTCTAAAATATTTAAGTTTAATTATTTTAAATCTCCTATTTTCCCTTTTCCAATTTCTTTAAAAAGGTGATTTATTGCATACATATTGTTTATTTAATCTAAATTTTTAGGTTTATTTATTGAGTTTATATTAACTAATATTTTTAATACCCTTGATTTTTACATTGTCTTTATTTCTATCTCTTGACCACTGAACTATAAAGAATTCTCAAAATTCTCAATATGGTGTATTTTCTATCCTCTATGAACTCAAAAGAATACAAAGGGAAAATTCTCACCTCATGTGCTTTCAGGATAAATATTCATGTTTATACAAATAATTAATGTCCTACGCAATGAAATTTTTTATTTAGAGTAATTTTATCCACTAAACTCAAAACCCATGAAAATAATTCAATTTCCATATTGATGTTTCCTTTCAAAAATCAACAGATAATTTTTTCCCCTAGAAGCACAACTAACAATGGTGCCTACACTAGGAGATCTACATAAATTTTTTGAGGGGAATTTAATAGTTTTTTTAAATATTCTAAATTGAATTTTACCTAAATGGTATTATTTTTCATAGCATCTAATTGGTACTAATGATCCATCTACCCAACATTAATCCTTATAGGTACCTATTATCACCAACTCACACAAATTATTTTCTAAATAACATGGGGCCACTAATTCTCAGTTTTAAAAGTGAATGGGATTGTCTAAGAATTTAAAATATGATGATAAATATTAAACATGTATTTTTACAAACCCTAAACATTATATTTTCTTAAATATTTGATTTTAATTAATTTTAAGACTCCCATTTTACATTTACAAATTAGTGTAGATAGGATTTATTGTATATGAATTTTTATTTGTCTCATATTTTAATCTTATTTATTTATTCTAATGATTTATGTTTATTTATCAAGTTTAGACTAAATAATAGTTTTAATACCTTTTATTTGTCATTTTTATTTATTTATCTCTTGACATTTGAATTGTAAAGAATTACCATAATTCTCACTATGACATTTCTTTTACCTTATATGAAATCATATGAATACAAGTACCAACCTCTCACCTCATGCAATTTCAGGATAAATGTTCATGTTTATACAAATTATTAAATCCCCATGCAATGAAAAAATGTCTTAAAAGTATTTTTATTCCATAAAATCAAAACCTAAAATAATCATTTGGTTTGCATATTGATGTTTCCTTTCAAAATTCATAAGTTTTAGAACATTGTCTAATTTTATTTATTTTTCCTAATGACTGAATGTTTTACATTTTTTCTATTTTCCTAGTTGATTTAAATCTAAAATATAGACATCCACAAAGGTAAACTCCTATATTTCAAATCCTATTTGGTTCATCTTCCTTTTTAATAACTCTAATGAGCATGTGTAAATGTAAGATCCACAATTGCAATCTCATGTACTTTATGCTATATTAAAAATAACATTTTCAAGTGCAATAAGGGCATAATGGTGAGTTTTTATTAAAAATTAGTACTTGTAACTATATATCTATGAATCTAAATCTTAAAATTGAGATTTAAAATATTCTTGCCTATGGAGTCAATTCAAATTGATATAACATAAATATTTGGAAAAAAATAATACTATGTTTTCCATGTTCAATTAATATGGAAGGAAAAAAAGTGAATTAAGAATGTACGTTATAATTTAAAATGGATAAAATGAAATAAAAATACTCCTTTAGCCATGACTGATATAGAATGAAATAAAAATATAAAATAAAACCATCTCTACAATGGAAAATTAGTTTTATAACGTGCATGAAAAATTAGAAAAGGATTAAATCAAGTAAAAAACACTAGAGGTGGCTAGAAATAATAAATAGAAAGATAATTATTTAAACATGTATAATATGAAATCAAATTATAACATATTATAAAATACAAGAACCTAATAGGATCCCAATCATGGTGAAAACCTTATGATGTGAACTCATGGAAAAACATGTGAGGATGAGTCAAAAAAAATGTTAATAATATAAAAATAGTTGTAAAAACATACCTTTATCATATTAGATAAATAATAGAATAGCATAACTTTCCTAATCTAATAAAAATCATAGTGTTAGGTTCTTATTTTAATAATTACTATATTTTTATGGTCCTAGTTCCCAATTGTTGTGGGTCACTTGACACCTCCCTTTTATTTATCATGTATACTTGTATTTTTTTCTATGATACATATTCAACCACATGAATTAAAATAGAAAGTAATGTAGACATATATTTATAGTTTGATGGTAGTTTTATATGTTAGTTTACATTAATTTAGGGTACTTATGTTTCTATTGATTATTAATTCATATTAGTTTATTATTAACACATGTTTCACTTATGGTTTAGACCTTTTTTATTATCATTAATCATATTTTATGCCACTTTGTCCCTTGTTATCCTAGTTTTGCCTATGTTTTTTGTTTTTGAAATTATTTTTATAAGAGTGTACTATGATGCTCTTATTCCCCTCATTTTTTGGGTCATTTGAACCATTTTATATAATTTTTTTTATGTTTGGGTTTAGTTTTTTAATCTTTCACTCCATTTTTATGTTAGCTTGTGTCATAATATCATCTTAATTTGAATTTTTGAAGGTACACACACATAATTTACTAATGAATATCAGATAAGATATTTACAAGTGAATAAATATCAAAAGTGTGATAAGAGTTGAAATAAGTGTTAGAATTTAATATTCATAACATTGTTAATTGTTATATAGGTTTAATTATTTTAAACCTATTATAGCATGTTAGCTTAATTTTTATTATTGGGAAATATATTAATGTAATGTTTTGGTTACCCATGACTATTTTAGGTTATTAGATCCTATTTTTTAGGAGGTTTTCATGCTACCTCTATGGCTATATAATTGCCAAATATTTTATATCAAATATATATGAAAATATAATATTATTGTTGTGTGTAATTTATATTTAGCTCTCTAATTTGCCAAAAGTTGTATCAGAGCTGCAAGGCTTTACATGCATGTCAAGATGATTTAAAAAAAGAGTAAGGGGAAAAAATTGTATTTTATAATACCCTATCTAATATAAATCATATTACTAAGTTTGTGTGTAGTCTAAATGTTATTTATTTATTAGATTTAGTATCTAAGAGTGAGGTGTTAGAATGAGTTTGAGTACATCCCTTGCTTGATCAAGAGTTTTTTAAAACATAGCATAATAACATGGAAGCTTGAGATACCTATGTAGAAGCAAAACATCAAATGAAAAGGAGAAGCGTGGTGATTCCTAAGAAGTGTAAGGATTATGTCCTAGTTTATGAGGCTCATGCCCTCAATAAAATTTAATGTAACTTCATTTCCAAATGTACTTGTATCCTTTTACTATGTGATGCTAGAAATCTTGAAGGAAACCTAAAATGGCCAAGACCTTGATAGCCACCCAAGAGACATTCTTGGTAGTCATCAAAGTAATGCAATAGAATCATGTTCTATAAAACAGAGAGCAAGTGTGAAATTTATACAGTGAAGAGGTGAAGTGTGAAGATCTAGCTAAAGAAAGCTTGTTAACTATGCATTAAGAGCATAAAAAAAAAAACCATAATTACTCCAAGTTATAGTGGAAGCATGTAGGGGAAGCAATTGAATAAGTGGTGATTTTTAGTAGAAGATTCGTAGAACATCCATATAAGGTTCATCATAGTAGAAGCACCTAGCATTTGTAGGACTAAAGAAGATAGACTATAAAAAAATCCTATGTTAGCATCCATGGAGCATTAAAGTCATAAGAAAACATCAATTCTATCTCCACCCATCATCCTCCTATGCTTGGATTGGTGTATCAACTTCAATTTCCTTTGCATCCACCTGGGCTCATCAACTCTACTACTTCATTCATTCAATTATACTCTCATAGGTCATATTTTAGGTGCTATTTTAAGTTAGGTCCTTTATTGTGTCTTATTAAATATTTATAGTTGAATAAGCATCTTGTTATGTTTATATTTATCAAATTTCATTTTGTTAATTGATATATTTTTTAAATTATTCATGTTTTAAGTTTTATTGGTTTAGGTTATAATTAATAATACATAAAATTTTATTTTATTATACAGTTTAAATTCACTTTCTAAGTTTTACTATAGTTAATCTATTTATTAGATATTTTTTATATTAGGATTTATAGTTTAAAGGAAAATTGAAAATGAATAAAAAATATGTCAATATTTTTTTTTGGGTTCATTATCTATATTTTTAACAGTGAAAAATTTGTTATATAGATACATTATCAGGTGAACCCAACATCCTGAGTCATATGTGTTAGTGGGAGAGTTTTATCCTAAAAAATGACATGAATATGGCATTAAAATCTTTATCAACTAAGTGAATCAACTTCATTTATTGGCGGCTATAAGATACACAAAGGTTGGAAGATAGTTGGCATCCTCTCATCAGTTGCCTACAATAGGGTCACATCATTGCTATGGTGACATTTTTTAAGTTTGTTTACTTTATATTGTGTGTGGTGTGATTATGTAGTGTGGTTTTCAATAGAAACACTAAACATTATTTTCTAGTTTGGTACCTCCTAATGAAGAACAATGTGGGGAGCAAAATCATGAAAGTAGAACTTGGTTCTTGGAAAAGGGTTTGTGAAAATTTGATAAATTGATGAAGTGTATAAAATAGTTGAGACCTCCTATCACTTCCATGTTCTTGGTCAACCTACAGAAAGAAAACAATAAGGGTTCTTGGTAATCTAGCAAACCATCGAAGGTTTTAAATAGAGAGATTTTCTCCTTCTACTTCCAAGTTTATGTTAATCCTGTAAGTAAAAACCAAGGTGTCACCAAGATCATGAAGCCACAAAGATGGTATGTTATGTCAAAGGTGAGCAGGCTACATGGAGAGTGTAAAAACTTGTTTCCCATGTTTGAATTAAGGGGATGCTAGTAATTAATAATGTTAAGGGGGTGAATGTTAAAATTTAATATTTATAACATTATTAATTGTTATATATATTTAATTGTTTTAAACCTATTATAGATGCTATAATTTGTTTATTGTTATCAGGAAATGTATTATCTTAATGTTTTTTTTACCCATGACTATTATGAGTTATTAGATCCTATTTTCTAGGAGCTTATTGTCCTACCTCCATGGCTATATAATAGCCAAATTTTTTGTATCAAATATATATGAAAATATAATATTTATACTATGTGTAATTTATACTTAACTCTCCAATTTTATAGAATTGAGATCAATAATGATAATTATATGTGTATAATTTAATTCAAACATATGAATTTCCTTTAGACCCTTCATATTTCATCATTTTTTTATTTTTACATCTAATGAAAATCATACAAGGATTATGAAAAACATCACAATTTTTATTTCTAAACTATATTTATTGCTATTTTCTTAATTAAAAAGAAGTGGAGTTTGATTGAGGTGTCATCCCCATTCGATCACCGATTTTATAAGGTTTTAAAAAAAAATCCACTTGATCAATGTTTCATGGATAGAGAAATGTTTTTAGGTGATTCTTATATGCATAGGATAAGATGGCCAATATAATAGTCATCTCATATTATTATTTTGGTAAGATAAATTTCAAATCTATCACAATATAAATTAATGAAGTAACAATGGTATAAAATTTGTATCAAGGAAATAATAACCAAACCACATACAAATAATTAATGAACAATCGCAACCTTGATGTAAAACTAATATAAAAATTAAACTAATTAATGATAAGTATTATAATAATTAACCATAAGTTTCATATGCAACCTAATGTGGTGATGGATTATCTAAGTAGCGTATAGATATACCAGCTTAACAGTATAAGGAAAGATCATCAAAGGATAAAAATATACATGATACTATAACGATGAGAAATGGAGATATATCTACTAAGAAAATAAATTAAAATAATAAGGATAGAGATAATTCAATTTGGGTTACTCATTGGGGCACCAATCTGCTTGATTAATATAGTGTAACTTTCCAAGAAATGTTATAGGATGAATACATTAAATGGAAACATGAAGACCTAGGTATCCCTAGTTAGGAATTCTAAATATCATGTGTACCTCCTTGATTTGACATCTCGTATTAAAATTTAAATACCTTGAACAAGACATGAACTCAAAAAATAAGGCTTTAGTATATAACTCCTCATTTTATTTTTTAAGGGTATAAATGATCGTTTAAGTAGAGAATATAAGAGTTTTTTAATGTGAATGATATTTATGAACTCTATACATAAGACTCTAAAATCATAAATAACATTGAACTATAAGTTTATGGTATTAGGTATGCTTATATAGTTTAATTAGATGTGAGTAGACTCAAAATTATATCATATAGGTTGATAAAGTTAGGATGATAGCAACAATTTCATAACTTTATCAACATGCCAATAAACTATAAAGAAAGAAAGGCATGAAATAGAGTGTATCATCCTAGTAAATACAATACCTTAATATAGGTTGGTTATAAAATTAGACATAAGGAGATGGATAAGGAAGACACAAAGAGATATAAAAGAGGTCAGACTAATATTAATTAAATTATGATAGAGTATTGTGTATTCATTTCATGTAAATTAACATGAGTATATCGCACACAATTCATGGTGCACTCTTTAAGATGGGTTCTCAAGGAATATTTTATACATACAATATCCTACAAGATAAACCACCATTAAATCAGTAATGATGAAAACTATCAGATATATACATATTCCCCATTTAAATCTCATCACGTATTACAATAGTGTAATACATGATGAGGGTTTAATAAAAATTCATAGTAACATGAAGGCATACAAAAAGTGTTGAAATAACTATTAATAAATGAAAGTAACATATACATAACTCAATCCACCTTTCCAAATAAATAATTCATGAAAATAACACAAAATCAATCATGGTATGCACAATAATCACATTTGAAAACCCTAAAGATATAAGGTTGAAAATGGAATAAAATTTATGCACATGTACCAAAGATAAGCATTAAATGGATGAAAATGGAAAAATGCGAGAGAAATATTATAATACACACAAAAAAATGAAATTCAAGATTGACAATAATAAATTAGAATTAAAACATAATGACCTACCTGGCCTCACCTTGGATTAATCACATGGTTAAATATTAACTAGGGTTGAAATCATTGATATTCCATCACATTCATGATTTTTATCATGTTTTCTCCTCTATATTATTTGATCATATTATATCGAATCATAGAGAAAGTTATGTTTTACTATTTTTATAATGAATAATTAATTGATTTTGGTCTTTTTTATTTCTATTTCTTAAAACCATAAAGGTAATGTGATATGTTTTATGTATGTGTAGGAAATAAGAGTTTTGAATGAGATAATTTATTCATTATATATTGAAAATGAGATAATTTATTAAGGGTTTACATTTATACCATCAAGTTATCTTCTAATTTGATGAAATATAAGAATTACCTTAAAAAAGGACATTCGTATTGGGCATGGATCTTGCTAGTGGATTGATGATGTGAATTAACTTATGTGTAGCAGATTATGTGTCACGATGCTATCACAGATGCCTAAAATTTTAAATCATGATGGCATGAACACAAGTTTACACAATTTTCAATGTGTAATATAATTCATTGTGAATTAATATTTTTAATAGTGTGAATAAATGTAAGGGATTTATGATCACAAAATTATAACAATGACAAAGTAGAATAAGTCTACATAAATTAAATAATGAAAAGGGTATCTATTTATAAAATGAGAATGAGAAGCTAGAAAGTATTCATGGTTACCAAATTAAAATGTAATTATAAATTTTAATTTTAATTTAAATTATGATCAATAAAAAATTATTAGCCATTATAAAATCCATTGTGGTTGGAAAATGTGTAATGTACAAATGGGTTGTGAGTAATATAAAAAAGGTGGCAACTAGGGAATTAAAATGGATGGTTATAAGATAAAAACAAACCAAAATGATTAACTAGATAGATAAAATAAACATGGATAATCAAGAACAAAATTAAATGTAGATAATATTAAAATTAGACACACTATGATGAAATTATAAACCACTTTAAGAAGAATAATGGAGACTGCAATAAAAGATAAAAATTGACCCTAAACCCTGTAGAAAAATAAATCTAACTAGAGGAAATTAAATATATAATAAATATTAAACCCAAAGTAAAACATGGAATACAACGTGATTATATTAAAAGTATTTTCAAAAAAAAAAAAAAACACTCAGACTTTCTATCAAAGGGAAAACAATTATATATAAAAGTCACATAATTCTAGGGGAAGAGTTTTTTGGATGGACAATTTTATGGATGTATACACTTTTACAGAATTGATAGTGGGTGGTAGAGTTTAATCCATATATTATTAAAGTGAATGATTTTTTGGAACACATTAGTAAATGGAGGAAACTGACTCTATTATAAAAATTCCATATTGTTTGGCTTTATTAGAATATACATATACTCAATTAGATGAATACACTTTTAGGGAATGGAGAGTGGGTGGTATAGGTTAATCCATATGATTAAAGTGAAGGAAGTCTGGACCACATTAATAAATAGAGGAAAATGAATCTACTATAAAATCTCCATATTGGTAGGAAGTATCAAAATATACATATACTCAACTAGACCAAGCCATTTTTTTGTGATGCTTCCACATTTTATTTGTGAGGTAAATATAAAGCAGATATATTTATCTAAGGGAATGTTTTTTGAACACATCAACTCATTTTCCATGAATAATTAATAATAAAATATGGGGATAATGAAATATCACATATTTAATCACATTGACATCTATTTCATGTTGAATAAAATGGTATTTTTAACTAGGAATGAAATAAAAAAGGTTTATGTTGAATACCGTGTGAAAATATGTTTTTGTTATATAAAATGTGACATGGATTGTAGGTGGATAAACATTTAAATAATATGGGAATAGCCTCATAGTTGAGATAGTAATTAGATGCTCTTAAAAGAGAATTTATAAATGCATTTTGGGTATAATGTAATAATATTTTGATAGTAAGAGCATTATAGTTCATGTTATACTTATTTTTTATGGTTTACTCATTTTGAAATACTATGAATTTTGGAATGGTTAACAAATGAACTAATTTAGCTTGTTATAATTATAATATTATAGGGAAAGGAATATTACTTATTTCTGTCACTTTATATATAAGATAAATGGTTAACCTTAATCTTAATGAATACCAAATCCTATCATATTCTTATATTTAGCACCTTTTACTTAGATACTATAGTACCATCAATTAGGAATAAAGAATAAAATTTCACTGACCTAGTTTTTTTAATAAATAGTATTAGAACTCTATACCTTAGAATAATCAACATTTATCGATTAACCACATGTTACATATTTTATGAAGGTTGAATGATGTCACATTGGATAAATTTTTTTCATTAATGAATCTAATTGACATTAAAAAATACATAAATGAAATAATATTTTAAGATATAAGTGTATTTTAATTATATGAATAATCAAGGATGAAATAAGATCTACTTTTGTTGGGTTTCAAAATAAGTTACTTAATAATATTCTTCATAGAACCTTTCATGGCCAAATTTTCTGGAGAAAACATTCAAATTAAAAAAATTGAGTAATTTTTTCATTTTCTTAAACCAACACTATATAATATATATTTCATGAGCATAGCCTAATACTCAAAAACTTGATCACATGCTTAATTATTCTTGGTCATACATGTTTTCTCTAGTTGTATGGCATCAAAAGTAGATGTATTTTCATGATTGGTCACCTTTTAAATTATTATATTTTTTAAGTTATTAAATTTTGAATTATCACAAAAAAATCTACACTCTTTCATAACTCGTCACTTGTCATGTTTGCATAGCTTATCAATGAGTGTTATTTTTTATGCTTAGTTATTTTTTCTATCCGTACATATTTATCACATTTCATTTCAAATTATTATCACCTTTAGAATTTAAGATTCTTAATTGATTCCTAAATTCCACTTTGCATGATTTTTCATTCTCACATGCTTGTAAGTTATAACATTAGTTTGCATATTTTACAAGGATAGTGAATATATGAAGTATCCATACTTGGGAACATGTTATTTTTCATAGTGTCTCACTTACTAACCTATAAATGAATACAAACCAATATTAAGTCCTAAGCAATGCATCCTTATTGAGCTATGTCACTTTTTAGTACCACATTCAACCACATATTTTTGGATTGATAACCAACTATTTTTTAATGCAGAGATCTACAACCCTACTAATAAATTGTGTGCTACCATATGCATTGACCTCATGACATAATAAGATAAGACACCACATAAATTAATGTGATTAATTTTAATAGTGTTATGCAAAAAATTTAATAGTGTTTAAACTTAATAAGAGCACAATACATATTTTATTCCATGATTTTGTAATTCAATCAAAAGGTGTTAAGAGTCATCATGGCAGTTATTCACAAAGAAAAATAAGGATTATATATTTATGTTCAAATAGATCCATGACTATGTGAAATTATGCCACATAAAATTTAATGTAAATAAAAGATGACATAGTATCACCTAGAAGAGGAATACCCATGACTCAATTACACATGTTCACCCATCAATGCCTAATTAATGCTAAAAATTATCAACACTAACCATACATTTTGTGGATTTTAAAAAATTATGGAAATAACTTATGTCATATTTTAGATTGTTGTCAATGATACTTTTAATCCATGGGAAATTATTATAATTAAATATTATGTTCTATTCATTAGATTGAACGCTTAAGTGGTTAATTCCTTCATATAGTTATGCCTCAATGAAGCATCCAAATTGATTGCATCACTATGTATACATAAAATGGAGGGAAAATTTAATGAAATCACATATTATGAGCACATAACCCCTATGTTATAGTATTTTAGTCTATATTTAGTGTTTAAAAAATAGAGGCTAATTTGGTATACCTTTTATATTAATCCGAATGATTAGTTATGGATAGAAATAAAATATTCATTATTGAAAGTATATGTGAGGTTTTGGTATATGTATTGTTAATAAATAGGTTAATTCACTTCAAACAAGCATAACTATGTTAATAAAAGGAAATTTTTAATTTTAATATATTTTAGAGTAGCACGAGATAAGCCTCCACATATTGGTCTACACATTGGTATTATAACATTATTACAATGCTTGATTCTTAACTAGATTAACTAAATA
Source organism: Torreya grandis (assembly GCA_037957365.1). Taxonomy (NCBI): domain Eukaryota; kingdom Viridiplantae; phylum Streptophyta; class Pinopsida; order Cupressales; family Taxaceae; genus Torreya; species Torreya grandis. Next base: position 2,685,833 of record JARHVA010001003.1, on the reverse strand, counting down.
AATTGCTTAACTAAATGAAATTTTTGACAAGCATTATTATAATTCACCAATTCTTAATTGAATGTGTTTAATTTAGTGAAGAACCTATATCAAAATATAGGATAATGTGATCGACTGGATTAGATCTTAAGTATTGAGGACAATGACCCAATTGAGTTTCTTCATGTTTTGACAACATATCTAGTACCATAATTTTAAGTTGATCAATAAGCCTCTATCAATATAATAGTGTGTGCCACCACATGGATTGACCTCATGACATCATAATACAAAGCAAAATGTATAGAAATGTGACCCCTTAGCCATGTGCCACATAACACAATTTCCAAATGCCATAACATAAGGAGAGCATTGTATGTATTTTTCTCCATGTGCAAGAAATTTAATTAAAATATCTGAAGTGGCATCATGGCACTTGTTAACAAAAAATGGAAAGGATTTTATTTGAGTTTTAAAATAGAGACATGATTTCATGAAATGATGCCACGTAGCATCAAACACAAATAAAATGGGACATGGTATCATACAAAAAGTAATTCCCATGACTCATTTAGACACATCAGCCAATGATAGCCTAATTAAAATTGATGGTTTTCACCACCAATTAAACAATCAAGTTCATATATATTAAAAAATATAGAAAAAACCTATGTTATCATTTAGATTTCTTTGCGTAATAATTGTAAGTTGTGGGAAATCATTAAAATTAAACCTTGAATTTTATGCATTAAACTAATTACTTGAAATTTAATTCATTCATGAATTTATGCCTTGTGAATCAACCAGAGTGACTTGTCCACTATGTGGACATGACATGGATGGATAATTTGAGGAAGTTATATTTTGTGGGCTAATAATGTAACAACCCCTTTAGAGTTAACTAGAGTTAGGTAAAAAGAATTAATATTGATTTGACAAATAATAATATGAAAATTAATATTTCTAACTAAATGCATCACTAAAACAATTATAATTTTAACCAAAGGGTTAAGTGTTAATTCATTTAAATAGTGATGAGAATTAAGCTTGATGATTTATTTCAATAAAAATAACATTTGAAGAGAGATAAATGTGCATAATAATAATTCAACCACTACTAATTAAGTATCTAATTATGTTAATAAGTTTAAAACTAATTAATTTTATTTTACAATTTCAATTTGAAAGTAAAATTCTACAATAATAAATTTATGAATAATCAGATTATAATAATATAATGTTCTATAAAATATATGATTCACAATGAACTCATTTATCTATGAAAGGAATCTGAGTGACGCCTATATCGGTTGACTACTAGAAGGGGAAGTACTGTATCATTTGAGTGCATTTCCACACCAACCATGGACCAATGATCTCCCACACAATATCCCAATAAGTGAATGGCCTCCCTTCATGGATGGGTAGATAGTAATAATGTGAAAATAAAGAAAGTCAACTATAAACATTTTTGGTGTAAGATAACTATCACATGAAACATATCACAAAGAAAAGAATTCTAACCTGATATCATGCAATACATGTAAACTAAATCAAATGGGTGAAATGATAATATTCAAACAATGAACATTGTTTTGGCCAAAGTTTTCATATAATTTTTAAATCACTAGGATCAATCAATTTCACAAACACTCCTCAATTAGATTACATTTACTCAAAATATTACTGACACATAAATTAAATCAGTGACATCTATCTCACTCACTTATTTAATGTCAATAATAGCATAAATATATCCAAACATATTAAACACTTAAAATAAATAGACTCAACATATAGATTCATATATAAAATTCCAGAGCATTCTCAAATACTAGGAGATATTTCACATAAATTCATCTTAAACATATTTGTAATTATAAAAAAAACATAATTTCACAGTAATATATTGTAAACAAACATGCCCCATCATGTCTCAATAGAAACATGAAATCATGTTACCTAAGAATGTTATATTCATTTTATTTACTAAAAAGTCTTATATTAATATGATTTTGTTTTATAATCTAAACCATTTACTCTCTTGGTTTTAATCAATTATTTAACCAACCCCAGACCTTCCACTTACACACAATGTTTCATATGACACTTAATAGTTAGCTGAAAGATCTTGAAAATAGTTTTAATTTCCTTTCAATTTGTTTTAATTCTAATAATGTAATAATATACATTCGTTGGCATAAACTTGTATTAATACTAAGTATAACCTTTTTAAAATCTCAAATAGTTGTGTGTGTGTGTGTGTGTGTGTGTGTGTGTGTGTGTGTGTGTGTGTGTGTGTGTGTAACATACAGTCCCAAACATTATAATATTTTATTCTTGTAACCCAATAAGCTCATCATAGTATACATTTAACCTTAATATAAAATAATAATATCTAGAATTCTATGAACTAGTTATAGTATATAAGCATGAATATCAATAGCCAATCCTTTAGTTTAATCATAACACTAACACATCATAAGTAAACAAAGGTAATGAAACTACTTGGTTAGACACATAACTACACACATAGTCCAACCTTGCATTCATACACACATAGTATGTAATAAAGTAATACAATTTATAATCATGCACATATTACTTCAACATCATATACTCATAAATTTCCCAACATTATTTAATTCATCCATAACCTATATGTTTCATTAAAAACTCTTGCCTCAATCATCAAATAATTCCATATGAAATAACTTTATCTCCCTAATAACTTAATAGTTTAAATAAATAGCGGCTTATATTATACATAGTCATTTAGACATATACACATATCAAAGTTATGCATAAATACATTTTTTATTGATTTAAGTCAATGGTTTGACCCAAATTTTTAAAAAAGAAACTATGACATTGAAAATTATATATATTCACAGTCATTACAACCAATGAAATATATTTTCATACATAGGTTTGAATCTCAATTGGTACTATGTGTTTGGACCTGTGGATGGGTTGAACCTATCCCTAGGGCCACATTCAAATGACCCCTTTTTTAATACTATAATTTAATCATACATTTTTAAAATATAATTAGTTCAAACATTTATTCCTTTCAACTATCAAATAATTTTAAACTGATAGAGCCATGTTGAGGGTAGTTGCATGTCTATGCCTAATGTGAATGAGTTGATCTTTGCATTTTAAATTTGGCATGCCCCTTTTGCCTTTGTATGTCCTGCCTAAAAAAGGACAATATCCCCACTCTCTGAATCAAGACCTAGCCATGCTACCTATGATCGAGTGGTCACTTATGGAAGGTGAGATCCATATTGAAGGAAAAATTCTTCTCTATTAGTTTTCACCTACCATCTCTTATGAGTCCCTTGGGCTTTTTTTATTTTTATTATTCATTAGAAATTAACTTGGATACTTGAATTGTACCATCGATCTACCTAACATGGATGCCTATGAATCATTGATATCTTGCAAGTTGAATGTGTCCTTAACACTTGTCATGTACACTTTTTCCCCTGAGATTCATTAACTCCATTTAACCTCTTTTAAATGAAAATAGCTACTTGATGAGACCCATCTTTGACATCTACGGGAACATCTCAGGATTTTAAATTCAAATGACTATTTGTTGGGGTTAAATTTTAAAATTTATAGGCCCATCATGGGATATTTCAATCCCAATGGCTATTTTTTAGATTTTTTGCTTTAAACAATTCCTTCAAACATTTTATCTAAAGGAATTAGGACTTCAATTTTTTTACAATGGATAATTCCTATGAAGAATTTATCCAAAGGAATTTAAAGAAATGGCCCTTCAACTTTGTTGAAAAGGATTTTTTGAAGGGAAAGATACCCTTCGGACTTTTGAAAAGTGACCTTCCTAAAAGGAAAAATACCCTTCAAGAATTTTGAAATGGTCATCTTTCCCTTCAGAAGAATTAAAATGGACCATTTATACAAAGGAAAAATACCCTTTAGAATTCTTGTTTTGGGCCACTTCTCCAAAGAAAGTGCCCTTCAAAATTTTTGAAGTGGAGCACTTTGCTAAGAAAATTTCCCTTCGGCTTTCCTAAAATGGTCCACTTGGAGAAGAAAATGACCCTTCAAATTTTTTGAAATGGACCATATCTTGCAAATAATTCTTTTGAAAGAATTCACTCAGATAATTTTCTTGAAAGAATTCATTCTTTGACCTTTGACTTGAATGGACCTTTAAATTTTTTGAAAAGTTCCCCTTTCTCTGAGAAGTGCCCTTAAAATAAATGAAATGGATCTTTCGTAAAATATGAAAGAGTCATTTTCCATTTTAAAAATACCTTTGGAAAATTTGCAATGGTCTACTTTGAAAAAAAAGTGACCCTTCAGCAAAGTTGAAATGGACCATTTCTTCAAAGGAAAGATACCCTTAAGAATTCTTGTTTTCGTCCACTTCTCCAAAGAAAGTGCCATTCAACTTTCTTGAAATGGTCCATTTAGAGAAGAAAATGACCCTTCGGAAAAGTTACAATGGACCATATCTTGTGGACAATTATTCTAAAAGAATTCACTCAGATAATTTTCTTGAAATAATTTATTCTTTGACCATTGACTTGAATGGACCTTTAATTTTTTTATTTTTTAAAAGTTCCCCTTTTTTTGAGAAGTGCCCTTTATAAAAATTGAAATGTATCTTTCAAAAAAGATGAAAAAGTCCTTTTCCCTTTGAAAAATACCTTTGAAAAAGTTGCAATGGTCCACTTTGAAAAGAAAGTGGCCCTTCAGCTTTTTTTGTAAAGAACCAATTGGAAAATGAAATACCCAAGTTATTTCAAATAAAAAGTCTAAAATAATTCCTTTGAAAAGGTATATTTCAAGAATATTACAAAGGACCCTTTAAAACCTTTCCTTTAGACAAAAAGTCTGAAGAAATTCCAATAATTGGTGAAAAAGAATTCTAAAAGGAAATAGACTGGTACTCTCACTTCACTGGGTCTTCCTTCTCTTCTTACTTTAATCATCTTCCAAAAGTTTGCTCCTTTCACTGCAAATTCCTAACATCAATATTTTCCTACAAAGAACAAGAAAAGTGATTTAAAATACTCTAAAACACCTAAACAACTTCGGATTTTAAAGGATCAAAAATTGACTCACAAGACAAACTGACATGATATATGAAGTTTCAAATGGTATGGATGACAATTTCACCTATAGGGCAAAATTATCAACATTTTGGCGACTCAACCAAGAAGCATGCTTTTTATGCTTGAGAACTAGACCATATACATGACATTAGGACTCATAAAATATTGGAAAATCTAGTCCATGATTGAAAAGAAAAACCTTTGATTGAAATAAGACAACCCCATTCCCCAAAACAAGAAGGGAAACACACAAGCAAGGAGAACTAACTTAAGAAGGCAAAAGCACAAACAAGACATAACAAAAATAATGTGATTGAACAAAACTTGGAGGAAAACAAACTAACTAATTATGTACAGGGAACCTAGCTCATTAGTAGCAATGTTTTAAATGAATCCCATTGACTGGGATTAGAAGCTCTTTGCCATCCATTTTTACAATTTGAAAGGCATTGTGGGATTTGTAGCTAGAGATTGTGTATGGGCCACTCCAAAGGGAATCAAATTTTATGTGCCCTCCTAGTTTAGCTCTATCTTCATCCTACTTGAGGACCATATCTCCTTTGAATTTTTGTGAAGAATCTCTTTTGTCAAAAACTCTCTTCACTTTTGCTTGATGAATTTCCATGGATAGCATGGACTAATTTCTTAATTCCTCTAACTCTATAAGCTTAGCACACCTGATATCCATAGACTCATTTTCCAACAACTCAAGTTGATGGATTAGTTCTGAAGCAAGAAACTCAAGAGAAATGGGTAACTTTGCTTCTTTACCATGTACCAACTTGTATGGAGAGTTGGCTATTGATCTTTTATAGGTGATCCTATCAGCCCACAAAGCTAACTTAAACCTTAGATACCATGACCTCTGATTGTATTCAATAGTTCTTCTTATGATCCTCAAGAGATTCTTATTTGTAGATTCAACAAGGCCATTACCTTGTGGATAATAGTTTCATGAAGTTATAAGATAAATTCCATGTTGGACCACCCATTGGCTGATCTTAGTTCCTAAAAACCCCATTGAATTATCAAAAATAAAAGTTGAAGGAACTCTAAGGCTCGTAAGTAAACCTTCATAGAAATCTTAAACATTGGTTTCATTTGCCTCTTTCAATACTACTACTTTTGTCCAACGTGTAAAGTAATATGTAGCAATTAGAATCCAATTATGCCTTGAACTTTAAGGATGGTTTATGAGAACAATGAGTTCCAATCCCCATTGGACAAAGCATTGATCCACCACAATTGGCTGAAGAGGTAAGGCTGCAGGTTTCATTTTTCCTACAAACATAGCACACTGTTTGCACTTCCTAACCCATGTATGGCAATCACTAAATACACTAGGCCAATAGTACCCACCTATTATGATCTTAAGGGTTGTATTTCTTGTAGAAAAATTTCCTCCACCATATCCATCATGAAATTATTCAAGTAATCTCTAAGTTTGGCTAGGCTCAATACACCTTAGCAACATACCATTGATATCTTTCTTGAACAGAACACCATCAACAAGAAAAAAAGGAATTGATTGTAACATAAAATATATTCTCTTTGAAGAACCTAGATGAGAGGGATCAATACCATCTTGGAGATATCTTACCAATTCATGAAACCAACTGGAAGGTGAGGTATGACTAGCTATAACCTCTTCATCCTTTGACACCAAAATAATTTCATTAGTTTCTTACAAATCCTTCGCTAAATGCTCACAAATTCCCTTACCTTTAACCAGCTTTGTGACCTTAATTTTCACATCATACTCCATTACCTTTGTTATCCAACCAGCTCTCTTGTCATTTATGTCTTTGTTCAAAAGGAACTCCTTGATGCTCAGATGAGAATCCATCAGGTGTATTTTATTGTTAGACAACAAGTATTTAAAAAATTTAAGAGACCTTATAACTGAGATTATATGTTTTTCAACAAAAGAGTACCTTTTTTCATAGTATTCCAAAGCTTGACTAAATAAGGATATTGGTTACTCCAAAGCCTCATGATTTCATTGCATAAGAAAGCCTAAAATGGTGTCTATGTTAGCATATGTATACAAAATGAAATATTCTATGAAATATGGAATTATAAGTGTAGGAGAACTAGTAATGGCATTATTAATATCCTAAAAACCTTTTATTCCTTCTCTGGACCAATTGAAGCTCTGATTCTTCTTTAACATCACTGTAAATAGCTTGGCTAAAATGGCAAAATTTGAGATATATCTCCTTATAAAATTGATTTTCTCTAAAAAGCTTTACATAGCCTTTTTGTGATTATGCAAGGAGAGTGAAAGGATGGAGTCTACCATTTCATAATATATTCTTAATCCATAATTTGAAACCACATGTCCAAGAAGCTTACCTTCCTAAACCAATAAGACACACTTTTTGGGATTTAGAGATACTTTAAATTACCTACATCTTTCAAACACTTGCTTGAGATGAACTAAGTGATCATCTGCACTCTTTGAAAACATTGTTATATCATCTAAATAAACAAGTACAAACTTGTTAAGAAGGCTTTGGAATGCCATATCTATAATTATTTGAAAGGTCATTCTAGCATTGGATAAACCAAAAGTCATCTTCATGTATGCAAATTTCCCCCACTTGGTTGTGAAGGCTATCTTAAATTGGTCCTCTTCCTTATCCAAAATTTGATTTTATCCACTATATCCATCTAAAAAACACCTCTCTGAACCTATAACCAACTATAGAATTTGTTCCATTAATGGCAATGGATAGTGATCCTAAGTGAAGCCATGTTTAAATAATGAAAGTTGACACATAATCTAATCTCACCATTCCTCTTTCATACAAGAACAAGATTTACCACCCAAGTAGAGTGTTTTATTGGAAATATAATAGCTAAATCTATGAGATTATGAATCTTAGCTCACATCAAAGGCTCAATCTTATGATTAATGGGCCTTTGTCTTTATCTCACTAATTTAGTTTCAACCTCTAAATCAATGGCGTGTTGAGATAGACTTTAGTTAAACCCCTTGAGATCACTATATTTCCATGAAAATACATCATCAAAACTTGTGCATAACTCAATGAAAGTTTCCTTTTGTGAAAGAGCCCATACCTTACCCAACTTCAAAATCTTTCTAGCTACAATTTCTATATTGGCATAATGATCTTCTTTTGTTGACAAGGATGACTTCTCCTTCCTTAGCTCGTCATCACCACTAAAAATGATCTCAAGTGTGACCAATCCCTCGGGTAACTTATTTGTTTTTAGTTGCATAACTGGATCAACATAATACTATGAATACATTGAATGGTTTGTTGAAGAAACCTCAACCTTTTCTTGAAAAATCTCACAATTTGATTGTCATATTAGAACACTTTTCAATTCTCATGATTATCTAGAACAGAGGGCCTTATAATCATCTTTATATTTAACTAGATTTTTTTACTTTTTATTTCTGTTGGGATATTAAATTGTGCCCCAACGATAGTGAGCCTATTTGTATGTTTATTCTCATCTCTTGGTATTGCATGAATGTTAAATTCTTGGAAATCCTCAAAAAAGTCCCATATTATATGATTTTAATATTTAAGTAAAAAATTTTAACATGAATTTGAACCTCTTACTTGGTGGACTACAAGTTCACTATCACCAAAGACTTGCAAGGTGTTGACTTTTATCATCATCCCTAGTACAAACCATGAAATAGTGCCTCATACTTTACAACATTATTTAAAAAATCAAACTAAAACTTAATAGAAGATAAATATTTATAATTTTTTTGGAAAAACCAACATCATTTCATCTTTGGTACCATGTTTATTCCTTGATCCATCAAAGTATAATTGCCATAAACCTTCACTAGATTCATCTTCCTTAACCAAGGCCAAAATTACTGCATCATTATCATGAAGGCAATATACACTAAATCCTTCCTCTTCAATCAGATTATGAGGATAATTATCATGGAAATTGGAATCTAAGTCATAAAGAAACAAATATGTAACTCCATCCAAAGGTGACCCATCTTTTACTCAACTAGTTTCTAGTACATCATCTGAGATGATACAGTTGGTGTTCACAACACTTGGCATATATTCCTCCATATGAAAACATGCAATAGGTTTATAATGAATCATAAAATTGGTATCATAACTAGTTATAAACATCAAATAAGTTCAATCAGCTGATAAATATTCCCCTATCTTTGAGGCAAAGTCCCTTGAAAGGCAAATAGTAAAGTAAGGAGGCTAGTCTACCATAACAACATCTTACTGGATACTAACATTGGGACAAGAATGTAATATCAATTCAAAATATTTGATGATTCATACCATATTTTTTGGTGATCCAATTGTAATATCCCCTTAGTTTTTGGGTCATAAAGAAGGCCAAGCTTGTCTGCAATCTATTTAGGCATGACTCTACTAGTGGCTTCACTATCCACCATACAATTATGAACCAAAGTATCACCCACTATCAAATAAATGTAGAAAAGAGGAGTTTTATTTGAATTTACCTTATATTTTTCCACCTTTACTATCTTATCTACTTGATGTATTCATTTTTTAGTTGGTTGATCCAAATTAGTTAAGACAACACTTTTTTTCTCAATAGGTTTTGGAGACAATTCATGAGTGGAAAGCTCTTGGATGAGCATATCATTTTGTCCTAGGATGAAAAGATAATTCAACATGATAACTTTGATATTATACCTCTTCATTTGATCCAATACATTTAAAAGAGACCCACCAACCTTTGGTTGCACTTTTTGAAACACTTACTGTTCATGAACTAGAGGTATCTAATGAAATTTACTATCCTCGATACTCTAATTTTTTTGAGTTGTAGGAGAATCAAGATGTTATTTTTTACTCTAATAAATAAAATTATGAGTAATTGAAGCATTTTTCACCTCATGAGCCTCATCAATGGCTCTTCTTTTGGCTCTAGTTACACCTGTAACTTGACCACATGAATTGTTAGTTTCAACATTCTGTGTAAAAGCAACATGATCATCCACCTACCAATTTACATTAATGGCATCAAGCTTTCCTTGAACTCTTTGAGTCTCTCTTTGTGATTCCAAACTTGTATCTTGGTACTGACCTCCTTCAAAATAAAACTCTACCTATGTCATTTGTGACATCATGATGTTTTGTGATATCAAGTATTGCTTTTGAGCATCATTAAGATTTGAGCATTGCCAACTTGAATCTTGTATCAAGATGTTTCGAGGTGGGATGGGAACAATGGAATTATAAGTGAAAGGAGCATTTGGATCGAGGGTAGCATATGGATTAGCTAGAGTTATTGCTCCTTGTGTTTGATAAGGTGGTCTACTCTCTCTAAAATTTTGATAAGGAGGCCTTTGATCTTTGAAAGGTTGATAGGTAGCTTAATTTTTTTTATTGATAAGGCCTATTATCCTAATATTATTACCTTTTAAATTATACTATTTTATTCCCAAAGGACTGCAGTAAGCTTTTCAACTCTCCTATCTCACTAGCTTGGTTATTAGGGGCTATAATTTAAGCTTGAGGGGATGGTATAAGAGATAAGGATGGAACTTGAGGAATTTGAGGGGCTAAAATAGACCTCAGTTTTGGGAATTTAGGCATTATAGGTCTTGGAGAAAGCTTACTAACCTGTATCAAACTATTTTCTACCCTTATGGTAACCTTATAAGCGTCTAGTAAGTTAGTACCACCCATTGACTATATCATCACACTAGTTTTAGAGTTAAGGGCTTTCAAATAGTAAAAGAATGGATATTAAAGGGATGCCCTAATCAACATAGGTATTCTAGTCTAAGTTATTTGGAATCTAAGATTAAAATCAGACATGAACTCATGAGGATCTCTCTTTACAGTAGTTATTTGTTCAACCAAAGAGAGGTGATCAGATTTATCTTCACATTGATTGACTAAGTTTGCACCTAATTAATACAAGGTAGAAATAAATTTTAGTGGTAGGTTTCTATACCCCTATAATGGTTTTCCTTTGAAGGAAGAATCAAGAAATCTAATAGCAACATTATTGTCAATAGCATTATGGATAGAATAAATATTAGCTACATCTTGAATATGCCCAACATGAGTTTTTTAATTTTATCCTAAGAATAATGGGATGATCTTAAGGGTAGACACAAGAATGTCATCAAACTAGGCTAAATTCGGTGGGCTACCTCTATTAAATGGAACAAACACCAAGTTTCTAATATCCATTTGGATAGAGAGGATTATAGTACCTAGAACAATAAGATAACTAGAAGATAAATATTTGTTTTGAGGGTATGGATTTTCCCTCCTAAACCTTGATCTCTTATAAGATATAAATTCAAATGGAATACCTTTACTAGCTAACCTTATGGTAACCTTTGGCATGAAAGGATTTCTTGAATAGTGCTATGAACCTTGTAACCTAAATAAAATTTAGCCTATGATGAAGATGGATATTCTCCTTTACCTCAAATGCTTCTCCTTAGATCTAAACATTATTTATGTGAAGGAGTAAGGGTCACACCAGGCATTGTAGAAACTATTGTCAATCAGACTCACACCCTTGTGAAGGTAGCTTTAGGCCACCCATAGCCTAATATTGTTTCCATGTTTCAGTAGACTATGAATGCCTAAAGCTACATTCACAATGGTGCAAGTCTAATTGAAAACAACCTTCAAATTATTATGCAAGAAAACTAATAGTGTTTATATCTATGATTAATATTTTAAAAATATAGAAAGTATGAGAAGATAAACAACTAGAAGGGTTGACCCTAAGCTATGGTTTGAACCTAAACATAATAGAAAAAATCTAATACCCATATCATCATGTATATAATTACATTATAAACTCCTAAAACCCTAGCCACTAAACTAAGTTTAGTTTATAGTAAACACACAACCAACTGAAATAGATGGGATTTATGTTTCTATAGGGGTAGCCCTCTGGGTGGGTTGTACCCATCCATAGGATTAGCCATATATACTTTTTTAAGTTCACAAAAAAAAATCACAACTAATAATAATTTATGGGCTCACATAATACATGGTGAAAATTCTAATGAAAACCAAAATAATAAATAGACCCTACCACAATCTCCTAGTTGAGCCATAATTTATTCTTATTTTCTATTCTTTCATGTCTACCCAGTTTCTTCTCTCTACTCTATCTCATTGTGTGTTATCCACCATCCTTATGTTTTTTTAATCTCTAAAACCTCCTAAGCAGTTTTCAAAAAAAAACCCATTATCTTCCCACAAAATATCCATAATCTAGTTAACTCATTCAAAAATCCATCATTTATCATCCATGCAGAAGACATAGTCCAAGTGCTTCATAATGAATCAAAGAGTCTCAAATCATCTTTCCCAAGGAACCCTAAATTCTCAACACACTCTAAACCAAAGAATGACTTAACATTATAATTACCAATGGTAACATTAAATTCACAACCGAACATTATAATGCGAACAAAAAGGTAATAATTCAAATGTCAAAATATAACCATGAATGAGTGGTGTGATTCAAACATTTTTTGACTTCAAATAACCATGCCACAATGAAACATCAAGAAATTCCTTTAACCAAGCTATAATTTTAGATCATAACAACCCTAATAAACCATATTAAGATTCTTAAGACAATGTTTTTAAAACATATTTATTTTATAATGCCAAGGTTAAAAACCTTATGCCTTTGTTCAGAATTTAAGCTTACAAAACATCATTATTGTATAACATTAAATAACCCTATCAAAAACACAAAATAATGATTTGAAATAAAAATAATGGATTTAGCCAACTCTAGCATGCCTTTCGATTTAATTGCAAACTTTCAATCAAATAAAATGACTTATTAATAACATAATTAGATATTCATTTGGTTATTAACAGATAACATGAAATCATCATTAAGATAGCATAATCATACTTCACATCATCACAAGATAGATAAAGGACTTATGTTACACAATTTGCAACAAAAATGAAGTAAACTAAGTAAATGTTTCATTTTAGCTCGATAAATATTTTCTATGCTTTTTTAAGTTATAAAGTACAAAAATGAGAACATATATGAAGCTCATAATGTAAAACATGCTATCAAGTTAGACAATATGTAAACATAGAAATCAACCACATCCACAGGCTATAATAATATAAATCAATTAGTAATTATTAGAAAATCCTACTCTATGTGGTGTGTATTGGGTTTCATGTTTTCATTATCTTTCTCCCCATAAGTCTCCATCTGCTTCATCCTCTCTGATGATACCCTCCCTTAGACATAAGTAAGGAGGGTGGAATCCATCCTGCATCCACCTCAATACAAATGAACGATGGTTAGACCAAATCATGTAAGAGAACATGATTACTATTGCAACAAAATATATTATTAAATAAAGATTAAAACATTCGATACAAAATAAAATTAGCTAACTAATCAATTAAAAATCATAATTAAAATTAATAAGCATTGTACATAACTAGAACATAACTAATTATAGTTACTTAACACATCAATTAAACCCATTATTTATTGGTCCAACTAGACCTTGCACTGTGACACTTATTTATTATGCAAACTAAGTTTGTCAGTGTAAATTATTTTGACTAGTTCTACTGTGACCACCCTTAGATACAAAACCTATAAAGCATTTAAAACCAACACATGAGAAATATCAACAACATACTTTTTAAGATAGTATAAATGTAAAACATTATTTATGAGTGTTAAATTGGGGGCAAAAAAACTTGTACACCACATGATTAACAACTTTCATGACCTCAAAAGGTCCAACAAATATAGGAGATAACTTAGTTGATTTGAAAACTTTAATTGAGATTTTATGTGATTTTACCTAGATAAGGACATTATATTTTACTTAAAAATTCCTTGTTGTTATTTTCAAATAATTATAACTCTTTTGTCTATCATTGGCTTCAACCAACCTTTACCATATTAACTTACCCTACTCTTCCATTTTAAGAATCATATTCAAACCAAAGACTACCATATTTTCTAACATGTTCTAGTTGATTGGTGTTCTACACCTTCTTCCATATAATGCCTCAAATGGATCCATTTTCAATGTTGATTGGTATTAGTTATTGTATGCAAACTCAACTAATGGAAGGTATTTTTCCCACGTTTATTATTATTCCATGTAGTACATTCTCAAAAGATATTTTAATACATGATTAACTCTTTCTATTTGTCCATATATTTTTGGATGGTATGTTGAACTAAAGTTCAATTGAGTTTCCAAAGTTAAATTTAGAGTAATAGAATATAAAATTCATTTTTTATCTCTATCGAAAAAACTATTTTCTAGAAATTCGTGAATCTTATATACATCTTTTATGAATATTTTTACAAGCATAGGTTCATCATCACAAATGTTACCAAGAATGAAGTGAGCTAATTTGGTGAGTTTATCAACAAGTACCAAAATAATGTCATGTGGATTCTAAGACATCAAAAAACTTTAGATAAAGTCCATACTAATTGCCTAACACTTCCATTCTAGTATAGAATGTGGGTATAACAACCCAATGGGATGCAAATGATCATTCTTAACTCATTATCATTATGGGCATCTATAAATAAATTCATCTTCATCTTCCTTGATTACTTTACATAAATATAACGATCCCATCTTTGCTTAGAGCTTAGTCACCCTTGAATGGCCTAATTAAGGAGAATTGTGTATTACCTTAAGTACCACACTCCTTAAACTCTCCTTATTCAGTAAATAAATCCATCCTTTATACCTAAATAAACCATCATCCTCAAATTTTATCCCGAAGACTTAATATCTTAAGAATTTTGATCCAATGTAAACTTAATCTATTCATAAAATTTATCTCCTAGACAAATTATAACCAATTGATCATAAAAATTACTCCTGATAGTGTCCAAAGATATTATAAACCTTTAAAGACTTAAAACATTTACAACCCTATTTTCCTTGCCTTAGATGTAGTTTATGTCAAAATCATAATCTAACAATAACTCTAAACATAATCTTTGACATGTATTAAGATTAGGTGGAGTGAAAATATACTTTAGTCCCAAGATATTAGTTTTGAGCTCAAATGGTTTTCCCAATAGATAATACCTCTAAACCTATAATGAATGAGTAGTTGAAGCTAATTCCAAATCATCCGGGGCATTATTTTCCTCGTATACTTTCAAATATTTATACTCATAAGCTACATGATAACCCTCTTACATGAGAACTCATCCAAGTCCATATCCTAAAGCATCGGTTATCATCGATAATTGACCATTTGGATTGGGAACTCTCAACACTGGTGTGAAGGTGAGTCTTATTTTCATCTACTAAAAATGTTCCTTACACTTTATTGACCACACAAACATCATATTTATGTTGAAGAGAGGTAACTAGATTTGTAATCTTAGAAAAGTTTGGAACAAATTACCTATAATATCCTAACAACCCCATAAAACTCCTAATTTCTTGAAGGATATTTTTAGAATGACTTCCTCACAAATCCTTAATTAATTTTATCCTTCATGAAGATAAATATTTGATAAAATTGATGTTCCATGCATTTAATTTAAAAGATTACTAGTGTGAGGTAAGGGATACTTATTTTTTATCATTGATTTATTCAACATTCTATAAGCAATACATAAGTGAAGATTTATATCCTTACTCTTAACAAACACACCTATTTCATCTCAGGTGGCACACTTGGTTGAATCAACCCTTTAGATAGTAAATCTTGAAGTTGAGCCTTCAAATCCACTAAATCGGTTGCCAACATTGAGTAGGGGTATTTAGATTGAAATTCATACCATAGAATGATGTCAAATGAGAGATAAAATTCTCCCTTAGGAGGTAAAATTAATATTTATTTAAGAAAAACATCTCAAAATCTTAGAGAAAAGGGTAATCTTCAATATAAGGATATTTTGATTCCTCCATCTCGTTTACTTTTATAGAAAATGCTTGACACCCTTTCCTTTATGGTTTTCTTTGACTGAGTTCCATAAAGCTATCTCAAATCAAGCTCTTTCTTAGATCCTTAAATTTGCATTTAATTTCCCAAATCATCCATATATTTAATAGTTTTATAAATAATTTACCTTGGCTTTATGTTGAGATAACCAATTTACCTTTAGGATCACGTCATATGACCCCAAAGAGCTTCAAACAAATCCACTACCATGGTAAAATTTTGTAGTTTGATCTCATCTTTGTCCAAAACAAATTTGACCTTAACCCTAGATTCATTCTTTTATTGAATTGACCATGTAATTTCTATAGCACCAACTTTCCTAGATAACTTATTAAGCATACTAGGAGGAATAAACCATTCAATAACTCTTTTGTTAATCAAAATTAAAATTTGTTAACCAAAAAAATTACTTAACATATAAATAGGATAAGCCTAACACTTAACATAATAGTTTTCAATAGTTACATGAATCCTCTGTCGAAAAGATCCCTATTTGGGAGTGAAACCCTTTTTCTTACCATTTTATTTCATCTTCAGTACATTCCCTTATGTAATGATCACCTCTATAGATGAAACATCTACCACGTGGCCCTTTCCTTTTAGATTAATGATTCCCTCTAAAACCACCTTTGAAACTATTACCTAGTTTCTTATACCTTAAATCACTGCTAAAGTTGACATTTTGACCCTTGAACTAGTTTTTAGAGTTTTCACTCCTCTTCCATTTCTTATTTTGAAAAGTAAGTTTAGGACCTCTAAATTTTTTATTTAATTTGTCTTTAACCTGAGCAAGTGACATCAGTTTTTGCTCTTGCTTAACTACCTTTTGGAATACCTGATCTATAGTAGATGGCCCATGCACATCCACTTTGCACCTAATTTGGATTCTTAATACTATAATGAATTTGCTTATGTGAAACCTCTCATCTTCGTGATACTACAGAATGTACTTTAAGAGATTAGTAAATTACTCTTAGTACTCAATCACTAAAGGGTCTCCCTACTTCATATTTTAAAATCAATTAACTTCTTATCAAAATAAATTATGGTTAATCATCATGATCTGAACAAGGTCATAGATTGTTCCAACATGGTAATGGTAGATTCAAGATTCATCTCTAGTTTCTTACCCACCACATAGTTACATTACCAGCCAACTAGTAAGATTCCTAAACTACTTTTGTAACCTTATATTAATTTCAAATTTTAAAATACTTTTACATATTAGTTATCCATGTTTTAACTCCATCTCCTAGAACACATCCATCAAACTTGGGCGGATTAACCTTATTTATATCTTGTGTAAGCTTAGTAGTAACATATTTTCTTGTATCTTGAGGTGCCTCCTTTTACATAGGCTGCTATGGAACTTATTGTTCAATAGAATGTTCTTTAGGTTCATTCTATTTTTTCTCCTCAACATCACAATGAAATTATTTTTCAATGTAATTTATACGGTCCCTTGTCTCATTCATGGATATGAAAATATGATCAAACATTAAATTTGTTTAGTGATAAACTATTTTGGGTCAAATAGAGGGTTAACATTATTAGGATTCGATGCACACTCTCTAGCTGGCCTTCAGCATGACATTATTATTTATAAATAAATAAGAATAATAATACATTATCAAACTCATTATGTCCAAGTTTTTGAACCTCATCTTTGATACCATAATGTAACAACCCCTTCAAGGTAACTAGAGTTAGGTATAAAAATTAAACTCTACTTTGTAACTAAAACTATAGTAATTAAGATCACTAACTAAATGAAAAATTAAAGTAATTGTAAGTTTAATCAAAGGGTTAAGTTTTTATTCGTTTAGGTAGTGATCATATTTAAACTTGATAATTTGCTTCCATAAAAATAATATATAAATACTAATAAATGTGCATAATAATAGTTTAGCCACTATTGATTAAGTATCTTATAAATTATAATAATTTTACATCCAACTATTATCATTTTATAATTTACATCATAAAGTAAAATATAAAATAATACATATATCAATAATCAGATTATAATAATATAATATTTCATAGAACATATGAGTCATAATGAACTCATTTATATCCAAAAATATTCTCAGTAAATCTTTTATCGCTTGACTAATGTAAGGTGAAGGAGAGTATCATCTGAATGCATTTCCACACCAACCATGGACCAATGATCCCCTACATGATATCCCACCAATGGAGTGGCCCTCCCTTCATGTATGGGTAGAAAGTGATAGTGCAAAACTTTAGAAAGTCATCTAGAAACCTATCAAATGTAAGATAAGTATCACATTAAACATATCATAATGAAAAATGTTCTAACATGATATCATGAAATACATGTTAACTAAATAAAACAAGTGAATTGACAATCTTCAAACCATAAGACTTTGGCCCAAGTTTTTGTATAGTTATCAGATCATCAGGATTAATCAATTTCACACACAATCTTCATTTGGATTATCTTGAATATAGATATTAGTGACACTAATTAAATCATTGAAGTTCACCTCACTCATTTATATAATTTTTGTAATAAAATACATATGTCTAAACATATTAAACACTTAAAATCCATAGATTCAATGTATAGATTCATTTACAAAATTCCACATCATTCTAAAACACTAGGAGATCCTCTACCTAAATTCATCTTAAATATTTTTGTTATTATTATAAAATGCATAATCTTCATGACAATAGATTGTAAAAAAAACTGTTCCATCATGTTTCTACAACAACACAAAAGCATGTTACCTAAGTTTGTTATATTCATTCTCGTTACTAAAGACTATTCTATTAATCTAATTTTGTTTTTATAAACTACACCATATACTCTCATGGTTTTAATCAATTATTTAACTAACCATAATCCTTACACTTACACACAAAGTTTCAAATTTTACTAAAACCTCATGTGCTGTAAGATAACTATCATATGTGGCATATCATAAAGAAAAACATTCTAACATGATATCATGTAATACATGTAAACTAAATCAAACATGTGAAGTGATAATATCCAAACCATAAAATTACTTTGGGCAAATTTTTAATATAGTTTTTAGATCACTAGGATCAATCAATTAAAAAACACTCATCAATTAGATTACCTTATTCCAAATATTTAATGACACTAATTAAATCAGTGAAGTTCATCTCACCCTTTTATTCAATATTAGTAATAAGATAAATATATATAAACATATTAAACACTTAAAATCAACTTATTCAACATATAGATTCATATATAAAACTCCACAACATTCTCAAATACTAGGATATATTTTACCTAAATTCATCTTAAATATTTTTGTAATTATAGCACAATTCATAATATTCATGATAATAGATTGTAAATAAGCATACCCCATCATGTTTCAATAGCAACACAAAATCATTTAACCTACGTTTGATATATTCATTATCTTTACTAAAAGGTATTTTATTAATATGGTTTTTTTTTATAAAATACACCATATACTCTCTTTATTTAATCAATTATTTAAGCAACCATAAGCCTTACGCTTACACACAAAGTTTTATATGACACTTAACAATTAACTAAAAGATCTTAAAACTCAATTTAAATTCATTTAAATTTATTTTAAGTCCAATTATGTAATAATATAAATTCATCCATATGATCTTGTATAAATATTAAGTCTAACCTTTTTCATACACACACACACACACACACACACACACACACACACACGCACACACACACACACACACACACACACACACACACACACATTCATATACAAAATTCCATAGCATTCTCAAATTCTAGGAAATCCTTTACTTAAATTCATCTTAAATATATTTTTAATTATAACAGGATTCATAATCTTCATAATAATCAATTGTAAATAAACTTGCCTCATCATGTTTCAATAGCAACACAAAATTATGTTACCTAAGTTTGTTATATTCATTCTATTTACTAAAAAGTATTTTAGGATTACGATTTTTTTTTATAAACTACACCATATACTCTCTTGGTTTTAATCAATTATTAAACTAACCATAAGGCTTACACTTACACATAATGTGTCATATGACACGTAATAGTTAACTAAAAGATCTTAAATATCAATTTAATTTCCTTTCATTTTTTTATAAGTACAATCATGTAATAGTATACATTCATCCATATAAAATTTTATGAATAGCATGTCTAACCTTTTTAAAACCTTATTTGTACATACATACATGCATACATATATAGATACATACATACATAAATACATGCATACTTATGTGTGTGTGTGTGCGTATGTGTGCATGTGCGTGGGTGCATGTGTGTGTGTGCACGCACATGTTTGTGTGTGTGTGTGTGTGTGTATGGATACATAGATACATATATATAGTCCTAAACACTATAGTATTGTATTCTAATTGTAATGCAATATGTTCATCAAAATATATATTTTGCCTTGATATAAAATGCTAATAGAAACATATCTGTGAACTATTTATAATCTATAAGAACAAATATCAATAGCTAGTCCTTTAGATTAAATGTAACACTAGACAATAATAAGTAAAAAAAGATAATGAAACTAATTGTCTAGACACATAAACACACACACAGTCCAAACTTTCATTCACAAAAACATTATTTATAACAGAGGAATAAAGTTTATAATCATGCATAAATTACTTCAACATCCTATACTCATAAATTTGAGATCATTATTTGATCGATCTATAGCCTATATTTCAATTCCAATCTCTTGCCTCAGTCATCAAATAACTCCATATGAAGTAGATTTATTTCACTAATCACTTAACATATTAAATAAAAGTAGGCTAAGATTTTACATGGTTATTTAGATGTATACATATATTAAAGTTATACATAACTTATTTTTGAAATATTTATGTCAATGGTTTGACCCAGATGAAGGACAAAACTATGAACTTGAAAACTATAAATATTACTGAACTTCAAAACTAGTAAGATAAAAAATTATTAATAGGCAAAGCTTCTAAAAAAATTAAATTATATGAAATAATTACAACCCAAATCATGCTTAAATAAGCCTCAAATAATAATTAGAGTTGACATATAGAAATTTTAAAAAAATAAAATTTAAATAAATTTATATTTTTAGCAACCATTATTTATAGTAAGTTTTGCATGCAAGCACAAACAGCTATAAAAATCTTCCAAAATACACTGAACACTATAATTATCCTATGGTACTAAATTCAACTAAATTTGACATCTAATCTTGAAAATATATAATTTTTAAAAATAGAAAATTCCCCAAAAACTAATTAAATAATTATTTCAGACCCTCAAATGATCACGAATGGCCTCCAAAAAATATTGAAAACAAATCTAAGAAGATAAGGTGACTTAGTGCATAAAAAAATTCAAGACGGTCATTTTGGCATGTAGAAGAGCTCAAACAGATCTATAGATAAAAATTTATGGCCTTCGAAAGATGAGCCTATTTTTTTTGCATCATTCTCCTTTGGATGAAAATAACTTAGCTCCTGTAAGTTGGCCTTATTGTACTTCTAACATTTTTCTTTGTCAATCTTCTTTAGGTCCCATTGTATAAACCAAGTGTTGTCTTCTTGCTGCAATCCTTTCCAATGTACCAAATACCTATTATAATTCCCATGCCTTGTGCTTATTGTCTTTATATCTAAGAACCTCACTATTTTTTCCTTCTTCTTTGTAACCTATTGTTCCCAATTTACTTCTTCATATTCATCACCTTCACCATATTATCCATGTACTTCATATAAAGTTAAAATATTAAATACTAGAGAGATATCAAAATTGTGTGGCAAACTTACCTAATAAGCATTACCATTAATTTTCTTCACAATAATACATGGTCCAATTTTCTTATACTTTAACTTGTTGTATGTGCCTTTTGGAAATATTTCTTCATGTAAACCATTACCAACTCTCCTTATTCAAATAGATTGGATCCTCTTTTGACATCTATTATTACTTTATATTTTTCATTACTCTACTACAACCTTCTTCTTACTCCTTGCAACTAATATATATGATTTGCAAACACTTTTGCATTATCACTAATCTGATCAGTAATTGGTAATTGTACAAAATATAGAATACCCATAGCATTCCTCACATAAATAATTTGAAATGGAAACTTTTATTTTGATCTATTCACTAAACTTTTATATGCAAACTTAGCTTTTAGTAAATCTAAGTCCCATTGCTTGGGCTTTTCTCTCATTTTTCATCTCAACAAATTTCTAAGCTCCCATTCATAAAAAAATTCTGTTCATCTATTTGTGGGTGATATGCACAACTTAATTGTAGCTTATTACCCATATTATTCCATAAAGTCCTCCAAAAATGACTTATAAATTTCATGTCCCTATCAGAAGTAATAGTTTTTAGAACACCGTGCAATCTCACAATATCCTTAAAAAATAATTCTACAACTCTAGTGACATCATTGGTTTTATTAGTCGCAATAAAATGAACCTTTTTAGAAAATATGTCTACAAAAACATAAATTTAATCATTACCTCTCTGTATATTTGGTAATCCTAACACAAAATCCATACTCAAATCTATCCATGGTCCTCTTGGAACTGGTAATGACATGTATAGTCTAGTATTTTATGCATGTCTTTTTGGCACCTGACATATCTTACACCTTGAAACATACCTTGTAACATCTATCTTCATCTTTGACCAAAAATACTTTTCCTCCACCAAAGGTATTGTCTTCATGTTACCAAAATATCCAGCCAAACTACCACTATGTAATTGTTTTTTAACATTATCTCATGGAAACCCAACTAGAATGCATAATTGTTTCCCTCTAAATCAATAACCTTCTTGTATAATATACTCATCATGAATAGGATTTGTCCCACCTATTCATAGATTATTGTACTACTCAATTACCTTTCAAAAATATGGATTACTATCATATAACTCTGTGATAGCTTCAAATATAACTACCTCACTCTCCATAGTAGTTAATAATGTTACTCTCATGTTCAATGCATCAGCTACCTAGTTCTATTCTACTGATTTCTGTTTCAACCCAAAAGTATACCCTTGTAAGAAATAAACCTAATTTGCATGCCTACTAATCAACTTATTTTGTGTATTCACATAGTTCAAAGACTCATGATCTATAAGTAAGATATTCTCCTTAGGTACCAAGCATTTCCTCTAATGTCTTAATTCTTTTACAATTTCATAAAGTTTAACATCATAGTTAGAACACATTATTCTTACCTCATTCAATTTCTCACTAAAATATGCTATTGGCTTTCTTTCTTTACTCAACACAACACCAAATCCCATAAATGAAACATCACAATTAACCTTAAACACTTTGTTAAAATATGATAATGCTAAAATTGGTCTTTCGATAATCTTCTTCTTCAAAAACTCAAAGCTTTATGTGGCTATTCTTGTCCATCCAAATTCCTTCCCTCTCATGCAATCTATTATTACTTCCACAATACTGATAAAATTTTTAATAAATTTTCTATGAAAAGTTGCTAAACCATTGAAACTTCTTACCTCTATAATGCTTTTTCAAATAGACCTCTCAAAAATTATCTTTATATTTTCTTCATCCATTTTCACCTAATCTGCTAGAACTAACAATCCCAAAAATACCAAATTGTTCTCCATAAAATTTAACATCTTCAAATTTGCACACTTCTCCTTTCTTAATAAATCCATTGCCATTCTTAAATATTGTTAGTGTTCTTCTCTAGTCTTATTGAATATCAAAATATTATCAAAATAAATAACCACAAACTTAACAATATATTATCATAGCACTATATTCATCACCCTCATAAATGTGCTAGGTGCATTAGATAATTTGAATGGCATCACCATCAACTCTTATAAGCCAGCCGTAGTCTTGAACATAGTTTTTTACTCACCTACTTCATGATTTTTGAATCTGATAATAACCATTCTTTAGATCAATCTTGGTAAAATATTTTTCTCCTGGAATCACATATATCATATCATCTAAATAAGGTATAGGAAACCTATACTTGGTTGTAATTTTATTAATTTTTCTACTATCCACACACATTTTCCTTCTTTGATCTTTAGTTAGATTTAGCAATGTTGGTATTACACATGGACTCAAGCTCTCCCTTACCACCTTCTTTCTTAGCAATTCAGTAACTTATTTATTTAATTTTACGTGTTCTATTGGACTCATCCTATAAGATACTTGATTGGATAGAGCTGACCTTGAAATCAAATCAATGTGATGTTGAATATCTCTCTTTAGTGGTAAACCATTTGGTAACTCATCAGGCATAACATTTTCATATTCTTTCAACACTCTTTCTACTTTTGTTAGTATTGGCACCATTTTTGTTTCTTCATTATTTGCTACTAATACATAATAATAACCTTCCACCTTCATATCTTAGATAAATCATATAGTAGAGAGCATGATTTCTACCTATTCTTCCTCTTTAAGAGTTAACAAAACTACCTTTGTACCATCTTTCCAAAAAGACTATGTGTTCTTTGTTCTATCATGAATTACTTTCATATCAAATTATCATGGTCTTCCTAATAACACATGGCATCCATCCATCAGGATAACATCACACCATATTTCATCATTTTTACTTTGTCTTTTAAATTTTTTATTTAAGCACCTTTTATCTACTATAACCTCATTCCCTTTCTTAAACCATTAAATTTGATATGTATTGCGATGGTTTTCACATTGTAAATTTAGTTTCTCTATCATTTATTTATAAACCATATTTTCATAACTACCACCACCTATAATTAATTTTCATACCTTTCCACCTAAATTACATCATGTTTTAAAAATATTTGATCATATCCATGCATCACCACCTTTATTCTGCACTTGTTCCTTCCTTGGAGTGATAATTATTCTTCTCATCATGAGATTCTCTCTAACATCTACTGATGCAACTTTAGTATTTTTATCTTCTATCTTAGCCTCAACTAGATTCACTATTGGGGAATATTCTTGCTTCCTTTCTTGATCGTGATAGTGTAGCCACTCAAATACTTTGTGCCCTTATTCTCTACATCTATAATAAACATAAGATCTATGTTGATTTGGAAAACATCCTCTAGCACCACTGTAAGCTCCTCATCTCTAAAAACCTTTTCCTCTTTGTTGGTATTTAAACCCTTACCTATTGTCATCTTATCTTTCTATACCACGTGATGATTCACCTCTATTGGTATTAGACCCACATATGGTGGTATTAAACCCACCTCATCCCCTATTTGGAGGGGATCTGCTTATTATTGGACCAAAAGATGTTCTTCTAAATTTTTCTCTATATTGTTTTTATTTTGCCTTCAAAGCTAATCAATAGTCCATTCCCTTGTAAAGTATTATATGCATACTTAATTTATATTTACTAGTAAATTTCAAACCATTTACATACCTTGCAGCCATCTACTCTTCTATTTCATAATGCTCCACTCGTATGAAAAGATTATAAAACTCATATACACACTCTTGTATATTATGATCTTTTTGCCTCACATTCTAAAATATTTTGTATAGGGATTGTGTATAATCCATTGGAAGAAATTTCTACCTCGGTTCTTTTCCATCTTTTTCTATGAATTAATATTCTCTTTACCTTTTTCTATCTCTCTTTTTGCAGGTGATCCTATAAAATCATTGCATGACCTTTTAATTTCATGCATGCAAACTTTACATTATTGTCTTCTCTCATAATCTTCCTCTTGAAGAAATTTTCCATACTATTCATCCAATCTATCAACTCCTTTGGTTTTAAACTTCCTCTATAATCTAGAACATCGAACTTGATTCCTTCATTTTTTCTTCTAAATCTCAAGCCATCATCTCTTTCATCGGTGGTGGCTACTCTTGTTATTCTTCTTATTAATGAACATATTCATCATGATCTATGTCCTCATTACCATCTTGCATTCTTCTCTGATTGGTGATAATCTTGGTCAATTATTCCACTTACCTTTGTAGCTATTGTATATTCTAATTCATCTATGCAATACCTCCTCATCCTCTCGCCATGTCTTACTCCTCTAAGATTAAAACTTGATTTGATACCAGATAATGAACTCAAAAACAATAAAGACAATAAATTATCAATAAACAAAGCATCTATTTAAAATAAATTATATTGATTCATATTGAATGAATTTAAATGACTACAACCCAAAGAATGCTAAAATAAGCCTCAACACTGAATTAGAGTTGACATGTAAGAATTTTAAAAAAAAACTAAAATGTAAAACAAACTGATAGTTTTAGTAGTTGTGTAAGTTTCACATGTAATCAAGAGAAGATATAAAAATCTCTCAAAATAATCTAAGAACTATAATTAACTTATGGGACTAAATTCAACTAAATTTGACATCTGATCCTAAAAATATATAGTTTTTAAAAAAAGAAAATTTATCAAAAAAATCATTAAATAGTAATCATAGAACCTTATAGGATTAAAAATGGCATCCAAAATATCAAAATCAACTCTAAGTAGATAAGGAAACTTGGAGAAGCAAGTACATTTTTGATACAGTAATTTTGGGGCATGAAAGAGCTCAAACAGAGCTATGGATCAAAAGTTATGGCCTTTAGAATATTGGCCTATTTTTTTTGCATCAAATAATCATAGTCATTTACTACCAATGAAAAATATTTTCTTACACATATTTGAGTATCAGTGGATCCTTTTAGATTATCCATGTGCATGAGTTGAACCCATACCCTTAGCCAGATTTGAATGAACCTGTTTTATACTCTAATGTAATCATAAAAAATTTAAACTAAACTAATGCCCACATTTATTTCTTTTAGCTTTCAAACAATTGAAACAAAAAACACTCCACTCAGTTTCTTCTTTTGATACTAAAACTTTGAATCTCAACACATTTAAAAATTAAATAATACTAGACATATATACATTTAACTTCACAAAAAAAATTATAACCTAGAGTAATTTATGGGTTCAAGAAACGCATGATGAGTATTATAATCAAAACCAAAATAATATTTTAAACAAACTAAGAAATAATTTATTCTCTTATTTTCTATATTTCATCTCTACCCAGCTTCTTCTCTCTACTTTTTTTATCTAAGAGACAATCTCTTCTTATTCTCTATTTTTAGTCTCTTATCTAAGACACAATTTCTTCTTATTTTCTATATTTCCTCTGTGCCCAGCTTCTTCTTTCTACTTTTATTATCTCACTATGTGTTCTTCAACATCCTTGTTTTCATTTTATCTCTAAAACCTCCTAATTAGTTTTCCCAAACTTATGCCATCATTTCCCCATAAAATATCCACAGTTTACTTAACTCATCTAAAAATCCATCATTTACCATCCATGTAGAATAAATAGTATAAATGCTTCATAATGACTCGAAGAGTCTCAAATTATCTTCCCTTAGAAACCCTAAAATTTGTGCATATTCCAAATAAAATAATGACTTAAAATTTTAATTACCAATGATAACTTTGACTTCACAACCCAATATTACCATGCAAATAAAAAGGTAATAATTTGAATGTCAAAATACAACCATGCATGAGTCGTGTGATTTGAAGGTATTTTGACTTTGAATAACCATGCCATAATGAAAAATCAAATGATTCCTTAAACCAAGCTATAATTTTAGACCATTAAAACCAAAATAAACCTTATTAAGATTCTTAAGGTAGTGTTTTCAAAGCATATTTATTATACAATGCCAAGGTTTAAAACTCTATGCCTTCATTATAAATTCAATTTTATAAAAAATCAATAATTCTGAAGGTTGAACAACCCTATCAGCAACACAAACTAATGTTTTGATATCAACATAATTGATTTAGAAAATTCTAATATGGCTTTTAGTTTAATTGCAAACCTTCAATCAAACAAAATGACTTTTTAATAACATAATTAAATCTTCATTTGGTTATTACTAGATAGTGTGAAATCCTCATTAAGAAAACAAAATCATACTTCACATCATAACAATATAGAGAAAGGACTTATGAAACCTATTTTGTGATAAATATGAAGTAAACTAAGTAAATGTTTCATTTTACCTCAGCAAGTGTTTGCCACACTTTTTGAATCCATAAGGTATGAAAATGTAGACATATATGAATATCATAATTCAAAAGACACATCAAGCTAGACAATTTTCAAACATAACAATCAACCACATTCACATGCTGTAGTAATATAAATTAGCTAGTAATTATCATCCAATCCTACTCTATGTGGTGTGTGTTGAGTTTCATGTTTTTGTTCACTTTCTCCCAACAAGTATACATTTGCACTATCCTTTTTGATGATATCTTCCCTCAGTCACATTCAAGAGTGTGTAATACATCATGCATCCACCCTAGTACAAAGGAACATTGGTTAGACCAAATCACGTAAGAGAACATTATAACTAATACAACAAAATATACTATTAAATCATGATTGAAATGTACTATATAAAATACAATCAACTAACTAATCAATTAATAATCATGATTAAAAGCAATAAACATTGTCCATGATCAGCATATAACTAATTCTAGTTACTCAACACATCAAATCGATCCATTATTTACCACAAAATTAGTAACAATAAGTCCAAAAGAAAAATCAAAATGTAACAAATAACACACGAGTTCCAAGATGATAAGTAGTTTTGGTGTTTAAAAGCTAAGGCCAACTAGACAAACCTTCAATATTAATACAAAATAACTAATTATGGATTTAAACACAATATTTTATATTTAAAGTACATTAATAATGTTTGTGAACATGTTATTTAGAAATGGGTTAAGTAACTTAAGATGATTATAACTAAGTTATTTAAATTAAGAACAGATTTATAGTTTTTTAAAGTAGTGCAAGAGAAGAATATACACATTGGTATTATAGGGGGGTCAAACATAGCTAACCTTTGGTATTTTTTTAAGTAAAAGGTCTACATAAAATATGAAATTATGAAAATAAAAATGATAACTTAAGGATGTGACTATTATATCATGGTCCCCTTAAAGAGTTAGAAATTTAGATAACATAAAATTTATTGTTTCTTGATGAGTATTTTGGAACATAAATTAGACACGTGTATATGCTTGACTTTTACCTATTAATTAGGGACAAATATAGGTGAAATACAAACCATTTCATGGTTTTTTTCATATTTTTTCCACTCTATGACATTGTGTTAATTGGAACCACATGTATTTGAAGATGAGATAACTGTAGGAGGGGATTATATGGGACTTATTTTGAAGACATATTTGAGTGATTATAGTCAAAATTTAGGTTCTAAAAAATATTAATTATTTTTTTGTAAGCCTTGTAAATTAATGATATGTTCACATTTTTCTATAGTAGATTGAAATTTATTACTTTTGCTCCCATAAAATGGTAAACATTGCAATACGTGGTTGAGAAAAAAATTCAATCTAGACAAGAGTAAACTTAGGGAGGATGAAAGGGATGACTTAGAAAATTAATGTTTTGTAGTAGGTAAGATTCAATGTTTTTGCATTAACCTTTCCCATTTTTATTGTTTTGGTTGTATATAGAACTATGATTTGAATTTATTTTATTGTATTCCCTTATTGAAGGATGATATTTTTTTGTTGTGATATGTGTATCTTATTTTGATTATTAAAAATATTTTTTTGTGTACTATTGCATATTTAAGTACAACTACATAATTTTATTTAAAATTATGATATTCTTTTCCTTGTTATTTATTTTCCATCCTCTATTATTTATGTTTGTGGTTTGAAAAATAGTAATAATCAAGATTTGTGTCTAATAATGTCATGGGGTTCAACAACATTATTTTAATATGTAGCATTGAAGCCTTTATTAAGTTTTGGCATTGATGGTTAAGTCCATACTAGTGTATTTGGTGGATAATTTCTCCAAAATGGTTAAAACATTTCATTATAAACATGTCTATTTATTTTTATTCATATGTTACATTTATTGACATCACACTTATATCTCAACTATTGTGGGTTTTAGGGACCTTGTATTCACTGTGATATTTTCTAGCTTTAAAAAAAATGTTTTGAATTCATGTTGTTGAAAATTAATAATTGTTAATTGGTTATACATATGATTTGTTGGGTTCTAATTCCCTCTATGATTTATCATCTTGATTCAATATTATTAGTTATTAAAACCATATGAGAACATAACTTTTTGCTCACTAGTTTGTAAATTAGATTTTTGAATGAGAGATATATTTGTGGTTGTATAGTATATTTATCCCATTTTAAAATTGGAAATTATCTTATTATTTTATAAATAATAATAACTTTGGATGTGTTAATATACCTTTTTCCAATTCAAGTGAATTAGTAAAATCCTAGATTTAACTAGAAGTCATAGTTTGTGTGAGTATTCTTATTGACATTGCTATAAAGAAATTAAAACATCATGCATGAAAACATTTTTGATTAATTATTATACTATGTGTTTCAATATATTTTGAATCCTTTGTGTGGATAAAAATTATGAAATGATTGTTTAATTTTTCAATAATAAAATATATGAGAAATAATTTATTTTTCCAAGGTTTTAGGGGATGATTGATTGATCATCTCCATTATCATAAGAAGCAATTAAAATTAAATTTAGCTTAACACAATGTACATGAAAATTCATTAAATAATAACTAACAATAGTCATCATTTTTCATTTTGAAATAACTTCAGCCAAAAATAATTGAGAATCTATACTACATGATTGTATAATAAAATTTATGTAGTAGAAGATTAATTTAGTGTGACACCCTAATATGAACATAATTATATATTGCTTGGTAAATCATTGTTTGTGTGATTTGATTATTGTGAGCTATTAGGATTGAATATCAATAATTTTGTTGTTGTTATGATATGTATTTATTCTTATATTATAAATAACCATGTTTTTTGCCATGATGTATGTTGATGTGTGTATGTTGTTATATACATGATAATTATTATATGCTTCTAGTATTCCATTTTGGATGAGACCTACTCTTAATTTTTTATGTGTATTCTGTTATTGATTATGCGACATATATTAAGATCAACTATTTTATTTATGAGGAGTGATTGGGCTATCAATTGATTATGGGTGAGGAATATATGAATGTGTATTCCATGAAATATTTCTCTTAATCATTGATATATTATTTTTTTAATAAAAATAGGCATTCCAAATTATGGTTACATGAATAGTTGTGAAATATGATTGGTTGATCCAAACATTCTAAAAATATTGGATTATACTATTATAATTATTGATTACAACTACCCCATGTGGATATTTATATATGATGTTTAGTTACTATAATGATGAAAAATATCATTTTGTTTATTTAATTATGAAATCCCCAATTTGTCTTATGGATGTTTTATTTATATGAAAATTTTACCATAATTATGGAATATTGCTTGTCTACTGAAATTTCTCATGTATGATGGATACTTGTTTTAATTATGTTCTTCCTTGTGTATTGTTTTTATGCATTAAGGACAACAAATTGATATATGGATGATTTATGTACTGATTTTACTCGTGAAGGAGAAGTTTTTAAAAAAATCCTAGATTTTGGGATTTCCCTCCTAGATGATATTGCACATAATTATCCTTTATTATACCTCTATATGTTAATTATATATGTGAGATTCTCCAGGTGCACCATATGTAAGATATACCTACCTAATTGTTGAGGGAGGAAAATAAGTCAAGCTTATTGTAATTATTAATCTCATATCCTTGGGTTCACTTAGAGAAGTGGTTATGTCTCAGAGCTAGATGTCAATAATAATTGATGATGATTAGTATAGAATGATGAGTCATTGTGAGTTACCCCATGTGATTAAGTGTATGATTTCATATTTTTATTTGATAACTATACTCTAAGTAATGTTTTTGAGGGTACACATTTTTAGATATTCTATCTAGGATGTTGTAAATATTATCTATATTGTGTTCATATAACACTTTGTCTATGAAGTGATCTCTACTAATACCTCATTGATGTTTACTGAAAATGAATCATATCTTATTTATATTCCATTGGTTAATAATTTTATGTATTTTTATGAAATATGAAATTATGTAAAAATTATAACACATGTGAAGTTATGTATATTAATTGAAATCAAATGGACGATATGTTATGTTGATACTGTCATATTTGGTTATCATTAATATCATATGGATGAAATAATGGTCATAATTATTATTATAGAGTCAAAACTTTAGGTATTAGTTTTCTTGAAGGGGTTAAGTGTGTAATGTCCCACATAACCTCACCTTTAATTAGGAATATTGTTAACTATTAATCATAGTAGGACCTATTAATATGCCATCCAATGATGATTATTATCATTATTTATGTTAAATATTACTTGATGATAGAATATTGTACCAAAAATAAATATATATGTATTATTGTAATAATGAGTAAGTAATTGACTAATGTGTTTTTGTTTCTATCTCTTCAAACCATATAGGTGTAATGATGAGTTTCACACATGTGCATGAAAACATGTTGCCAAATTAGTTAATATTTTAAATCTATACCAATGATCAGATGAACTAGTAAGGTTTTAAATTTATTACATCAAGTTATCATATGAGTCAATTCAACACAATCAAAATCTATTTTAAGGACATATGTATTCAGCATATGTCACACCAATGCATTATCAATGGGATTCACCTTATGTGCAAAAAATAGTTTGTCACCTTGGTTGCATGGAAACTCAAAATTTTATGTCACGTTGAAACACAAACTAATTTTATGGTAAATGTATATGATAATCCATGGATGATGAATACAGTGAAATAATTCAATAAATCTTAGGGTTTTACGATAAAAAAAAATTATAAAAATATCAAAGTATAAGAAGGATTTATAAATTATATAATTAAAATGAACACTATTTATAAAAGGAGAATGAGGAACCAAAGAGGCTTCGTGGTCACCAAATTGAATTGTAATTATGGATTTTAATTTTAATATAAATCATGACCCCAATATTATAATTAGCCACGGTCAATGACATAATTTTTGTAAAAAATCTGATGTACAAGTGGTTTTTTTAACATAAGGAAGGTGGAAGATTTTGAATAAAAATTAATGGGAAAAGGATAAAAATAGTCCACAATGAGTAAATGGATAGTGAGAATAAAAATATCTACTCAACAAAAAAATATAATGTAGATAAGATGGAATGTGAACATAAAAAGATGAAAGCATCGACCACTTGCACAAGAATAAATAATACTATAAAAAGATATGATAACTAACCCTATAGCCTACAAAAAAGTAAATGTGAGTAGAGGAAAATTTAATTAAAAGCTAGCACGAATCAAAAATACATGGAACACAATCCTAATATTAATGTGATTAAATGAAAATTAGTTTCAGTAGCAAATTATCACAAGTAATCCATGATGAAGGGAAATAACATTGTATATAGAAGGTGGACCTTCAAATAAGGCACATAATTGTAAAGGGAGATAGTTTTTTGGAATGGACATAGTTTTACAGGACAAAGAGTGGTAAGTAAAGGTTAATCCATATTTTATTAGGTGAAACAAGTTTTAGAAAAATTTAGTTAATGGATAATAGGGTATCGATTACAAACTATTCATGTTAGTCAATGATATCATACTACATATATATTCAGCCAGCCTAATTAGCTTTTGTGTAATTCTTACATATGTTTGTGTCAATAGAAATAATCAACCAAATATTTTATGTAAAGGTCATTTCAATAGGTATAAATTAATAAAATGAGAACATAGAATTCACTCTTTGGCCTTATTTTAGCATGTGGTTTCATACTTGATCAAGTTATTTTAGTCAAATGCATATATAGGTCAAAAATAATGTAGTGTTTAGTAGATTCATAAACATCACCTTATGAATTACACACAAAGATCACATAGGAGGTCAAGTGGATCATGAAACCAAATCATATTATAGTTAGTATCATAGTGTGAATAGGATGAAAGTATATTGATCAAACAAAAAAACTATTATAAACATTTTCTTATTCTCTAATTAAATATCATATTTCATTTCATTTGAGAGTTTAATTTCCTGATTGTAAATATAAATATCAATCTTAAAGAATAGTATAGCTAATTGTTTCATTTTATTAGTGTTCGCTTGAGACATTTGGATAAAATAAACAACTTGATCTTGATATATTAATAAATTCATAAATGAATGCATCTAGTTTTCTTACATCTATTTCTCTTAGACAACATACATGAATAAAAATGAAAGAATTAGAAATGTGATCCACTTTGCACTAGTAACTATGCAATAGATGTCATATTTGAATATATATATATATATATATATATATATATATATATATATATATATATATATATATATATATATATATATATATATATATATGAATGGGAAACTTTTTGACTTGCTTATCCATGGTAGGCACCTTAAACATTTTGTACATTGAATCTTAAATTCAAATTCCTTTTATAGTGTATATAAGTCTTTTTAGTTCTTATCGTGTTATTGTTATATAATTTTCTCTAATTTTCTTGTATTTTTAATAAGTGATAGTTAGAGTCATGGTGTATGAAGATTTCAAAGAGATTTCAGTTCATCTCATCTAATAGTTAGGTTTAGGGATTTAAGAGGGTTTTGAGCTAAATAGATAATTTATAGGTTTTACTCCACCATGATCAATCTATAATATCTAAATATCCATTGTGTCACTCAAAAGGAGCAACTTTTAGATCCAAAATTCTACCATGAAATATTAGGTCACCTATGATCATAATGTGTAGATATTATAAGAGATGAAAAGGGTTTTTTCCACCACCATGAGGTCACTTGTACATTTTTACATTAATTTTTTGTGTCTATGGTAAGGTTACCAATGTCCTTAATTAAATGTCCATTAGGTCCATAGTTAAAATCATTTCCCCCTCTAGTTTAATTTTATGTTTCAAGTGATTCAAGGTTCAGTTTATAATGTGGTCATAATTTTTTTCTAAGATAAAAGGGGGGTATTTTAAAACTAAGTACCCCATACCATAGAATATGAAGAAATCGATAGGGATTCATATGCCCAAATACCACAATAAGTCTAAAAAAATAACAAAACAAGCCAAAGTGCTATAATTAGCCCAAAAGTAGCAAGATTACAATCAAATGAGAGATTTTTTAATGATCAAATCCTCAAACATGAAAATGAAATTAACATAAAAAAATAATAATAATAGTATTGGACAAAAAATGAGAAGAAATAGAAAAATAATATAAAAACTAAATAGAAGAGAGTCTCTTTTTTTCATCTTTCTATTTAAGATCTGAGAGATATAGTTAATGAATCTGGTTCATTTATACCTATTCCTTTCTTCCTTTTAATTAACTTCCACACTTTCACCTACTTTATATTTGGAAATAATGGGATGGATGACTCCAATGCATCATCTAGAATTTGAGTCATATGAGTATATATTAATCCTTCCCCTGAAGATGAGGTAAGAGCCTTCAAGGATTTAACATTTTTCTCTATGTGAGTTTTGAAAACCTTTTTTATGTTTTGATTATTCATTTGTAAATATTGTTTTTTGTTTCTTCTTCATATCAACATATGTGGCTACATACTTCTCACCCTTGACTAAATGTTCCACCAGTGTTTCTAGAGTCATTTCTGATTGATCTTCCCATGGATCTAGATTTCCTTCCAATGTCATATTATCTACATATGCATTTACCCACCAATTATTTCATTTCTTATGTTTCATGATAGTGTAATCATTTATAATATATATTCTGAGGAAAGATCTATGACATCTAAATGAGAGGCCCCCATAATCTATCAACTGAACCCAAGTTCTATTCCTCACAACTAACTCCACCTAATCTTGGAGTTCTTTGGATAGATCAACATAGGAAATAAATTAGGGATAAGTAGAATGCCCCTATTTAATAGTTGTAGAATATAGACACTAAAAATTTCCAACAACATCACTAATATTTTTAAAAACCCCCATCATTCCAAAATTAAAGGGCAAGGTTTGACAATTGGATCCAGATAGGTTTTATATTTAACTTTTGGTATTAAAATTAAATTTGGGATACCAATGTTTAAATAACCACCAACATCCCTCCCATTCCCATAAATGTGTAAAAATAAGATCTTTACCAGTTATAGAATCAAAAAATAATAACTAAAAGACCTTTTTCATAGGGGTAAATGGTAATTCTTCCATCAATAAAGATTTCTCAATTTTTGGTAACCCAAATGTGAAGATCCTGAAGAGAAGGCCATAAACCCTCAAATATGAAAATCATTCCAAATATGGAAAGGTGTTCTTCTATACCCATAATCACTTCAAGAGTTATGTTTTTAAAATTAATAATATGATTTACTATTTTTGGTGATAAATATTTAAACCTTACCTTTCTAGAGGTTGCCTCAACATATGAATCACATAATTAAGGCTACATTGACACCATATCCATTACCATGGGATCACATCTCCTATGCTGCTTAGGACTCCCAGGACTTGAAAACCCTTTTTGCTCCATCTAAAATGCTATTATAGGTCTTTCCTCAACCACCAAAATAGAAGTACTCCCTGTATTATTGACTTATTTAACCCTTTGGTTACCACAATACCCCTTACTCTGAATCCATTAATATTTACAAATGCCACAAATATCATGTTTCATATCACTAACATAGGGATAGATATTGATATTTCCATTGATCCAAAGTCTACTAATGCCACAACACCTTTTGTGCTCATGCATCTACCACTTTTTTGTGGATCTGCTATGTTGAGATCACATTGCTATCATATCTTTCAAGTAAAAGGAATCCATTGCTATGAAACCCTAAAACTAGTGTGCAGGTCTTGTTTTATAAAATTTCCTATTCTTAGATCACTTCCATCATCTTCATATGGTATCAAAAATTAATATTGAATGTAAATGGTAGAACCAATTTAAGGACTTCATAATTAGCTATGGTTGTGAATTAGTAGTAATTTAGATGTGTCATGTTGTAGCATTATAAAATTTCAAACCTACACATGGCCAATTGCATGTAATTGTGATTATGTTTTCTTAACTATTATGTGTTTTTCTTTGGCACTTTCATTCTTAGAGGGTCAAATGTCACTTTTTAAATTTTATTTTTGGCTGACCTTCTTGTTCCTAAGTCCATATTCATAGAACTATTGAATTATGTGGCCACTGAAACACTTTCACAGGCCTATGAATTAAAAAATTAAAATGATATTTTGTGACTTTAATATAGATCAAGTTGCTTCAATCCCATTCAGTTATTTTATGCATTGCAGTTAGTCACTAGGTCAGTCCTATATTTGATAATCCTTTGGTTTGAACATTTATGTGAGTAAAAGTAGAGGTTGGAGACTTAGTAATGTTTTGTTTATACCTATATTCTTAATAAATAATAGTTGTATTGAAGAACATATCCAATACACGTAAATGGGAATCTATGAGCCCTTGATCCCATGCTAAGAGAAGGACTACCATGTGAACCAATCATGGAATCCTTAGCTATCAAATGATAAATTACCATTAAGATTTAAAAATCATAAGATAAATCTACAGAGATAAATAAACTAACAAACTTGAAATAAACTAACATATAACTACCTAATTTTTGCTAATTAACCTATGTAACATGTGTTAAGGATTAGTGTTTACACTTGGTATTTAGTTTGCTAAATAAATAGTTTTATATTTAGTTAGAATGTATTTGGTTGTTGTAATATTGTTGAGATTTAAAATAATATTACAAATATATATCATTTTTTAGTTTGTGTATTCATACGTATATGGTTGAGATATTACTGGAGATATGATCTCTATGATTGTAGGAATAACTCCCTATAAAACTATAATATCTTGATTAAATTATAAATAAGAATAATATACAATATTAATATGTTTTGTGTATATTTAT
Organism: Torreya grandis; assembly: GCA_037957365.1. Taxonomy (NCBI): domain Eukaryota; kingdom Viridiplantae; phylum Streptophyta; class Pinopsida; order Cupressales; family Taxaceae; genus Torreya; species Torreya grandis. The sequence goes on along the minus strand of JARHVA010001003.1, from coordinate 2,647,807 downwards.
ATTAATTATTTTTGGGTTAAGTTTATGTAGATCAGAACCAGACTCATTATCTAGTATTAGATTAAGGATAGCTATCAAAGTTCCATATGGAATTCTGAGTTTGTATGGGGTAGATCCATTGTTATTCATGGTTACCCCTTCTATGAGTGTTCCATTATTTTTTTGTGTCTTATTTAAAAATTGATTAGAATAACATAGAAAAAAAGCCGTAGTTTTTTTCTATGATTTAGTCTTTATTTTGTAGGGAGTTAATATTCGTAACATTATTAATTATTATATGTTAGATTATTTGTTATTATCAGTAATTGTTTTTCTATAATGTTTATTTTTACTTGTGACTATTTCAAGTCATTAGATCCTATGTTATAAGAAGCTTTTTTGCTACTTCCATGGTTATAAAATAGCCTATGTATATTCTCATAGTAAGAGAGATATATTATAATATTATGTGATTCAAAAAAAATTATTCTCTATGTATTTGAATGCATGATTGAATGAATTAATTTTTTGCAAAACACTATCCACTTTCTATTAGTGGTATCATAGTTGGTGGTTTTCATCGTCTTTTGAATAATCAAAGTATATGAGGATTCATCTAGCATGCTTTATGATTTACCTAGGTATTAGATGTTACAATGGAGTTTTGATTGGTGTTATGGTCTATAACCACCTCATTAATTACTTTACTTCTAAAAATAAATCAACACATGTCTAGTCTATAGAGTTAGCAATGCAGACACCACTCTCAACCTTAGTTAGAAGTTATCAATAAAAGTGCATGATGATGACAAATGCTTATCAAAAATTATAAGATATAAATTTAATATTCATATTTTGGTACTACACAAGTTATAGCTTTGGCATATTAAATATCTATTCTTTTGTTGTCTTGCATAGTCATCCTATAAGTTGGTCTTTATCATTATGTCATAATTGCGTCTTATTTTTATCCACTAGTTTGATTTTATCCATACACATTTCATTTCTATACCATTCAAACTTCCATATTGGGATTTCAATTTGTGAAAACTCATCTATATTAACCATGCATCCTTTAATATCAATTTCATTAATTTTTTGGTTTTGTCTCTCAAATCTAGTGTACATGCATATGGATTTGATGCATTTACATTTACATCTTCTAATGCATATTTTCTCCTAGCTTCAAATTCCACTTGTCATCCATGCATCATAAAAGTAATGTGAAGGTTATAAGTGGTGTAATTTTAGTGTTCAATGCATCACTCTTTGTTTAACCCATCAACAAAGTCTTCCATCTACATAATCTATGTGAGTCATTATTTGTGAAATATCCACCTGTCACCTATCTATGATTTTCACTGAGTCATTTAGGTTTATTTTATCTTTATTTTTCAAAGCTAAAAGTTGTATTTTATAGTGGAATTCATAATTTTGTAATGTATTTCATATGTAGAGTTATTTTATCCTATGAGGATTCAAATTTTAGATGAGTAGGTCAATATCCAAATTAGATATCATTAAAGCATCTCATTTTTTAATCTTTGTAATAGTAAAGTTGAGTTGTATAGGTTTTAGTTTAGATTACTCTTAAAAATAGTACAAAATTTATTTAAGATTCATTTTTTTATCATATTAATGTATGTAGATTACAAATATATTATATAGTCAATTATTTGTTTTTTATAGAAGTCTAGTCTTATTTTGGGTCCAAATAGTCATATTAATGAATTTATGTTGTAGAATGTCAAAAAAAATTTATAAGTGTCAAACTATTATTAATAGAGGCATGTCTTGTAAAAACTCATTTATGTCATTTGGTCATCAAAATCCAACCATTTATTGTAACAGATGCATTATCACTTGCATGCAACATCCAATGAGCTTCAAAATCTATTATGTTGGGTAAGCAACTTTGGCAACTAGAGGTTGAAGGATACACAGAGGTTAGAGGATAACTGGTGTCCTATCATGAGTCACCAATGATGGGGTTGCATAATTTATATGGTGACATTTTTTAGTGTGTTTATTTTATGTTGTGTGTGGTGTGATTGTGTACTGTGGTTTTCAATAAAAATATTGAGCATTATTTTCCATTTTGGTACCTACTGATGAAGAACATGGTGTGGAGAAAAAGTGATAAAGTAGTACTTGGTTCTTGAAAAAGGGATTTCATAAATATTTGAAACTACCAAATTATGTAAAATATTTGAGACCTCATGTCACCTCCTTGTTTATGGTTAACCTGTAGACAGAAAATCATAGGGGTTCATGGTATTCTAGGATACCATTAAAGGTGTTAGTAGAGAGATTTATTCCTTTTAGTTTTAGGTTTGTGGTAATCCTCTAAGAAAAATCCAAAATATCACCAAGACCATGAATCCATAAAGATGGCATGCCACCTCAAAGGTAAGCAAGCTACGTAGAGAGTGTAAAAATGTTTTATTGTGTTTGAGTTAAGGGGATGCTAGGAATTAATAATGTTAAGGGGGTGAATGTTAGAATTTAATATTCATAACATTATTAATTTTTATATGTTATTTTGTTTGTTATTATCAGTAACTATATTCCTATAATTTTTTTTACCCATTACTATTTTAGGTCATTAGATTCTATGTTAAACGAAGTTGTTGTGCTACCTCCATGGCTATATAATAGCCTATGTATATTTTCATAGTAAGAGATAAATATTATGATATTATGTGACTTAAAATATAATTTTTCTCTGTGTATTTAAATTCATGATTGACTGAGTTAATCTTTTACATAATGTAGTACACCTTTTATCACATTCATTCACCAAATTTGTTTTGTTTGGAATAAGTTTTTAGTGTATTTTGATCCTACTTAGTTAGGTTATCTTCCACATAAGGCTCTAAAACTCTGTGGCTCATTTAAAACTATGAGAAAAATCAAATAATTTATGTATATTAGTATTTTTTAAGGTTTTTCATCTTCTCTTCTAGGTTAATATAGATTCCCAATACTTTCATGTGGGTGTAATCAGATTTATGCAAACATTATTGAATTATACTTATAGCTGGGCTTTAAAATTTCAAAAGTTATTATCATGACAACCTTATCACAAATAAAATAAAGGGAGACTAAACAACCTACCATTTTTAGGTATCTTGAACATTCTAATTTATGTGAATCTAGGCTTGATTATACACTATTGGATGATTCTAATTAATAGGTTGATATTCCTCCTCCTTTGTTATATAATCATTTTAGTCTCAGTCCCTCCATACAAGGTATCCGTTATCTTAAAATAAAACTAAAAATTAGGATAACTTATATGATAAATAATACAATAATAATGGAGGCATGTAAAGATATGAGATGTTGAAAACTAAATCCACATGGGCATGAGATAGAACAATATTCATTCTATAAATTCAAATACATATAGGAAAGGTTCAAGAAATTTATATATAGTGGCATGGTGCTATACATGAATTTTTGTGTTGGATCCTCTCCCTTATTATTTGCACTAGAATTGTTATCCTTTGAGCAAATGGATGACTCCAAACTTGCACCTCACTTGTTATATATAATATTGAGGATCATCAAAACCATTCTAGTTTTCCATAGATTTAGGTTTAATTTTAGTTATTTTTAGTTTGATTCAAATTCACTTAATTATTTTTATTTAGGTATAGTTTGTTAGGATGTTTATATTATGATTTTCTATGTTATAAAGTCAAAAATGTCATGACATGTAAATTAGTTTTAGTTGAGTCATATTTTAGTTCAAATATTAGTTAAAATGGTATTTATAACTATTCTTTTGTTAATATGAAACATATTTATTCTTGATCAATTTAGTTATAAAAGTTTTATAAGAAATGTCATTGATTCTAAAAGCAGGGTCGATTGTATGTTGATATTAAAATTTAATGTAAAACAAATTAATCATTATATGGATGAAATATCAGGTGACCCTAACATCCTTATTTAAATTTATTTTTTCTTATGGGGGGTTATATTATCAAATATGACATTCATTTGAGCCTTAAATCCAAATTTGGTTGTTAAGAAGCGGACCTATTTGAGGTCAGAGGCAATGGATGAAGGAGGTTTTAAATCCTCTCATTAACCACTAGCAATGGGTCCACTTCTAATCTAGTGGCACAATTGATTTTTAGTTGTGAATTTTCATTCCCCTAATGTATTAGAGAGAAAGAGAGTGTGAATATCATGGAATGTGGCAAAAGTTGTATAGGATAACTAACTATAAAAATACACTAATTATAGAGATCCTCTGACTACCATAGTTCTTTTTGAAGATGATCAACAAGTGAATCATTCATTCCATTCACATGGAGTAAATGTAAGAGTAGTTCTTCACATAGTAGCGTTTATGTGCGACTATATCTAGAAAAATATATTTATATAGTAGTATACAAACCTAAAAATATGCATTGGTATACAATTTTGTTCGGCCCATTTCTTGAAGAGATACTTTTTCCTAATATAAACACTAAGGAGTGGAATGTTAAGGATTAGATTTTACATTTGGTATATACTTTGGTAAATAATTAGTTTTATATATGGTTAGAATATATTTAGTTGTTGTAATATTATTGGGAGTTACAACAATATTATGAATATAGGTTATTTATTAGTTTGTATATTCATATGTATATGGTTGAGATATTAGTGAAGATATGATCTCCATGATTATATGAACAATTTCTTATAAAAATTTAATATCCTAATTTAATTATTAATAAGAAAAATATATAATATTTTTGTGTTCTCTACACATTTGGCTTCATTATTTTTATGTTAAGTTTATGGAGATGTGCACAAGACACATTAACATATAATTTCACATTATTGCAAACATGCTAACTATTCTACTAGCCATGGATTTATAATTGGGTGCCTTGGTACTATTTTGGGATAATAGAAAATAAGAAAAAGGGAAATATGGTAAATTTAACACGTTGATATAAAAATTGGAGAGAATACATGTCTCCTAAAGATTATGATGATTTAGCATTAGAGTTTCCTATCAATGACAGGGACCTCAAACATTTTATAAGTTGAAGATTGAATCAAAATTACTTGTAAGTGTATATAAGTATGTTTTCTTCTTTTATTATTATTTTTCATTCTTTTTATTTGTCAGTGATTTATTTAGAAAAAGTGATTTGAATAATCACAATGTGAATCGCCTAAATAGGGATCTCAATTCATCTTCTCCAAGTTTTAGGTTAAGGGATTTAGGTGAATTTTTAGCTCAATAAATAATGTATAAGTTTTATACATTAAGAAGATTATGGGATTTTTGGATACCCATAAGGGGTATTTACCCCATATAAATATCCATTGTTAGAGACCAAAATGTCCCACGACATTTTTTTCCCCTTATGATCATAATGTGCATAAATTATAAGAGGAGAGAATTGTTTTGCTCACCATAATAAGGTTCCCTATATATTGTTTTCATTTTTTGTGTTTCCTATGGAAAGGTTCCTTTTGCCCTTACTTGATTGGTCACATGTTTTGTAGCTAAAATCCACTCCCCATTTGATTAAATATCATGTCAAAACTCATTCTAGGTTTAATTAATAATGTTATCTTAGTTAATACAAAATGTGATTCAGTATTAATTTATATTTATCATGTATAAAACTTTAAAATTTTCAATCCCACCCATGGCCACTCGCTTATACCTAGGTTTAATTTTTTTCAATTATACTAGTGTTTTCTATGGTCTTTTTCTACCTAAAGAGACAAGTATCACTATGTAAATGTTACTCATGGCCAAATTGTTTGTGCCTAAGTACATTATCATAATGAATTATTAAAGTGTCTATCTATTTATAAATTCTAGTCCACCCATGAAATTAAAAGTTTCAAATGCACTTTTGTGCATTTGATATATTTTAGGTTGCTTCAATCCCATTCAACAACTTGTCATAACACAATTATTAATTTGGTTTATCCTATATCTATGAGGTATTTGGTTAAAACCTTATTGTAAGTAAATATTAATTTTGGTGACTTCATAAATTTTATCTTATGCTTGAATATTAGACTAATATGACTTTGATTGAAATTTCCAATGGATTCATAAAATATAGAGGGTTATCATGAGACTACTATATTGTGGCAAATGAAAGACCATATTGTGAACTAATCAAATACCACATAGTGAGATGGAAGGACAAGAATGCCTGATTAATTCCATGAATTCTATAGTGTGGAAATTTAAAAAAATATACATGTCATACACATGGTCCATTAACATGATAACATCTACACAAATAAAAATTTGTTACATACTTATTACCATAGCCATGAATGATAAGTTTAAATAAAAATGCAAGATAGGCCCATGACTAATGAATAGTTTCTAATTTAACATATAAGTAGTATCCACATAATAAAATTGATGTTTCGACATGGTGGCATATGATATGAGGATGAAAGAGCATGAATGATAGAAAATATTAATGCAAAATGACAAACTTTATGGGTCCACATAGACCATATAAAGGAATGTGACCAACATATGTTAATTAAACTCATGAACATAAGAGTCTGAAGTAATGAGGAGAAGGCATGTATATCTCTCCTAGTGGTTAATGTAAATTAGTTAAAAAATATTAGTCTTGGGATCAAGGATCTTATTTATAATGATTTTTTTTAACGTGTTATTTATAAAACACATAGGAAGGGCTATGGTCAAGAGTGAAATAGACCCTATGATGAATAAATTCATATATATTGCCTTTTAGAGGTCCTGAATAATGACCAATTTGGTTGCAAAGAGGGACAAACATGGAGGTACATGAAATAGAATTTCTAGAGTTGATTTATGACACATGGCCATGATAATAAAAAAATAAGTGGTTTCAAATGACTAGTATATACGTGGTCGATTTCATAAATCCATTGGTTGCATAGAGTGAAAAAAAGTAAAATTATAGTTATAATCATTAAATGACCCCATAAAAAATTAAGCATGGCCATGCATTTTAATTTAATTGGGCATATAATGTTTAGAAATGATAAAGGAGGTCCACAAACACTGGGAACTCAAGGTTGTATTGATGGATAATATTCTCACTATTTGGGGATAACCATTTGATGGGTATCTCCATGTCAACTACCCTTCATTTGATCAGGGTTAACATTTCTAGGGTAATATATCAATAAATTAGTTTTGTGGTCGTACATTGAATTTCACACCATTTTGAGTGTAGTTGGTCTCATTGAAAATGTCTTCTCAATGGCAATCAATGGTCTTTGGTTTGAATTTGATTGATGCATATCAAAAGTCATGTTCAAAAATAAATTTTTGTTCTCTTTTAAGTCTAATTGTGAAAAAACAATGCAAAAAGTAAGGTGATTACTTGAATTAGAATGCATTTGGTTATGAAGATGATTTTATGCACTATGAATTGTTTTGAAATTCCAGATGGTGAAATTTTGAGTAATCCATGCACTTTCTTAAAATATTGGTGATTGTTTCTCAAAATTATCAGTGGGATCATGTACCAAGTGTCACTACAAAAGCTCAATATTTCATATATTCCTAATTTTAAACTAAAGAACATGCTCCATGAGGTATTCAATTCTATCTCAATATAATCTTTGAGTTTCTTCCAAGTTAAAATTTTCATTATCATGGGTTTATTATCACGTGGAATTTTTTTTTCTTAAAGTGGATTATTATTCAATGAACTTAGGATTGGTTTCCACTTGTTAATTGATGCCCCATGGAATGGATTGAATAATATACACTTTTTTAAAATATAAATAATGATTGGCTAAAAGTGTCATTTACACTTATGTTGACACATGTTCATTCTTCAACCATTAATGGGAAAATATATAGAATAATCTTGGGATATTTTGTAGGGAATATAAATTTTTAAAAGTTTCATTCAACTATATATTTTGTCTGTGAAAAAAATTTATACTAAAAGCTTATGTTTCTCCAAGCTTATGTCAATATAGGAGTGGAAATCTCACATAATTCAAAAATTGGTATGTTCTCATAAAATTGAGGAGAGTCCTTTAGTTGGTTAAGATTCCCAATTGTTAAATGGTCATGGAATTAGAAGTCCTTGCAAGTATTTTGGCTAAATTATGAAGTTGTAAATATCATTATATATTATATATGATCTTATTTATTATTTTAACTACCAATTATTAATACATCAATCTCATAAGTAATAAAATATTTGTTTTATCACTTAATACTTGTTTGAATTATGAAATAGTATGTATAATTATTTTAATTGTGTGTCTCATTGAGTTGTCATGGGTAAACTCATTAAAGCTTTGAGAATACTTCATTTGCAAATGGATGGAAGGTACCAACAAGAGATGATTGATCAAACCTCTATTAAATTTCTACCCATTAAATATACATCTAAGACCTTTTCACTTTGCATATTTTAAAATGGTCTTGATTATCATGAATTATTTTATGTATGAGTTAATTAAATTATGTGTGTGTGTGCATGTGATATTGTGAATGTTGAACCTTAGATCCATAAATGACATTGTTAACTTATGTTTGATACAATATTTGTCTAGATTTTGAGTATCATATGATTATATTTTTTGGTGACATTAAATTAGGTAAAATAACTATAGTGTCCATGTCTACCATCTGGATGTATGTTCTTTAGATCTTGTTGTGTATAATATTTAATTTCAGAATAATGTAGGTTCAATCTCTTTAGTCTATTATATAAATAAGATTAAATATTAGGTCACCTCTTTTTTCCTCAAGTTGTATTTACCTTTAGTGAATAAGTAATTTCAGTCTAACTACATATTCAAAGATGATAACATGAAATCCAACAATTTAGATGTGTCAGTGTTCATATAAGAGGTAATATTTATAATCATTTTATAGCACATGTTATTAAAAATATATACATGGTGAAATATCTATAGTAATTAATAATAATAGGTGGCTTACATGGGAAACTAATATACTATTTAGTTTATCTAGTCATTATGGTTATGTAGGTAGCTTGTGTTAAAAAATACATGTTATATTATAATTAAAATTTTACCCTTATACACGTAATTAATACATGTTATTTACTCTAGAGAAGTATTTTACCCATAAATTTTTAGATTTGTGAGTGGAATATTATATCTTAAGTGTTTAAGTGCCCTAATTATTATTATTATTATTATTATTATTATTATTATTATTATTATTTTATTATTATTATTATTATTATTATTATTATTATTATTAGTAGTAGTGGATTTTACATTCACAAGTAGACTATAACATTTGAATAAAATTTATACTTTAATATATAGTCCAAAAAAAATTTATTATCATGGAAATCATAAAATTCTAAAGCATTCACCTTATCCTACTCCAACATGATATGCATAAATCCTAATGTAGTTATCCACAATCTAGTCATGACACCTAATGCAAATCCCATCAAGCAAAAGAATCGACCTATAAAATGCAAGGTCACATTAATGGTAAAGGAGGAAATCATCAATATTGTAAAATTCATCTTTGTTATTCTCATCCATTACTCCAAGTGGATGTCTAATATCATTCCCATTTTCAAAAAGACTAGTGAGATTAGAATATGCATAAACTTTTGAGACATTAATAATGAATGCATAAAAAATGACTTCACCCTTATATCCATTGATCTCATTATTTATGATATTATGGGATATACACTACTACAATCTATGGATGGATTATTTATATACAACCAAATTCACATCTCTGATGAAGACCAAAGCTAGACGTCATTCACTACACCTTGTGGAACCTTTTGAAATGTTGTAGTGTCATTCAGGATAAAAATGTAGTGGAAATGTATCAAAGGGATATGACCCAAATTATTTTAGGCAATATATGCAAGAAGAACATTTTCGCATGAAACATAACCTGATGTCATAAGCTTTCAACTTTTGAACATCGAAGCCATACTCCTTATGGCTTCTCTTATAGGGGAAGTATATATATGTCTAATGATAATTCACGTTAAAATATAAATTCAAGCATATGTAGTACAAAATTACCTATGACGTTACACGTATATAATTATAGACATATTATTGGGGAGAGCATATTTGTATGAATGAGATGGTTTTTATCAAGCCAAAGAACAAAATGGACCATTATTGAAAAACATTGTATCTTTAACCTTTTGGCACCATCTCAACTGACAAACACCACCTTAGCCTCAACTAAGTAATGTCATAAAATTTTATTGCACACATAAAATGAAATAAATTAGTCTTTGGTAGTGAACTCATTTGAATTAATGTCACAACATCAAGAACTCAAAAAGTTACTAGAGTAATGGATCATTACAAGAACATGAAGGTTTACACACTACACATTAAAAAAAACATATTTTTGGTTATTTAATAACTTATTCATAATATCCATCTATATTGAATATCATTTTAGAATAATATTAAAATTTGAAACCAAATACAATAAATAATTGATTAGGTAAATATCAACACCAGTTATTCACCTTTTTTGATCTTTATTATCCCCACAACATAGAATTATGGGTTATGGCATCACTACATGGACTATCAGGAACTCAAAAAGACATTGTGAATACTGATTATCCATTTTCATGCATTTAATATATTTTGGAATGGATTAAAGGTTATAAATAATTCACTAACTCATTAACATGAAACTAAGTTACTATCAAGTTCTCGTCCATCTCTAAGATGCCTTGAAGATAATATTTAAGTTATAAGAATAATTTTACAAATAGTTTTTTATGCCTTTTGGATTGACTAATGTTCCAAAACAATTCATGGTACTAATGTAATATATATTTAGGAGACAACACATTGATGACATTCTTAAGATTAGCAATGCTTGGGAGAGAACACATTTCACACACCTTAGACACCTTGTGCCAAAAATGTTCTTACAAAACTTTAAAACTTTACCTTTATAGTTTCATTGATCAAACAAATTACGCTACATCATTTACCATTTATGAATTCATGTTATATCCTAAGAATATCAATGTGCTCTAGGTTTGGATAACTCTATAGAATCTCATAGAATTACACTTGCCAAATTATACTATAAGTTTAACATTTTTTTCTCATAACTCTTGGAATCTTATCTAGATGTAAAATTACAAATCTAAATTAGACTCAAATATTACATAATAGTGCATTTCTTAGGTTATCAATCAATTTCTCTTTATAGTGATTAAGCTCACAATGCCCAATGTTACACATTCCTTCAAATTTCACACATGATGAATTTGACTTGGCACTTGGTATAATTTACATTTATCATCTATATAAGACCACATAATTCTAAAATACATATAAGAAAACCATTCAGAGGTAAGATATCTATGAAAAATACATATAAGGACACCATTCAAATGGAAGCCATGCATCTTATATGTACATTGTATTTTATTTTACTTATTATTTAAATATTCTAATGAAGAGAGTTTTAATTCCTCATTTATTGTATATAGATAGTAGTGATAATAGACCTATATTAGTGGTGGCCGAGTTTATGTAATCACTTTCTATATTCAGGTTATGTTGTGTTCTCATGATATTAAGGATTAGTGAATTATGATGTAATATGTATTTACTATTATCACACTTGAATATTTTTATGATCTCTAATTAAATTATCATGGTGTAATTTATTTTTGGTATGTGTGTTTAAATTAAGAAAATCACGTATTTCTAGGTATATCCCAATGGGGATGTTACACCTCCATATTAATTTAATTGTCTTACTTTTGAAAGTGAAAATTACCTAATTATTCCATGAGAAGTGGAATTTAATTAATTTAAACCTTCTTATATGGAATTAATTTAAGGGTTATTTTTTTAATATTGAAGATCGATTACTAATATATTCATCAAAGATGCCAAAAATATAAAGTATCTAGTAGAGACAAAAAGTAGCTATGGTGCATCCCCCATCAAAAAAAATAATAATCAATGTTTCAATATAAAAATGGATCCAAACAAGTAGCCCAAAAAATAAATACGAATAGTATCAGTAATAACATCTCCAAACAGGGAGTCTAGAAAATAAAATCCAAATGTATCAATAGTAAAATAGATTTAAACACTAGCCATAAAACATGGGTCACCCTAAAGGTGGCTGGATTTAAACATATGGGTCTACTACCATACTATAATTAGTGCCTTCATCATCACATCGATCATCTGAGTCAATCGAGTCTAGTTCCATTTAATTTTTTTTATCACTAACAGGTGCTAGCCAATTTTTTCCTAAGGCCAACTTAGTAGGGTAGTGGTTCACATTATCAAAAAGTCCTTTCATTTTATTTTTCTTCACATATTTAAGGACATCTTCAACATCCACCAATCCTTAACCTTTGATTAGCTTCTCAAGCTTACCATAAAAGGTGATGATGTTGTCATCAATCTGCTTCCATACCTCCTCCTATGCACCCTAGGTATACATATCTGGATTAGGTCCTCAAAATGAAGTCCTTACTAATACAATCTCATTGCACACTTTTGGAGAAAGATTCAAGTTAAATGGGATAATTTTTTCTTTAGCCTCCCTGATAATATAGTCACCTTGCTCCTCACTACAGAAATCCTATAACATACTCTCGTTCCTTACCAACTAATCACCAAGTCCATTATGATCAAATTAAAATGGGGTGATCCATTACTCCACTAGATTATTAGATTGATCAAAATATGCATCTTTAATATAGTACTATTTAAACTGAAAAATATTAAATTTTACTATCATCAGGTGAGTCATAGCCCAGTTAGGATATGGGCTTAGTCTTCAGTATCCTCTTGAATCAAGAAAGTATGATTTAACATTGAGAATACCTATCTTAAGGAACTTCTCAAGCTATTTCTATGGAATTTTCAACTAGAGAAAAATTTGCAAGGACAAAAAATGAAGGATGACTTCAATTATGGAGTCATTAAGCACTCTAACCTTACCTTGGAACACCTCTAGTTTCCTTTGCTTCTATAAAACCATAGAATTTTAGTAGAGAAAACAAGACAAAAGTTGTGAGAAAAGGGTGGACTCTAAACATAGGATAAGCATAGCCAAAAATAATTTGTAAGCAACCAATATCACAACTAAAGACAACATTCCATGGTTTAAGACAATAGTGCCATAACATAGTAGCATAATTACAAGAAAAGAAAACATGCTCAACAAATTCAACATCAATACAAAAATAATAACGGGGATTAAAAAGACTAAAATTGTTCATAATATCACCAATATCCAACTTCTTATACATTAGTAACCATTGAAAACAAGACTTCTTGGGTTGAATATAAGAGGCCTAAATCACATCAAACCTAAATGACCAAGAATTCAAAGGGTCAATCACATACCAAATATGATTTAGGGTGAGGTAGGGGGTATTGGAAAAGGATATTTTATTTTAAATAATCTAAGATGAATACTCAAGTAGAGGCTGACATTTTTTACACTTCACAATATCCCAAAATTCACCCTCATCTTCCATGAACACCATGTTATTTTTACCATTAAGATTTGTTTGGAGAAAGGTGAATGTTCTTTGTTGAAAATCTAAGAATTGAAATATATCTTTGAACATTGAACTAGAATCCAATCCTACATGGAAAAATAGATCCTTAAAGCTCCTCAACCCCTTATTATACTAATCAAAGGTAGAACATCCCCTAGTGAGGGCCAATGGAGTCCTATTGACACTCAAATTCCACCATAGTGATTATATCCTTCGCATAAAGTTCTAAGAAAGTTGAATACTTGTTAAGAAATAATAAATGGATTGGAAAGATCCTAGACATACTAAATAGATGCAAATATAGGTTAGCTAATAACCTTGACCATGAAGGGCCCTATGAATAGATCAAAAATGTTTAACCCTGTCTAGTTTGGCTTTCCTTTGGGAAAGCCTCTTAAAATATTATTCCTAACTAGGAATTTCTAGAGATCATTACCAATGGAGGATTTTATAATCCACTTAACCACTAAAGTTATTCCCTGAGGCCAAAGGTATTTTAGCCCTAGTCCACCAATATTTTTGCGTTTCAAGAAAAATTTCCATGAGATCGCATGGCTTTTCTTCCCCATTTTCCCATTTGACCATAATAAATATCTTATAATTTTGTGAAGCATGTTGATTTTTTGTTTATAAAAGAGACATCAAGAGGCATAGTATATAATGTATGATGAGAGGAATTTTTAGTAGACTTGAATCCTTCCTGGTAAAGACAATAAATGACCTTGCCATTTTTATAAAAAAAAATTATTTATTTTATTAATAAATAATTTCCACACAATTTTAAAGGAGGGTGTTAAGGAGAAATAAATACCTAGGTGTCTAACCATCTCATTCAGTCCTTTCCAATTTCAAACAAATGATTCTAGCCAATTAGGCAGCCTTTCATGCCAGCCTAGAATGTGGGATTTATACATTACAACTTTAGATCCAGAGGCAAAGTAATAAATATCTATCCTTTTTTCAACTTGAGCCAAGTTTTTTTCCTTCAAGGTGATAAAAATTGATGTATCATTGACAAATAGGACATCAATTAGGGATTCATTATTTGGGAGTGAGATACCTTTGATTGGAGGTCTAATGTTAGAGAACCTAAGAAGATACCGTAATGCATCCACCACCAAAATACAGAGTGATAGGGTGAGTGGACATCCTTGCATAATAGAGCATTAAAGTACAAGAGAATATGTCAACTCACCATTAAATGTAACTATGGCTAAAACATCATTGAAGAGAACATTTACCATTCTACAAAATCTATCCTAAAATCCAAAAACACAAAACATTATCTCAATGAAACACCATTCAATTATATCATAGGCTTTTTCAAAGTCAAGTAAGACCATTCCTACATCCTGGTTCAAATCTCTTTCCTAGTACATTTCATCCTAGCTGGTGCTTAAATTATCCAAAATGTATCTCACTTCATCAAATCTAGTTTTAGTCTCTAAGATAATAGAGGGTAGAAGTGAAGATAGTCTCCTCACAAGGATTTTTTCCAAAATCTTGTAGGAGATGTTGAGGAGGGTAATTGGTCTCCATTTTTTAGTAGATGATAGGTTACCATCCTTTGGGATAAGCTTAATCACCCCTCTATTAATGTTTGGGCCAAATGTGCCAGTATCAATGGCCTCATTGAATACCTATAAATAGTTCATGGCAATCCATTCCCTATTGAATTTGTATAATTTAGTAGGGAATACATTTGCGCTAGGTGCCTTATCTTCGTTAATGAGTCAATAGTGTTTTTAACTTCATCGAGCAAGATGGCAGGCTCTAGGAAAGATGCCTAGGTATGTGACACCTTGGTAGGAATGCATGCCTCACATAAGGCCCTATTTTATTCAATACATTCACTAGACCCATTAGATTGGAAAAATATAGAGCATAAATTAAAAAATATCCTTTTATGTTGGCTGCATCCTGAAGATTCTACCCATTTACATTGATTTCTTTGATCTTGTTTCATGTGTGTTTAGCTTTCAAAAATCTGGAGAAGAATTTAGATCCTCTATCTCTGAGCTCTATCCAAGTTAGTCTAGAACAAACCCACACTCCTCTAGCAATTTATTTATATGATTGATTAGCATGGTACTTCAATAGGTTAAGCTCTTCAAGAAAAGCACCATTGGTTGGGTCAAGTTGTAGTGAGCGTTCAGCTCAAATGAGTTTATATTGACTATCTCTTTCAACGTTTATACATTTTTTTCTTTGATATGTCCATATGTTCTTGCAAAACTTTTGGTAATTTTCATACTTGTATTCTGAAGGTCAACTTTGGAACTAGAGTAAAAAACAAACTTACAAATTTTTCAAGAAGCTTGTAATCCCTCCAAAACATTCCCTATCATCCAAGTGTGACACATTAAATTTATAAATCCCTTTAAACACTAGGGTGTGTTTCTTCTCCTCACTAACCAATGAAAATGTCATTTCAATGGGGTGGTGGTCAGACATAGTAAAGGGTAGCACTGCCACCACATTACCATCCTTGACCATATCTATAACAAGTGTATCTATATTCAAATAAAATCTATCAAGTCTTGAGTACCACCTTATGTTACTACTCTAATTATTGTACCAAGTATACCAAATTCCTCTACTAAGGATTTTACCCTTCAAGAGAGGATCTCCAATTCTATATATTCTTTTGAACTTAGACTAGAAAAGAGGGTCATTTCCTTTCCATGCTAGGTGATCACCCCCTATTTTATCACCTTTATCTTCCACCATGTTGAAACCACATCCAAATACCCAAGGGACATTTTTAATATTTATGGACATTTAATTCCAAAGGTCAACTCCCTCCCTATAGTCATTAGGGGCGTATATGTTACAAAGGCCAAATGTTTGGTTTTGGCATTTTATTAGTACCTATACAACTTTATTGTAGGGAGATATACCATGATCAATAATGAAATATTTCCACCCAAGTTTAACCAAAATATAGTCCCCCACCTTTCCCTCTTTGATGATTAGTGTAGACCTGAGGAGCATTAGGCCAAATAAATTTTAGGACTAAGGATAGCTAGGTACCAATAGCCTTCACTTCTTGTAAGAAGAGAAAATATAGATTATCTCTTGATAGTCTAAACTATCATAAAATTGGTTTTATATTTAGGGATTCTAACCCTCTTAAATTCTAACTAAAAATCTACATATATAACCAAGAGGGGTAATCAGAGGTCAATTAGATTAACCATGGGGCTTAAACTCACTATTGTACAACCTAGTAAAGTAGTCTAGTACTCTATTTTCCTTACCCCTTTTTTAAGAGGGGGATCCTAAACATTGTGGAGTGTCTCTTTATCCAACCTTATTCTCTCCTTTAGCATGGTCTATTCAATTAAATTTGGGCTCAATTCTATTTTAAGCCTTTTACCTCTACCTTTGGACCTCCAATTATCCACCCTTATAAATTTATTTTTCACTAAAGGATATCACTTTGACACATCCATCTTACTGATAGGTAGATTAGAATCCTTTTTCTCCAAGGAGATAGACATCAGGGTGACTTCTCTAGAGGGTCTCCCAAGTTTGTACAAAAGCAAGACATTACAGTATAATTTGTCTCGACCAGGAGACTTAGCAAGGGTAACCACATATTCTTTAGAGGGGGGGCTTAAGATATTTCTTCTCTAAAAAAACATCATCCAAGATGTCAGGGAGTCAATTTATCAAGTCTAATAAGGGATGATCAATAGCAAGATACAGTGGACACCAACCAACAATCACCTTGAGTTTTAATTTCATTTGTGTCAATAGCCTCAATAGTTGAAGCACTATATTTCACCGGTACACTATTGAACAAAAGACTCTCATATACCTATAAATTGTCCAAAATAGTCTCATCTTTTGGGGTGTCCTCTTTTTGTCTGTTAGGGATATTAATTTTATTAGCCAAAATCAGATAGTTTTTTCTAATATGGCCATCCTTTTTAAAAAATAAACATGCATTCAATCCACCCAAACTTCTGAGAACACAAGTATGAGAGTTTCCCTTAATTTTAAAGTTGAGTGATTCCAATAAAAACCTCAAATGATATAAATAAATTAAATCCCTAGCATTCATGTGGGAAATGTATCTTTTAGTATCCTAATTTTTCAATACTTCTTTGGTGGGTTTCAATTCCTGTAGGAGGAATTTCATAAATGAATGAACACTCCCTCAATATCTACCCATCTGGGAGAAGTTTTCAAAATAAGGTCATTGGTATCCATATTTAGGTTCCAAGGGATTGCTTTGAAAATTGACTAGTTGACATTCCAAAAGGGCTTACTAATTTCCCTAAGTTGCATATTAGTGTTTTTAAATAAAATCATGAAAAGCCTTGTTTATATCATCCTATAAAAACTAATATACAAACCCATTATTTTTCCCCTAATAAAATTTAACTAATTATCAAAGAAATGCCTAGAGGGGAGCTCATTATTATTTAATAAAATAATGAAAATCCCTACATTTTTAGTCCTATTTTCCTCCTTTTGCAAGTCATATTCCATGAAAACATTTAGAAAAATTGTCAAGGTCTTAGAAGGGCTATAGAGGTTACCAATTCGGTCTTCCCTGTACTGTTGCTCACCATAGTCTTACCTACATGCCATAAACTCTACTCCTTTTGAGTGTTTTATTGCTTCTTCTTATTTTAAAATTTCACTAAATAGTATTTTTGGAGCTCTAGTCATTTCAAATTCCACCTGAGTCGAATCAGAGTAGTTGTTCTTATTATTATAGCCCTATCACTCTATGCAACATCACTTGATTCATTAAAATCACCATGCTTTCCATTTTACACATGATAAACCCCATAAAATCAAAATATTTCCATAAATAACCTCAATTAATACATGCTCCTTTTTACTTTCCAAAGGTAGCGAGAATGATGACTTAGGAATGACATGCATGGCATTCATGCACCCTAGCTTAGATAGCAGAAACACTAACGAAACAAAAAAAAACACAATGCAAACCAAAAACACAAAAATAAACAATAAAACATGAATGAAAAAATTAAAGACCACCTCTAGCACATAATAAGATAAAAGCAATAGGAACCAAGGTGGAAAAGGTGACCAAGGCAAGTCGTAAGGAGGAAGCTTATAACAACATTATGAAGGATGGCGCTTCATCTCCCCATTGTAGAGCTCCAATCTTCTCCTCTTTTTTCCTCTTAATCTAATTCATTTAAGGGTTATTCAGGTACCTTCACTTTTTAGATTTTTTTTAATATTATTTATTTATTTTTTGATTCCCTAGTATGTTGGCACTTTACTAGCTTAATTCTCATAAACCATGACTCTAAACCTAATTGAACAATGAAATTTGTAGCTGAAGGTTGAGATGCTTCCCTCCTAGTGTTGTAAATCCCTTTCTCAACCTCATTAATAGTAGGGTCAAAATAAGACATTATCTCTTGTGGCAGTAAAGACCATTCTTATGTTATTGAAATGTGTCTTAATTGTTTTATTTTAAAAAAATTATTGGTATTTTGGGTGAGTTACAATATTATTTATTTGTTCTAAGGTGTAGGATAAGTTTTCAAGTCCCATACTAGTGTCTTTGGTGTATATTATATCTCACGTGGTTAAAATATTTCACTATAAAATAAATATGTTTATTATTATTCATGTACAAAATTCCTTGATAATACTTAGATATCAGTTTATTGTGGGTTTTTGAGACCTTATATTCATTGTGATATATTTTTAGGTATAGAATATTTATGTAATCATATAAAATGTCCAAACTGGTAGCTTGATTGTGGCTTGTTACACCCAATCCATAGGACCTTCTTACATGCCCTCATGACCCTTATAAAGGCCTTATTGCTTATTCCCAATCATTCATAGACTTCTAAAACCTGATTCCAGCTCATCTAATCTCTATTTCCCAGGCCAATTGTATCCCCTTGGTCTTGAGCTTGTATGATAATAGTACCAAAGCTGAACTATAATGTCAAACCCTAAGGTGTTTCATTTTCATCACTCCTATCTAATCACATTTTGAGCCCAAATGACCATTTCCATCTAATTCCTATTCTTCATTATGTTGGACAAGCATGAATACATTTGACCCATGATCAATAGTTCCCTATAAAATTCCATATAAATTTCATTTACAAATGGAGGTGACAAATCTTACAAAGCAAACAAGAATATAAAAAAACTACTAACAAAAATTTCCCTATTCTCTGCATACAATCACCCAACACTACTACAAACATATTTAAACCCTTACACCAGTCCCTAGCTACCTCAAGCACTTTCAATTTAGCATTTATTAATCATCATTACATTATTACATAAAGAACATAAAGTGGGAGAACTACATATATCTTGATATCTCTTTGAAGTATTGGTATGTAGGTAGCATGCCCACACAAGGGGTGTGGATACATGTTCAATGCATCTTACACACACTAAACCACCCCCCCCTCCTCAATTTTATCAATTTTTATGAAACAAAATGAAGGTATAGGGTTCAAAGATTGAATCACCTCTATAAAGAGCTCTGTCAACATTCAAGACTTCAAATTTCATAGGCAAGCTCACACAGAGATAGTGGATAAAGACCATAAAACTCATATCTTTGTGACCAATTTAGATAATATTGAGAAGACTTGGATTATAGCGTCAAAACATAAAGTGTCTTATTTTTAGTGATATTATCCTTTTATTAAATGAAAGATAGATCCAAGTTCATGACACTATCCTAGTCTTACACAACTAATTTCAACCTTTGTCTGATCTGTCTCAGTCGATTTCTAAGCTAAGTTGCATTTATCCTTATTTATTACTATTTTTATAAAGGTTTAAAAGGCACAGTGAATTTTACAAATCAGTAATATAATTATTTCAATATTATTTACCAATTTATTCATTCTATACCCTTAACTAAATTATGAATAAGACTCCAATATACCCAAAACTTTTAAATCATTTGGTGAACCTGACTTACTTCATTTGCACACAAAAACCCTAGAATCACTAGGGAAAATTTCACTCTAATTTTTCCAACATTATTTTTTATTTTTATTGCATATTTAAATTATAATTATATATTTAAATTTTTTAATTTACCATAGTAATTAAAAAAAAACATTTATTCCAAACCCTAATTGAATTTATTAGGTCCTTTTACGCACAAAAATCCTAGATGCCCTAGCAAAAATTTCTTGCTAATTTTAAAAATATTTTTCTATTTTTTCCTACATATTTAAATTAAAAATTCACATTTAATTGTTTAAAGTTACCTTAGTAATTTTTAAAACAATTTCTTTCAACCCCTAATTATCTATACTAGGTCCTAGTATTTTTATCGTATTTTTTTAATATTTTCCTGCATATTTAAATCAAAATTACACAATTAATTTGTCAAAATTTCCATAATAATTTTAAAAACCATTTTCTCTCAAATCCTAGTCGAATTTACTAGGTCTGTTTATTTTTTAAGGTATCACCTTACATGTTTCTGAACTTCGTATCTCTTTTATGCATATTCTAGTTTGTTATTTTTAAGACTTTAAATTTCCTTTATTCAATAATTTTTTATGTTAAATTTTGTTTATTACAACTTAGTACAAAAAATTCAATCCATTTTCAATTATTTTTCCTATATTAACAATAGTCCAATATACTAGTTTTGACAAAACTGATAAGAGGGAAATTCAAGACCTTTAAATTAAACATCCTGATATGCAAGATGACATGTTTAAAATACTACAAAAATTAAAAAAAAAAGTGAACAATGGTTAATCTTCTCAAACCATAGAGCAACTAGTTATAAATAACACTATAGGGGTAACTATGTTTCAACAACCCCCTATAGCATCCCAACCTTCCTATGAGGCACCACCAGTTATGGCTAGTACATCTTTGTCTCCTAATGTGGTTTCCCTTGTGAAATAGATAAAATCTCTTCAATCCAAGGTGTTATATCTTGAGCAAGGTGCCTCTAGACCTACACATGCCTTAGATTCTTTTGATTTACTTCATACACCTTTGACACGTCATATTGCTTCTACACCCTTGCCACCAAGTTTTGTTCAACCCAAGCTCACTCTATAAGATGGAAAGGGTGATCTAGAGACATACTTGAAAGCTTTTCATGCAGCATGTTTGGACTATGTGCCAAATGTCTAGTTATTAACCAAGCTATTTCCATAGATTCTAAAGGATTATGATTTACAATGGTCCTGTAGTCTACCGAATTAGTTGGTCAATGAATTTAATCATTTAGCCAATATATTCCTAGCTCATTTTAGATTTAACAAAGGTGAAATTTTTTTGTATGCCTAAGTTTCAGAATAGAAATAAAAGTCAAATAAGCATCTCACAGATTATGTTATTTGATATAAGACTATCTTGGCTAAAATGACTAGCCCCATGGCTAATCAAAAATTAGAATATCTCTTTAAAAAGAGTCTTCTACTAGCTTTGCATGAGTTAATAATGTTCAAAATGTTCAATTCCTTCACTAAGTTATGTCATACACTACAGAAAAGGGAAGTCAAACTAAATTTAATTGGCAAACTCAAGTACACAAGCATATTTGAAACAAAAAACAAGAGTAACAACAAAGTCTCATACAAAGTAAAGGTAAATTAAAGAAAAAGTCAAAATCAACTACAATTAATGCAGCTTCAGATCCCCCTCAGCAAGTGGTTTTATCAACACCTACTCAGTAAACTTTTACCAATCTACCAATATCTCCAGCTAGTCTTACAACATCTATTAGAATGTAACATCATATCTTTCCCTCCTATTTTTGAAGTTGATCCAACAAAGCCTCTTCCATGGGGATATGACAAAATACATTTGTTGGGGGATAAATTCAACAATAGATTACAATTGTGAAAGCAATAAACGTGGAATTAAACCAGATTGACAAGTATTTAGAATGATAATAGCAAGAACAAGAGATACAAGAAAACACCCTGAAAACTTGTATTAACAAACTCTTTACAAAAGGAATACAATTGAAGAAAGCTTCTTTCTTCCACACCTCTCCTAGATGTATAGATCTCTCACTAGATCTCTATTCCTTAAGAGCTCTCTCTCTCTCAAGAACAATCAACTCCAACAAGCTTGGATTGATTCAATTCTATACTGTTCTTCTCTTACAATGAATTACAATAATTCACCCAACTACAATAATCTACTACAAAGCTAAGAAGATCTAATTCTACATATAGAATTAGGAGACTTGAGCATGTACAACCAACAAGTAGTTAAGCCACTTGAACAAGGGCTCTAAAAATAGTATTGCCAACAATAGAGACGTGAGCTTTGTTGGGAGGATGTACACCGGAAGCACACAATTTGATTACCAATACCAAGCAACTTAATATGCGGAAATTAACCAGATTCACCAAGTAACTAGAATTCAGAATAACACATGATATGAGAGACAATACCAAATTGTATTAACACTTTATACAAAAAAGAATACAATAAAGAAGATGCCACTTCTTCTCCACCACCTTACAGAGGTTTCCCACGCCTCAAGTGAACAGTAATTCTTCTCCCCAAAGCTCTCCCTCTCACAGGTCCCAACACCCAACTCAAATACAGAGTTGATGTTCACCTCCCGTGCTCCACGCACACCACAAGTGCTCCACGCACTCCACAAGTGCTCCACGCACTCCACAAGCACTCCACGTGCTCCACAAGTACTCAAGGTACTTCAAGTAGATCTCCCATGAATCTGCAACAACCTGCAATTCAACAGACCATACTTATGGAAGGAACTCCCTTGCCTTCCTCTCGCTCTATTCGAGTACACACCTATACTCCAAGTAGATCCTGCCTGATACTGCTCCCTGTTGTGTAGCTGTCTATATGACCTTGCACACCTGCAAATCAAGCAATGGTTCTAATCACCTGTGAACCTCGACCTTGCACACACATACACCTGCAGATCAACGATCTTACTTACCATGTAGATCTCCTATATAGGCCATGCAACTGTGACCAAGATCCTACACTCTTGAAGAACCCAGCTGGCTCTCCAATCCAGCACCAACACACCTGGTACTATGGCACTAGGAGGAACGCACCATAGCTCTACCTCACACACAGAAGGAGCTTATAATTATGCTCTCTTACTCCCTAGCACGCTTTTACAATACAACCATGAGTCTATTATATAGATCTCATCCAAACAATGATTAGACATCTAATTACCATAATTAGATCCGCAGCTATGAGTCTAAAATTAGCGCTCATCATGCAAACTCTTGGTTCGTTAGCTAACTGCCCGTAAATAGCTCGTAGTCGAACCACACAGGCGACCGACGCCGGTCCCTGTCCACCTGGAGGTGACCGACGTCGGCCGATATATGACCGACGTCGGTTGCTTCTCTGTGCTATCCCGCCGACGTCGGCTGATCAGACCGACCCCAACTTCTTCTGCAACTCAGCAACCTTCAGCAACCTCCTCTCCTGTTTGCATCAGTGAAGCTTTTAGCTCCACAATCCTAACAATCTCCCACTTGGAGATAAATAGCTGCACTGTACCTGTACCTGTACTCCGTCTAATCTGTTTCCTGGTTTGTATCCCTCTTCAAGCTCCCACCTGAAGACAACCCACCACACATCCCGTGGTGTACCACCTGTCATCCGAGTAACCTGCCACATCCGAACCTACAACACCTGTAGTGAAGTCCTGACCCTGCATAGCAACACCTGCTGCCGGTCCCTCTCAAAAAACCTGAGAATCCACTTCCCCGAATTGGCTCCTAACTCTCTGACAGCTCCCACTGCATGGGAATACTCAGGTCTATACCAGACCTCATGTGATTTCGGACACTGTACCTGTCCAGCCCTTAGTGTGCTCCCAGTTCTGCATCCCGAACCTCGCCAACACCTGATTCACATCAGCTCCCACTCGAGACAAAATCAACCTGTGATCTCCATGCCTCCCATGTCAAAGAATTCCGCTGCTCCAAACTCCTCATGACATGCCACTGAACTAATCTTACCCTTAGCTCAGCAAAACCCTGTATGTACACCCCTGCTAGCTAGCATACTATCCACATACAGCTACAGAATGATGTCGCGACTCATCATCCCCCTGGTAGGACAAAACCACAGTAGTTACCCTGACATTGACTGAAGCCATGCTCCGTCCTCCACCTGTCAAAACCTGTACCACTGTCCTGCAGCTCCACAAGACCATATACCTGGTCTTCCGTCTCACGTATCCGTTCTCTCCATTCTTCTACTAAGGTATCCATTCGTCTCTGTGCTTTCATACCCTGCTGGCATCTCTACCAAGACACACCTGTCTGGTTCTCCTCCAAGGAATCACATCCTCATCCATGACAAGCTCACACCTGTTTCCTGGATCCTTCCTGCTCTACAATCAGCAACATGTATAAAGAAGAGGAACAACGAATTTGAGGGCCTACTTACGCCTTCAGTCCTTCGTATGGGTGTTTGAGACTCCTTGACAGCTTGCTGTCCACCCAAAATTCGTTACAGTGACCGACCTCGGTCACTCCATAGTCTGCATCCGACCGACGTCGGTTCCATGCGTCTGTACCTGACTACCAACCTGCCTGCGTTGGTGTCCCTGCTGCCGACATCGGTCCTCCTAACCGACATCGGTCTTACATACTGCCGACGTCGGTCCCATGACCGACATCGGTCTTACCCTGCCCGACATCGCCGGCTTCGGTCTGCACATGACCGACATCGGCATCTGTCTGTTCGATGCCGGTTCCTCCTGACCGACATCGGTGTCTGTGTTCGCCTGTGAGTGATGACTTTTTACCCGCGAGCTCCTTTGAATCAAAATCCATGTCCAAACTGCCCTGCTCAGAAGTATCCAGCCACATCCACTGGGTTCTGTCCGCCATCTCCTCCATAAACACCAAGGCTTTCCAGTTCTTAAGCCTGTCAAATATATCTGTCTTCCGCTTAAGAACATGCATCTCCTTCCTGCTCATGTGACCAAGCCTACGAAGCCACGTCTCCGCAACAAAAGAAGAATCAGTAATATAAACAAGTAGATAAAGGATACCCATTTTCTTACCACCAGCTAATTCAAGTGCATCCGCTGTGAGAGTTCTTGTGCATCTCTCATCACCCAATCTTTCTGAAGAAATTAGCCATATCTCCAAACCTGAGACCTGCATGACCTTCATCAACACCTGTGTGTTGGCCGCCTGCAATTTCAGCTTCACTTTGCCTTTGCCAACAATCTGACAAGGCTTACCAGCTCCTCTACCTGGAACTGCATGGAAAGAGGCAACCGAATCTTTTATCCAAGATTCAACTTTATCCAAGAAACCTGCAAACACATCCTGTGCAACAACACCTGCTACATCTGTATCTTCAGTTTCTTCACGCTGATCTGCTACCAACCAGCAATAATCTTTTACCTGCTCTTTCTTTCCATAGGACTGTGAGTGACCATCTGTGCTTTTCAACTCCTCCATTCTTAGCTTACTTTGATCTGCAGTTGCTCTACTCCCACTCGATCAGAAACCCCTGAGAGTGCCCTGTAACCAAAAACAAAACCTGCTTCCTCCAACCTCAGCTCAGATACCACTTGTTGGTATCAAGCTCAAGAACCTACAACCAAGGCTCTGATACCACTTGTTGGGAGGATGTACACCGGAAGCACACAATTTGATTACCAATACCAAGCAACTTAATATGCGGAAATTAACCAGATTCACCAAGTAACTAGAATTCAGAATAACACATGATATGAGAGACAATACCAAATTGTATTAACACTTTATACAGAAAAGAATACAATAAAGAAGATGCCACTTCTTCTCAACCACCTTACAGAGGTTTCCCACGCCTCAAGTGAACAGTAATTCTTCTCCCCAAAGCTCTCCCTCTCACAGGTCCCAACACCCAACTCAAATACAGAGTTGATGTTCACCTCCCGTGCTCCACGCACACCACAAGTGCTCCACGCACTCCACAAGTGTTCCACGCACTCCATAAGCACTCCACGTGCTCCACAAGTACTCAAGGTACTTCAAGTAGATCTCCCATGAATCTGCAACAACCTGCAATTCAACAGACCATACTTATGGAAGGAACTCCCTTGCCTTCCTCTCACTCTATTCGAGTACACACCTGTACTCCAAGTAGATCCTGCCTGATACTGCTCCCTGTTGTGTTGCTGTCTGTATGACCTTGCACACCTACAAATCAAGCAATGGTTCTAATCACCTGTGAACCTCGACCTTGCACACACATACACCTGCAGATCAACGATCTTACTTACCATGTAGATCTCCTATATAGGCCATGCAACTGTGACCAAGATCCTACACTCTTGAAGAACCCAGCTGGCTCTCCAATCCAGCACCAACACACCTGGTACTGTGGCACTAGGAGGAACGCACCATAGCTCTACCTCACACACAGAAGGAGCTTATAATTATGCTCTCTTACTCCCTAGCACGCTTTTACAATACAACCATGAGTCTATTATATAGATCTCATCCAAACAATGATTAGACATCTAATTACTATAATTAGATCCGCAGCTATGAGTCTAAAATTAGCGCTCATCATGCAAACTCTTGGTTCGTTAGCTAACTGCCCGTAAATAGCTCGCAGTCAAACCACACAGGTGACCGACGCCGGTCCCTGTCCGCCTGGAGGTGACTGACGTCGGCCGATATATGACCGACGTCGGTTGCTTCTCTATGCTATCCCGCCGACGTCGGCTGATCAGACCGACCCCAACTTCTTCTGCAACTCAGCAACCTTCAGCAACCTCCTCTCTTGTTTGCATCAGTGAAGCTTTTAGCTCCACAATCCTAACAAGCTTGAGTCCACAACTCAAACTTATCATGCAAACACTCGCTTCTGTCCACGGAAATAGCTTTCTGGACATGCAGGTAACTGACGTCGGCCGACCTTCTGTCGACGTCGGTGCATCTGCAACTGCCTGTGACCGACGTCAGTCACTCCTAACCAACACCGGTGTCTGTGTAGACCCAAACCTGATAAACTATGCTCCTTGGTGAATTTTTTAGCTCCACACCCTAACAATCTCCCACTTGGAGATAAACAGCTGCACCCGTACCTGTACAGCAACATCTTCTAGCTCATCCATCTTCAACTCAATCATGAAGACCAACAAAAGTTGAATGAAGATTCAACTTCTCCTTTGTAACCGGCTTTGTTAACATATCAGCAGGATTCCTATCTATATGGATCTTCTCCAACTTCAACTCACCATCTTCCAATACCTGTCATATGAAGTGATACCTTAGCTGTATGTGCTTTATTCTTGAATGAAAGGTTGAATTCTTAGCCAAATGGATTGCACTCTGACTGTCACTATACAATCTGCAACTCTCATGCTCCCTACCAAGCTCATCCATGAACCGTGTCATCCATATCATCTCCTTGCTAGCTTCTGTGGCTGCAATATACTCTGCTTTTGTAGTTGACAAGGCAACAACCTTCTGCAACTTAGATATCCAGCTAACCGCCATTCCACCTACAGTAAAAACATAACCTGTAGTGCTCCTCTTGCCATCCAAATCACCTGCCATATCTAAATCTACATAACCATGTAGAGAAGTATCTGAACCTCCATAGCATAAGTGCTTACTGCTGGTTCCTCTCAGATATCTAAGGATCCACTGAACTGCTTTCCAATGTTCCTTACCTGGATTGGCCATATACTTACTTACCACTCCCACTGCTTGGGCAATATCTGGTCTAGTACACACCATTGCATACATCAAAATCCCTATTGTGGAAGAATATGGAACCTTACTCATGTACTCTACCTCATCATATGAATTAGGACATTGTTCTTTACTCAACTTAAAATGTCCAGCCAAAGGTGTGCTTATCGGTTTAGCATCCTGCATATTGAACCGTTTCAACACCTTATCCACATAATCTTCTTGAGACAACATCAACTTGTGATTTCTCATGTCTCTCTTAATGCTCATACCAAGGATTTTCTTTGCTGCTCCCAAATCCTTCATAGCAAACATTTGAGCTAATTTCACCTTAAGCTCTGAGATATCCTGCATGTGAGATCCTGCAATTAGCATGTCATCTACATACAACAATAGAATAATATATCTACCATTATCAAATATCTTGAAATACACACAATGGTCTGATTGACACCTACTGTAGCCATGCTCAGTCATAAACCTGTCAAATTTTAAGTACCATTACCTAGGAGCTTGCTTGAGGCCATACAAGCTTTTCTTCAATCTGCACACAAACTTCTCCTTACCCTTGACCTCGAATCCTTCTGGCTGTTCCATATAAATCTCCTCATCCAAATCTCCATGAAGAAATGTTGTCTTAACATCTAGCTGCTCAAGATGCAAATCCTCAAAAGCAACCAAAGACAATACAACCCTTATTGAAGTCATTTTAACAACTGGAGAAAAAATCTCACCAAAGTCGATACCTGGCTTTTGTGCAAATCCTTTCACTACTAATCTGGCCTTGTATCTCATCTGTCCATTCTCGCCTTCCTTCAACCTGTAGGTCCATCTGTTCTTGAGTGTTCTCTTACCTGCTGGCAATTCAACCAAATCCCATGTTTGGTTCTCTCTTAAAGACTCCAACTCCTCAACCATGCCATGCTCCCACTCACTCTTGGACTCCACCTGTATTGCTTCTTCAAAACTCTCTGGTTCTCCACCATCAGTTAGCAATAAATAATATAAAGAAGGAGAATATCTAATTGGAGGCTTACTCACCCTTTCTGACCTCCTGATGGGTGTCTGAGACTCATCCACAACACGCTGTCTACCCAAATTTTTTGACAGTGACCAATCTTGATCATCTGTAGACCTATTACTGGCTGACGTCAGTTCTTCCTGATCAACCTCGGTACCTATACGGCCGACGTCGGTCTCTGTATGGCCGACGTCGGTTTCTGTCCTACCGACGTCAGTTCCTAACCTGCCAACGTCGATCTTTGTGTTTTTCTGCAAGTGATTATTTCTTTTTCCCGCGAGCTCATCTTGGACTTTCACCTCATCCAATTCACCATTGCTCTACTCAGATTGATTCAACTTCCTTAGCTGATCACAATACATCACTCTTTCATTGAAAACAACATCACGGCTCCTGATTACCTTGTTAGTTTCTAGATTCCACAATCTGTAACCAAAATCATCTGAGCCATAGCCAATAAACGTGCATCTCATAGACTTAGCATCAAGCTTCTTTCTATTTTCTTTATCTATATGCACAAAGGCTTCACAACCAAAAACTTTGAGATATGAGAGATCAACCTTTTTACCTGTCCATGCCTCTTCTGGAATACCACCATCCAGAGCTGTAGAGGGTCCTCTGTTAATCAGGTATACTGCAGTGTCAACAGCTTGTGCCCAAAACTATAAGGGCAAATCGGCATGCAATCTCATACATCTTACACACTCCATTATTGTCCTGTTCATCCTTTCAGCAATACCATTCTGCTGAGGTGTCCTTGGAACCATCCGTTGCCTACGGATTCCATGCATGTAACAATAATCTCTGAACTTATGACTGTAGAACTCACCACCATTTTCTGATCTCAGGCACTTTAATATTTTACCTATTTCATTCTCAACCATAGCTTTCCAAACTTTAAAAGTATCAAATACATCATATTTTCTCCTAATACAATAGATCCATACCTTCCTTGTAGCATCATCTATGAAAGATACATAGTACTATGATCTTCCAATGGAAGCAACCTGAGCCGATCCCCACACGTTTGTGTGAACAAGCTCCAACTTATGCCTCTTCTTAGTAGACCCAGTTTTGAGAAAACTAACCCTTTTCTATTTTCCAAATACACAGTGCTCACAAAACTCTAGATCTATGCCTTTTAAATCTGAAAGCATACCTTTGGACTTAAGAATTGACATCCCCTTCTCACTCATGTGGCCAAGCCTTGAGTGCCACAATTTAGCGTCCATATCTGAAGTAGATAATACAGAAGGAGATTTGTTAGTAACACAATTACACAAGTAGAGAGTACCTTCTCTCTTACCTCTGGCCATAACAAGTGCACCCTTGGTCACCTTTCAAGATTCTGCTGTGAGAGTTACTGTACAACCCTCATCCCCTAACTTTCCTGCAGAAATCAAATTTCTCTTCAAGCTAGGAACATGCATCACATCTCTCAACACCAATGTGTTGTTATTCTGCATCTTTAGCTGCACTTTACCTTTGCCAATTATTTTATAGGGCTCATCATCCCCTAGATACACTATTCCAAAATCTCTATGGATATAGTCACTGAAATATTCCCTGTTAGGAGTAGCATGAAAAGATGCACCAGAATCTAATACCCAAGATTCTATATTATTATGCAGAGAGAAAATTAAAGCATCCTGTGCAATACCTGCAATCTTAGCTTCTTCCTTTCCTTCGTGCTGGTTGTCCTCCTTAGGTTTTGACCAACAATCTTTGCTTATGTGCCCCATCTTTCCACAATTCCAGCATTGTGGCCTTCTGCCATTTCTGGATTTAGATCTACCTTTCCCCTTTGACTTGGATCTTGATCTGCCTTTCTTGCTCTTCTCTTTCTGCCTTCCCCTGCTCTCAAAACTTAAAGCGTTCCCAGATGCCTCTTCTGTACTTTTCCTACGTATTTCCTCATTCAAGATAACACTAACAACATCCTCTACTTTCAAAATATTTGATGCAGATGCAGTATTACTTATTGCCATTACTAAGCCATGCCAGCTTTCAGGCAAAGAACATAATATCGAAAGAGCTTTTATCTCATCGTCAAACACTATATTCACTAAACTTAATTGATTCACAATACCATTGAAATCATTCAGATGAGTAGAAATAGATCCACCTTCATTCATATGCAAATTAAATAACTGCTTCATAAGATATACCTTATTGGAAGCTGAGGGTTTTTCATACAAATTTGATAATGTAGTCATCAAATCTACTGTGGACTTTGCCTGTGATAAATTAGATATCACAGTGGATGCTAGACTCAGTCTTATAGACCCCAGAGCCTTTCTGTCAAGAACTTCCCATTCTTCATCCTCCATGTCTTTGGGCTTCTTTACAACCCCACCTAACGGTAAGTATAGATCTTTCTGATATAGATAATCCTCTATCTACATTCTCCAGTGTTGGTAATTTTTGCCATTGAACTTTTCCATTCTCAATTTACTTTCATCTGCCATTGCTTCTCCCACTCAAATAGAAATCCCTATAGAAACTCCTGTGAGAACCTGTAATCAATACACACTACATAGATCTGAACCCCCTGTTAGTGAACCTAAACTTTGATACTAATTATCAAGCTCTGAACCTGTAACCAAGGCTCTGATACCACTTATTGGGGGATCAATCCAATAATAGATTACAATTGTGAAAGCAATAAATGCAGAATTAAACCAGATTGACAAGTAATTAGAATGATAATAGCAAGAACAAGAGATACAAGAAAACACCCTAAAAACTTGTATTAACAAACTCTTTACAAAAGGAATACAATTGAAGAAAGCTTCTTTCTTCCACACCTCTCCTAGATGTATAGATCTCTCACTAGATCTCTATTCCTTAAGAGCTCTCTCTCTCTCAAGAACAATCAACTCCAACAAGCCTAGATTGATTCAATTCTGTATTGTTTTTCTCTTACAATGAATTACAATAATTCACCCAACTACAATAATCTACTACAAAGCTAAGAAGATCTAATTCTACATATAGAATTAGGAGACTTGAGCATGTACAACCAACAAGCAGGTAAGCCACTTGAACAAGGGCTCTAAAAATAGTATTGCCAACAATAGAGACGCGAGCTTGAGTCCACAACTCAAACTTATCATGCAAACACTCGCTTCTATCCACGGAAATAGCTTTCTAGACACGTAGGTAACCGACGTCGGTTCCTGCTGCTTGTCTGTGACCGCCGTCGGCCGACCTTCTATTGACGTCGACGCCTCTGCAACTGCCTGTGACCGACGTAGGTCGCTCCTGACCGATGCCAGTGTCTGTGTAGACCCGAACCTGATAAACTATGCTCCTTGGTGAAGTTTTTAGCTCCACACCCTAATAACATTTTGGGATTTTAATAGGGCACCAGGCCACACAACATATAGATGCATTATTTTGAAACATAACATATAGGACTTGATAGATGGAAATTTTATTATATTGGCACTCTAGTTGAGCCTCATCAGGAAAAGAAAACACAAGACAAATCTTTAAAAATATTCCCAGATCTTTTCTCATAGTATTCTAAAAAATAAACAGAGGATACATGAAGTATTCACCATGTATATCATGCACATCCTCCACTAGCTACATATCAGGTCCCTTCAGTTGATGCACATCCTTTTAGCAACATGATTGGTGTGAATAATTCAAGATTTATAGTTAGACCTTACATATCCTTCTCAAAGCATGAGATAGTTGAGGATGATTTAGATTACCATGCATTCTTTATCAGAGCTTACATAAATCATCATCTCATTCATAGTGTTCTCATAAATAATAGATCTAGTGTCAACATGTGCACTATGACTTTACTATAACATTTAGAATATTTAGAGAAGGATATTACCCTAATGGACATAGTTATTAGTGGATTTAGTGGGAATATATATAGTTCATTATGTTAGATTATGCTTCCTGTATAGTGTTGTCCAACACATGTGGACACATCATTTACTATTGTTCTTGGTGCAAGAGTTTTTGATATATTTCTTTGCTCACCATGAATTTAGAAACATTGAGAAATACCTTATATAATTCATAGGTACATGAAATTCATTTACCCTAATCAATTTTTTATAGTTGGTGGAGTTCCATATATGTTACCACTCCCCTTTTTAGATCTATCTTCTACTTTGCAATCACCAATTTTAACTTCTCCACCAGTTATAGTTCTTCATCTAGTTTATATTTAAACACAGTCAAAGCCTTCCTCACCAACATAGAGACTTCATACATGTCCAAAGAGGCCTCTTTTAGATAATCTAAAATTTTAGGACTCTAGATAGTTTCTACCTATAGTGTTCACATTCAAGACAGTATCATTGAGGTCTCATGCCTCTACACATAGAGCGCATGTCCAGAGAGCTTCTCCTACTACCAGATTACTCCTTAAGATCCCTATAGTTGCATCCATTTCTTAGAGTTATAAGGAGACCCCACAGTCAGTTTCCACTACAAAGTTTTTAGAGAATTTACAACATATATAGCTTTCAGATCCATAGTCTTAGCCCTTCCGTCGTGCTTTACAATCATGCATGATCCGTCTCTTTGATACAAGGTACCATAATAAGGAGTCTCTTATGAGACTCATTGGTTAGTATCATTTATTCTTAGTCTTTCTTTTACATAGGTTATTTTCAATTTTTTTGTACATAGTCTCCTTATGATTGATTGTACATAGCAAAACATCAAAATACAAAAACATTCAAAGATACTAAAAATACCAAAAACAATATAAAATTTAAAAATCCAAAAACATTCAAATAATTCAAAAAAATAAAAACATTTAAATTGTATTCAATATCCATGATTTACATTTCTACTATCATACTAGACTTACATATATTATTTTATGTTAGTATTCATCGATTTATCTACATTACCATGCTTTAATTGATCATATTTGAGTGTGTGCAGTGACACTAAGATTCTTGATTTTTTCACTCTACCCATTGAAGGGGCATCCTACTTCTATGTTTAAGACATACATAAATATATGTACCCACTGGGGGCATATTCTACATGACTAAACTATCCAAGTTATGTCATTCGTACACCACACACTCTAGTTATCATGATGATGTACATTACTTACTAGCTTACATAGATTACTCTATCAATACTCACTAGTATATAGTTCTTGTTTATTTATTAACATCTACCTAGTCTTTTATTACATGGTTTTCATAATTTTATCTCTTGATTTGATTAGTTATATGTGATTGTACTTCCAACATTTACATGCCTTCCTTTTTTTTCTTTGTATAGCTAGATGTGATTGCATTTCTCAATTCTTATTTTATCTCTTGTATGTGCTTTAGGACATTTTCCAATGTCCTTTGTTTTTATTCTTGTGTGTATCATAGGACATTTTCTAATGCCCTTTACTTTTACTCTTATATATGCTTGTGTCCCTCATGCCAACCTTTCGTAATTTTAATTATATGTGTATGTGGGATTTTGAACATAACTTATATGATTGATTTCTAGTTTGAGTGACATGAGCCCATGTCCCTTGTTTTCTTGGCCCCTTGACCACTTTTGTGTGTTTCATACTTCTTGCCTTATGCATTTGATTCTTTTTTGCTTCTCAATTTTTGGTAATGCCATGATCCAAATCATATAGTATCTAGTTTTTTTGGATTCCATGATAGACAACATGCTTCATCCCTCCTTAAAAAATAACAACTAACATTTCCAATTTCAATTCAGTAAACTTCACATGCTATTACAATGTTATATCTATCTATGCATACCCCCATTGATCTAACAATATCCAATACAAACTATGCTATATGTTGAGACATCTTTTCAATTATTATTGATATATCATGTATTTCATACAATAACACTCTTGTAGGGCTCTTCCTTTTGAGAAAATTCATTACAAGGTTTTAATTCCTACCCTCAAAAGAGGGGGCAATAAATAGGGGTTTTGTCATAGAGATTAAATCTCCTATCAATCATAAAATAGTTACAGAACATTCAAAACAACAACCAAAACAAAACCTAAATTAGGTAGAATAGACCATAAAAATAGTGATGATTAAAAAATAGTGATTAGATTAAGCAAAGGACAATAGTTCTAAACTTATATAATTATACTAGATAGTAGGGTGTTCTATTTTGGTACTTGTATCCAAACAACAAAAACCCAATTTTTTAGAAAGAGGCATAAATGTAAGCTCAGCTATAGTTTTATTAGATATAGATCAATTATGATTCAATAGTTTTAGTACAATTTTTATCAAATAATCTAGATATAAGGGGAATCGTGCACATCATGATGGCTTTCACTTCTAGTTTTTGATTGAGCAGTTGGTATAACTTCAAAATCAAAATCTATGTTACAGATATTAGTGATTAGGGGTAATGCATGTGACACATTTGACTTATTTTCTTTTTGAGTTCATTATATTACCTAGGCATTCTTAGCATTTGTGTGACTTATTCCATTTTTAAGTGGTTGGCATCATTTCAAAGTGGCTTTCATATAGTCCTAACCTCCACATTCCTGAGTGGCTTCCACATAAGCCTAGTTTCTATTTTTGAAGTGGCTTTCATACAAGCCTAATCTCATCCTTTCAAAATGGTCAATATTAGCCTATTTTTTAGTGTACATTCACCTATCCATGCCACATTTTAAGATTTGTTAGAGAATTCATGGGCTTCAAGATCCATCTCATATAATACACATTCATACTAGTATCAGTTCATAGCTTCACTTAGTAGGCAATGATGGACCCAAAGGACTAGCTAACCTTTGTATTCTTTAGCCATATACTCATAGGGATTAAACATACTTTGTGAACATCAATAATCATATTTATGATGACATAGATTCACTTAGTGGGCGTTGATGCAACCAAAGGGTTATCCTTTACATTCTTGTGCCACTCTTAGGGAATTGAGCACGCAGCTCTGTTCATGATATTACTTTTATTAAAACACATACCCAGTATTATTCAGCATCAATCAATACAATTTATATTGGTCTACAAACTCGGTGAGGTGTATTCATTCGTTTCTCTTCTTCTCTCTCTTATCCAAATTATTTACATTCTTATTTTAGATATAGTATATCTAGTAAGAATTGATCTAATCTTTGTTTTCTCTTTCAAAGTTACACTTCATAATGTGTTTTCTCTATGAACACTCAACATCACATAGCTTCATGGGCTTCACCCTTATAGGTAAGTTCATTTATGCTGTCTACTTTCATTTATCCTAGTATTTCACTTTGTTGCATCACTCGAATAAAGGAGGGGAAATGTGGTCATATAAAATGTCCAAATTGGTAGTTTGAGTGTGGATTGTGACACCTAATCCATAAGCCCTTCTTTCATGCTCTGATGACCCTTCTAAACACCTTTTTGATTATTCTTAGTCATCTATGGACTTATGAAACTTGATTCCAACTTAGCCAAGCTTTATTTCCTAGGTCAATTCTTTCCCCTCAGTCCTAATCTTATAGGACAGGAGTATCAGACTTAAACTATAGCACCAGACCTTAGGGTTTCCTATTTTGATGCTCTTATCCAATGACATTTTGATTTTAAACAACCATCTCCATATGATTTCTATTCTTCATTATGTTGACCTAGTGTGAATACATTTAACCCATGATCAATATTTCCCTATAAAAGTCCATCCAAAGGTCATTTACAAAGGAAGTTGAGAAATATTATAAATTAAAAAAAAAATACAAACAAATCACTAAGGTAAATTTCCCTATTCTCTACATACAGTCACCCAACACAATTGCAAACATATTCAAACCCTCACACCAGTCCATTGCCACCTCAAGCAATCTTAATTTGGCATTTTTTCATCCTCATTACACTATTTC
Organism: Torreya grandis; assembly: GCA_037957365.1. Classification (NCBI taxonomy): domain Eukaryota; kingdom Viridiplantae; phylum Streptophyta; class Pinopsida; order Cupressales; family Taxaceae; genus Torreya; species Torreya grandis. The sequence continues at coordinate 2,610,745 of JARHVA010001003.1, read as the reverse complement.
AAAAAGCACATCAAGTGGGAGAAACACATATGATTTTATCCCTCTTTGGAGTACTAGTATGTAGATAGCATGCCCACAAAAGAGGTGTCAAAACATGTTGAATGCATCTTACAACACTAACCCCCCCCCCTCTTTATCAAGTGTTATCAAGCATAATGAAGGTATAGGTTTTTAATACCGAATCCACTCTACAAGGATATCCATACACATTCAAGACTCAAAATTTCATAGGTAGGCTAACATAGGTACAATAAGCAAAACCCAAAAAAAGTTATATTTCTATGGTCTATCTGGACAACAATGACATGACTTAGACTATAACATCAGACCTCAAAGTGTCCTATTTTCAATGCTCATGTCCTTTCACCAAATGAAATCTAGATCCAAGTTCATGACACTATCCTAATCCTACATATTCATTTTTACCCTTTGTCTTACTTATCTCAGTCTAGTTTTAAGGTATGTTGTATTTCTCTTTATTTATATCTGTTTTCATAAAGGTTTAAAAGTAACAATAAACTATACAAATCAGTATTGTAATTATTGTAATATTATTTATTGATTTATTTATTCTAAAACCTCAACTAAATTAAGAATAAGACTCCAATATTCCCAAAACTGTTAAATCAATTTACCACATTTTGGTGATGATCTTCTTATTAAGACAATAAGATTTACTTTGGATGTGGCAATGCACATTTTTCCAATTCGATTGACTTAGTAAAATCCTAGATTTAATTAAAAGGCATAGTTTATCTAAGTGTCATTATTGACATTTCTATAAATAAATTAAATCATAATCTATGAAAATATTTTTGGTTAATTATTATTCTATATGTGGCTTTTCTCCCTTATAGTTTGATTCTTGTATGTGGACACCAATTATGAAATGATTGGTTAGGCTTTCAATATTTAAATAGATGAGAATAATTTATTTGTAGAAGTTTTTGGTAGATTATTATTGGATCATATCAATTATGATAAGAATCAATTTAAATTAAATTTATCTCAACTCAACAAACATGAAAACTCATTAAATAATAACTAGCAATAGTACTGTTGTTTTATTTTGAAGCAAATTTAGCTAAAAACAACTGGCAATGAGTAGTGCTTGTTTGGATAATAAAATATTATGTATTAGAATATTAAGTTAGTATAACACCTTGATATGTACATAATTATATATTACTTGTTAGATCATTGTTTTTATGATTTAATTGTTCAAAGGTATTAGGGTTTAGTTTTAATACTTCTAGTGTTAAGCTATGAATATATATTCATTCTTTTACTATGAATAATCATGGTTTCCTTCATGACATATGTCGATATGTGTATGTTTTTATGTATATGATACTTTGTATGTGCTTATAGTTAATTATATTTTGGATGAAAACTAATTTTAATTGTGCATGTGTATGCTTCTCTTGAGTGTGCAACATTAATATGCTTAACTTTTTAATTTATGTATCATTGGGATATCAATTGATTAGTGTTTATTACATTAATTATTGATTTTAGTTATTCAGATGTTAAATTTTAATAAAATCATGCATTCCAAATTTGGGGTACATGAAAAATTATAAAATATGATTGGTTGATCCAAACATTCTAAGAACACCTTAATACATCTATTATAATTATTTATTTCAAATATGCCATATGGATGTTTCTATAAAATGTTTAATTACTACAATGGTGGATAATCTATCTATGTTGATATAATTATCAAATCCTCAATACATATTATGGATGTTTTCATTATATGAAATTTATACCATAATGATGGACTATGCCTTGTCTATTTAAACTTCCTATGTATGATAGATTCTTGTTTAAATTGTGTTCTTCCTTGTGTATTATCTTTATGTGTGAAGGATAATGAATTGATATATGCATAATTTATTGTGTGATCTTATATTGATATGATTATTCTTATTGATATGTATTCTTTTTCTCCTTGTGTACTAATTTAATGTCTAAAGGATAGGTTTGAAAACAAACAAAAATACTAGAATTTAGGTATTTCCACATGGATGATTTTACACATAATTATCCATTATTACACCTCTATGTTTTAAGGAGATGGGTGAGATTCCTTGGGTGAACAAGATGTATTATATATCTACCAATGTGTTGAGATAGAGGATAAGTCTCAAGCTTGATGTAATTATTAAGCACATATCCCTAGGTTCACTAAGAGGGGTGGTTATGTCTTGGAGCTAGATGAAAAAACATTTGGTACTAGTTAATTTTAGCTGATGAGTCATTCTATGTTACTACATATGATTAAGTGTATGATTACATATTTTATTTGATAACCATAGTCTACGTAGGTTTTTTTATGTTCTACATGTTCAGATATTCCATCCAAGTTGTTGATAATATTATCTACATTATGTTGATACAACACTTTATGTATGAACTAATCTCTAATACTACCACATGGATGTATATTAAAAATGAATCCTCTATTATTTGTATTCCATTGGTGACAATTTTTTTGTATTTTTGTGAAATATGAAACTTTGTACAAGCATAACACATGTGAAGTTATGTATATTACTTTCAATCACATGGATGATATGTTATGTTGATACTATCATAATTGGTTATCATTAATATTGGATCGATGAAAATATAAGCATACTTATTCTTAAGGAAACAAAACATTAGGTACGAATTTTTTTAAAGGGGTGGAGTATGTAATGCCCCATATAGCTTCACCTTCATTTAGGCATATGGCTAGGTCTTAATTAGTGTTGGACCTATTGAAATGATATCTGCTTCTGATGATTATCATAATTTATCATATATATTATTTAATGACATTATATTGTATCACAAACAAATAGATATGTATTATTGTAATAATTAGTAAGTAATTTAATAATTTTTTTGGCTTTTCTCTTCAAATCATATGTATAATGATGAGTTCTATGTATGTGCATGACACATGTATTTCCAAATGAGTTAATATTTTTAATATATAGTAATGATGAGATGAGCTACTGATGGTTTGAATTTATTCCATTTATTTATTATATGAGTCTATTCAACACAAGCAAAATATCTAGTAAGGACATCCAAAGTCAACATAGGTCACACCAATAGATTGATAATGGGATTCACCTTATAGACAATAGATTATTTATCACATTAATTGCATATATACTTGAAATTTTATGCCATGATAATATGAAATCAATTTAATATTATGTTAAATTTGGATGATAATATATAGGTAATGAATATGTTGAATTGGTTCAATAAATACAAGGCCTTTATGATCCAAAAATTATAAAAATAACAAAGTATAATAAGAATGCATAAACGATATAATGAAATGGAACTCTATTTTAAAAAGGACAATGATGAGCCAAAAAAGTTTTCATGGTCACCAAAGTGAATTTTAATTATAAGTTTTAATTCTAATTTAATAGATGATCACCAAAAAATAAGTATCTATGATCAATGTCATAATGGTTAGACCTTGTTTAATATAGAAGTAGGTCCCTAGTAACATAAGGAAGGTGGAAGCTATCGAATAAAAATGAATGGGAAAATGATAAAAAGATTACACAACAAGTAAGTGATAGTGATAGGAAACATAGCTTCCCAATAAAAACATAAAATGTTGAAAAGATGGAAAGTGGCCCTAAAAATATGAAAGTGTTGACCCCAAATGACAATTGACCATGTATCTTTAAAAAAAATGTGAGTAGAGGAAATTTTAGTTAGAAGCAAATATGAATCCAAAATTTAGCATTGAGCACAATCTTATTATTGATATGATTAATTTAAAAGTAGTTTTGGTAGTAAAATATTGCACATAATCGTTTATGAATGGATATAAAATTGTGTATAGAAGGAAACCTTTTAATGAAGGCACATAATTCAATAGGGAGACAATTTTTGGGATAGACATATTTTTAGTGGATGGAGAGTGGTAAGTAGGGATTAATCTATATATGTTAGGAGAAGCAAGTTTTGAATCACGTTAGTAATTAGAGAATAAGTTATCCATTAATGTTCATGTTAGTCCATAATATCATGGTACATATATATTTAGCTATACCAAGCCCCTTTGGTGTAATGCGTACATAAGTTTGTGTCAACATAAGGAATCAACCAAATGTTTTAAGCTAAAGGAATATTTTTGGGAACACATTAATAAAGTGAGGATATAACCCCATTGTATGACCTTATAGTAGCATGTGGTTTCATATTATATAAATACCCATCTTTACAAAGATATTTTAGTAAAATGCGTATATAGTTTTAAATAAAAGGTAGTGTTTAATGGATTCATAAGTTTAATTTTAAGGATTATGTGCAAACATCACATGGATTTTAAGGTGCATTAATACACCAAATAATATCATAAAATTATTATAATATGACCATGATGAATGTTTATTGATAAAAAAATGATAAATAGGCTCTTACATTCTAGTTTAAATATTCTTTTTTCAATTTGTTTGAGATTTTAATTTACTAATTGTAAATATTAATATCTAATTTGAATAATACTAGAGCTAACTATGGCATGTTATTAATTTTCACTTCTAATATTTGGAGGAAAAATAAAGAATTTGATTTCAATATGATAATAAAGGCATACATGAATGATTTCATTTTTCCAACTTAGTATTGTTCTTTGATAACATAGATGAATAAAAATAAAAGAATATGAAATTTGATCCACTGTAGACTAGGGCTGGGATCTATGCAATAGATATCATAATTGAAAGAATTATCTATTTTATTGGAGATATAGATGGAAAAGTTTTATATTTTTTTTATCAATGGTAGGTACCTCAAAAAAAATCGCATAAAAGTTGAATCTAAATTCTTTGTATAGTGGATATAAGTGTTTTTTTGTTTTTTTTAAAAAATGTTCTTATTATATCTTCTTTTATCTTTTTAATAAGTGATTCTAAGAATCATAGTGTGTGAAACTTGAAAAGAGGTCTTAGTTCATCTCATCTAATTATTAGGTTGATGGATTCAAGAGATCTTTGATCTCAACAAATGAGGTACATATTTTATTCCACCAACATGACTTTATAATAACTAAAAATCAGCAATGGGAATAAATTTTAGAGCCAAAAATGTACCATAATATATTAAAACCCTTTTGTTCATAATGTGTCTAAATTACAAGAGATGAATTTTTTTTTTATTACCATCATGATTTTCTTGTATATTTTTCCAATTGTTTGTGATGTTTATGGTAAGGTTATGCATGTCTTTACTTCATTTTTCATCTATTGTGTATTCAAAATCATTTCCCCCTCTAGTTCAACTATATGTTCCAAGCCATTAAAATTTAATTCATAATATGGTATTAGTTAATTAATGTTGTGAATTAGTAAGAATTTAGACATACCATGTTTAGCATTGTAAATTTTTGAACCTACACATGGACACATGTATATATTTGGGACTATGTTTTATTGACTATTATAGTGTTTTGAAAACATATTATCAGATATATGTTTTATTAAATATAATAGTGTTTTCTTTTATTATTTTAAATTGATATCGTGATTGTGTGGAATTCATGTTTTAGTACCTCCTTGAGGTAGAAATGGAAGTTATTGCAAAGGAAGCTAGGATTTGGGCCATTTGGTTAAATAAGAGCTATAGTTGGGGGTTTTTTTTTCTGAGAAAAATGAGAAAGAGGTACTTGGAGAATTTTTTTTTTTAGTTTTTCCTGAGACTATGAAGTCATATGAAGAAAAAAAAGATATTACTTCTATACCTTTTGAAGAATATTTAGTTGATGGGAACCAATATCCAATAACTTCAATTAATCTAGAGAAGGGAAAAAGTAATGGGAGTTTCTATGTTTTTTAATCTATTTATTTGGGTCTTTTTTTCCTAAAGCCAATTTTGATATCCACTGTGCTAATGGTGGTAAATAAGTGGGTTTATCATAGTTTTACCTGGCTATTTTGGGAACTCTTAAGTCCTAGGTTCAAGGGTTATAGTTTATTGAGGAGTGTTCATCATTATCATTATTTAAGAGGAATATTTTTGTGGGACCTATGCACAATTAATATTTTAGATTCATTCTGCTAGTAACTCTTAGAGGTCAGCTGAGTTTTTATGTTTTTTACATTTCCCATTCTCCTAGTTGATCTATTCTTTTAAGGAAGACTTTCATCATGTCTTTGGATCCCTCATGATTTCATTACCCTCTATTGAGGAGTGGATTGAAATGAGGCTGTATTATTTGGCCTATTTTTTTTTTGATATTGGAGAGGGCTATGAGATATTCAAGTCTAATTTTTAATCTATATTTTACTCATGTTCACTACCAAATTAAAATAGGAATTTTATTACTAGGTGGTTGAGACAGTTACTAAGGTGGAATTTTTTTGAATTCATCAGGTTGTTCCTGTAATATATTAATTATTCCATATACTTATCAAATGTATAATTCATACACTTTTAGATTTAGCTCACTTAGATGTGATAAGAGGTTAAGTGGGTGAGAGTGTTAGTTCCATCTAGATTTCCATATGGAATTCAACTAAGTACAACTGTGAGTTATCCTATGAGTTCCACAGTGTGTTACACTCAATCTAACTATGATTTCTCTAGTGAGTTAACTCCCCCCACTCCTTATTTACATTCATCTTCACCATGTTATTATAATTAATAAAATAAATATAGTGGAGATAATTGATAAATAAGGCATTTAATATTAAATGCAATTATTTCACATCTTCTTTCATGTTTCTTAATGAAGACAAGGTCATCATTGTTCTAGAATACTTGTTTTCACTAATACCATGTTATAATAAACAAGTAGGTGATCTTTTGGTCTCATTACTAGGACCCAATTTTACAACCCACCTAAGTTATTTTTAAGGGGGGTGGGGGGTGTTGGAGTCGTATTTATAGTCCCTTCTTTTCTTTGTTTCTTTTTTGAGGGGGAGTTTTTCCCCAACTAGGTTTTCTCCATTTACTCCATTTATTGAGATTTTCATTGTACGTGGGTACCTCATAAAGCCTTATTTTTGGGACCCATCTTTTATTTTTTGCCCACCTAATCTATGCTTAAGGGGGGTGTTGGCTTAGGATATTAATTATTCCATTTTAAATGGATAATTATTACAATTATAGCTATAGCTTACTTAGGTGTGATAAGAGGTTATGTGGATGAGAGGCTGATTTTCACATAGAGTTGCACCTAGAGTTCAACTAAGTGTAGTTTTGAGTTCTCCTATGAGTTTCATATTGAGTTATACTTAGTCTAACTATGAGTTCTCTAGTGACTTAACTACCCCTACTCCTTTTTTATATTCCTCTTCACTGTGCTATTGTGATAAACAAAAGTAGTGCGGAGTAAATAATTTATAAGTAAGGCATTTAATATACAAGGACAAAAATTATTGGATATCTTCTTGGATGTTTTTGAATACAAATAAAGTCAACATTATTTTAGAATACTTGTGTGCTCACTCTACTAGAAGATCACCTACTAGATTATTCTAACACATGTTGTAATTAGTAGTTATTTGCCTTAGATATAATATCTGATGTTTGTTAAACAATTCATTTATGTTAGCCTCTTATTTATTTATTGTGTTTGACTAGGGTCTTGATGGTTAGTAGTCTTTATTTGGCTATTGCAAACTACCTGAAGTGAATTTTATTTTTTGTAAAGATAATGTTTACTAATTGAACCTATTGATTTGTGTTATTTTCCAATTCCCTTGTTGGGGGATTTATTTGGATCAGTGATACTTTGACATCAAGGATGGCTTGAGTGAAAATAAAAGTGAAAAGAGGTTGATCCCTCTTTGGAAGGTTATTAACACCAAATTATTCTTTAGAGAAGGAACTCAATCCTAGACCTATTCGAATGATCGATGATTTATATTGACTTAAATTTTTGATATTTAAGTATATTTTGTCTTAGATGTTTATTCTCCCAACCTTGGTGGTGGATGTGTTTGGATTTGGGGTGTGTTGGTCTGCATAACTAATGCTGGTACTGATCCATTGTGGTATAGTCCCAAGGACTGTACTTTTGATTTCCTTTTTTTGGCCTTGATCACCTTTTTAGAGTTTTAATTACTTTTAAATATTTTCACTCCCTTGGGTTTTGAATAGTTTTAAATACTACTACTTTTCACCTTTGGACTAGTGTTTTTCATGCCTTTATTTTTAGTCACTTTGTTTTGAATTACTGGGGCTAACTCATCTACCTGGTCAAGGTGACTTTGGTGTTTCTTTGACCATAAAGATATAAATTTTGAGGCTATAGGAATTTATATAGTTTGGTTGTGTAATTTTTTTCACTATATTGGAGACTTCTATGGATTCCCATTGATAGTTATGCTTTTGTTAGGTTTGGATCCTATTGTGACTTGATATTTTTTGTTCTCTTTTGTATCTATTTTCTTGGGTATTTATTTCGATGAGGATTCCTTATGGAATCATCCTTTTTATTTTTCCTTGGATTCTGATTTGGTATTTTATTTTGGGGACCTATGACTTCATATGTTAAGGGTGGGTTTCTATTGCGATCATTCTTCTATATATTTCTTGCATTTTCTTTTGTAAACCTAGACCTCTTACTATGTTCAATACTATATTACACACCAATAACTAATAATGGGTTTATCTTAATAAAAACTATGATATTATTTTTCATTATGAATCTCATTCCTATAAATTAAATGTCACTTTTTAAGTGCTATTTATCACTAACCTTTTTATTTCTAATTTCATTATATAATGAACTATTGAGTCACATTCTAATTTAAAAAGTTTTATCTGCCTATATATCAAAAAAATTAGTAGGATATTTTGGTCCTTTCATATTTTTAAATTTGATTCAATCCCATTCAAAGGTTTATTGCATTATAATTTGTCACTAGGTTGGTCCTATATTAGAGATGTCTTCAGTTTGAACATTGGTGTGACTAAAATCAAAAGTTATTGACTTAATAATGTTTAACTGAGGCCTAAATTTTTGTGAAATATGAGGTGTACTAAATAATGGATCCATAAAATGTAAAAGTGGTCTTTATGAGCCCTTGATTGCATGTGAGATGAAGGACTATCACGTGAACCAATCATGGAATGTATAGGGAGATACAATGTCGATAAAGACTAAGTAATTCTATGACATCCATGGAACATGGTGAATTTAAAATTACCACATGTACTACCATTAGTCCACTCACATGATGCCACGTAGACACATCAACATCTACCATGTGCCTTGTTCCCACTAGAAATATAGGAGTAGTTTAAATATAATTTCAATAGAGGTTTCTAACCAAATACATCCATGTCCAGTGAAAACTTTCCACATGAATCAATAATTATAAGACACGCACAAAATTTTATGGTTTTCATGCAGTCGCATTTTATATAAGAAAGAAATATCATAGATGTTTTAAAATATTAAGTAAAAGTGGTAAAGTTCATAGTTGTGTATAACCCATGGAGGGGCAAGTGAAAAACATATATTAAGGATCCCTCGTACCATGTGAGTTTGAAAACAAAAAATACTATCCACACATCTCTCTCCCAATTTTCAATTAACAATAAGGTGATAATGTAACATATCGGATCAAGGATCCTATGTCTAATGAATTATTTCCATGTTTATTGCTTATAATATATGGAGAAAACACTAATGTTAAAGAGTGACATGGAGCTTACAGTTAATCATCTCATGTATATCATAATGTGGTGGCCATGACTAATTTAAAATGGGATTGAAATTTTGGACCAATGTGGAGGTAAAATCATAAATAGGTTTGGGGTGATATTATGGTGTGTGGTCATTTAAAACAAAAAGTAAAGGTGTTGTGAGTGTTGGGTAGTTAAAATCTTGATTAAATAAATTGATGAGACATGCATGGTGAAAAAGGATTTTTATATTTGAACCAATTTGTCACTCTATTAATAATTAGTGAAGCCATGAATTTGGCTTAAATTTTATATGCAAAGGTTAAAGATGGTAAAGGATTTCCATGAACTTTGAGAGCTTGAGGGTACATTATGGCACCACATTGATAATTAACATGATCATTATTAATATACCAAAATTTTATGGGTGTATCCATGTCATCTACTTATATTTTAATCATAATGAACATTGATAATGAAATATTTAATGGGATTGATTTTGATGCAATAACTCCACTTTCATAGCTGCATTTTGAGTGAAATTTTTATCATTGGAAATTATTATGAATGGATACATAAAGGTATCAATTTTTGGGGTAATCGATGCATATTAAAAAACCTATTTGAAACAAAAAAATTTATCTCTTTTACCTTAAAGGGTGAAATAAAAGCACATAAAATGAGGTTATAACTCAGATTAAAATGCAATTAACTATGTAAAGAATTTTAGGGGTTGTCAAGTGTCACTAATTTACCTATGGTGAAATTTTGTGTAATATTTTCACCCTCTTAATAGATTGTGATTTATTCTAAAATTTACAAGTAAGATCTTCCTCCAAAGCTGATCATTTTACATTGTCCTCACTTGAACTAAGGCACATTTGTCATGAGGCCTTTAATTTTGTCTCAATATAATCTTTATGTTTCTTATAATATTAAATTACTATTGTGAGTGGTTTATCTTTAGTCATGCATTTTTCCTCTAAGTAGGTTATCCTTCAGTGAATTTAACAACTACGGCTATTTATCAATTGATTCCCTATAGAGTGGTTTGAGTAATATGTACTTTTATTTATGTAAATATGAATATTGACTGGATGAGAGTGTGATTCACCATTATGTATACACGTGTAATGTTATGCCATTGATGAGAAATTGTTTAATAAGGCCCTGAGATGTTTTAGAGGAAAAAACATTTATAAATTGGTAAAGTTTCCTTCATCTTTGATCTTTTGGATGTGAAAAGAGCATATGGTCCTATAGGTATGAGTTTATCTTAGTTTTCATCTTTATTACTGAGAGTATCCCATAATTACAATAGAATTATGTTCTAAAAAAAATTTGATCACATTATTATAGTTGGTTGAGATTCCCAATTGTTAATTAGTCATTGATCTATGAAGTGCTGCATGGAGTATAGATTAATATTGAACTGGTAAAGATACTTGTATAATTTTAGTACTTTAATGTGTAATAATGTTTGTTATTTTATCTATTTTTTCATCTCTCTTTTATCAATGGTTTATAATGCATCAGTTTAATAAGAAATAAAATCTCTATGTAGGTCATTTTACTACTTTTCTAAATTATGAAAGAGTATTGATTGTTTTAAAATTGTGTGTCTCTTTTGATTCTCATTGGCATGACCATTTAATATTTTAGAATATTCCATTGCCAAGAGAGAATGTACTACCCTCAAATGATTGATCAGCCCTATTTTATATTTATTTTCAATACCATATCTTTTGAGACCCTTTCACTTTGTTATTTTACAAGAAATCCATTATTACTCATTATAATGTATATGAGATAATTAAATTTTGTATGAGCATTTAATATTATGAACATTGATATTTAAAGCCACAAATTTCAATGTTCAATCATATATTTTACAATATTTGTCTAAATTTTGAGTAGCACATGGTAATATTTTTGACACTAAAAAATAAATTAGATAATATAATCAAAATTTCCATGTCTCTATATGGATGTTCCTTTCATATGATTATGTATATAATTTACATTTGATATTATTATAGGATCTATCTTACTTACCTAGTAAAATCAAAAAAATAAAGATCAGGTCATTTTTGTTATTTATTGCCTCATGTTGTATCTAAACTTAATGAATAATTATTTGGTGACATGATATAACCAAAATATGAAAAATATGTTGAATAAAATTATAATATTTAATTAAAATTATCAATCTGTACCTTTTTTTTAAAATTATTACCATGGTTTAAATAGGTCCCTTGCCATAAAAATGTATATAAAAACTAGCCAAGTATGAAGAAACATATTTGTATACAAGTAACTAGGGTAAATCCAAAAAAAATGATGTTTTGAATAATATAAAAACATTGAACACCCAACTATCAGATAAAGGGGTAAGCCAAGAAGATCCAAAAGACCACCAAGCAAGACATAGAAATAAAATATACCATACACTTGTAGATTTACCAATTTATTTAGAAGCCACCTTATCTTCAAGATCATCCAAAATGATGATTTACTTATCAAAAATATTAATAGAAGATGATTCACTTATAATTTTATGTTTGGATGACCTCCATGTGATTTTTAAGCAACCCAATGATGCAGGCTCTCTGTTGTTGTCCAAACAACCCTGCATGGCATTTATGGTAACCCAACATGGTTTCTTTAACAACCAAGAGGGAGTATCAACCACCCCCCCCCAATTGAGCCACCAATTTTTTTAGAAGATTTACTACATTCACCCATTCCTTATTGTGTTAGGCCTCCTTCCAATGGGATATTTCCATAATTGAGATTTGAAGATGTGTCAGCGGAGGCATAGATAGAAAATGACCTCAAATAAGTCATTATCATATAATTTTTTATGAATCTCCTCCACAAATCTGACCAAGACCATAAATCATGTCTCTAGTGCCCTGAACATAGAAATAGGCAAAAACCCAACCCCGTTAGAGTTGGTGAAGGGATGTTTGGGCAGTGGACCCAACATAGAATTTGCAATTACCTCTACTAGACCAAGGTGATGTTTAGGTTTAACAAGAAATAAAACCACATTATTAACCACATATGCATCTATCAAAAGAGCCATGATGTTCATGGAAAAAAAATCCATCAAGGAATTGACCCTACTATGGATGTCATGCTCCATGTAATCCCTACCTAGAATAGTCAAAATTTCCTAAAATATTTCCTCAGATGGAACCCAAAATATATTCTTAATCCTTTCCCATGAAATGCCTCCTTTGAATTCCATTTCCTATATTTCACTACAACCATAAACTACAAGAGTTTTCAATCCTAATTCCACCCCTATTTATATGGTAGATGCCAATGCTTGATGAATAACCATTTGTAACCCAAGGGAGAGAGCTGAGAAATTGAACCACCACCTAGTAGAAAGAGATCAATCAAAATATTTGTTATTAATGAACTTGATTGCAACCCTTGATGACATAGATAACATGCATGCAATAGGGGCACCATAGAAAACCCCAATGAGGTGGTGAGATTTGACATGATGAAAAGAGTTTCTCCAAAAATATTAATCAATGAAATTGATTATTATATGATATTTTAAAATAGATTTTCCCATCAATTAACATCAAAGTTGATTTCCTTTTTCTAGTTTTATTTTTAATTTATTTTTCTCTTTTTTTTCCTTTTTTAATTCATATAATCATTTTAAAAATTAAATTAAATTAGAAACACATACTGATAGAAGTTAAAGATGAAAAATCTCCCAAAGTATCATGAATATTATCCATTTTGATTTCTTCAAGTTAAATGATTCCACAATTAGCAAAGAAATCAATACTAAAATTTGACTCTCAAAAATAATGTTTGCATTCTAAAAAGGAGAAAAAGATCAATTTACCCCAACACTAAACAAAATATTTTCTAGTTTCCAAGAGGTGGCAAATTTTTTTAATGGTGAAGATGTTATAATTTAGGAATCTCCTTCAATGATGAGTTGGCCAATATTACAATGAATGGCAAGGTCAATCCCAATAACCAGTGGTTGGGCTTCCACTTCATTATTAATTCCATCTGCATGCTTTTTATAAGTTGCCCTGATCAAGGATCCACTACAATATTGGATAATACAACTAGCCTCGAAAGCACCTAGATTTCCTCTTGAAGCAACATAAAAATTTAATTTGAACCAACTTGATGGTGGGGGAATCCAAAAAATATTATTCATTCTTTATTTTGTACCTGATATTAATATTGACCCATTAATGGGTGAAAAGGAAATAAACCTCCATTTTGCACTCATCCTCATATCCTAGGCTAAGAGAAAACCATTCCTATGTTTGACTTGAGATGAAATGAATTCTAAAACTACCACCTTGACGTATCTTATTATAGAAAAAATGGGTTTTTAGTTACCTTTAAAAAATCATTGGTTTCTTTCATTCCATAAGGTCTAAACAAGGATAGTAGGGCTAACTCACCATAAACCAAACAAAGAATTTCTCCAATCATCAATTAGATAGGAGGAGAATCCAAATAATAGAGAAGGTAACCAAGCCCAGGACCACTCCAGTTTAAAACATAACCATGCCCATCACTAGGTTACAATGGGGCATTCATATAAAATATGGTTGGTAGTTTATTCATTGTCTTTACAAATACAACATCTAGATGGACCAAAAAAACCAATTTTAGATAGCCTATCTTGGGATAGAATGTAGTTTTGGAAAAAAAAACATGTAAATGCACTAGCTTTCTAAATCCCAATCTTATCCCAGTAGATAAATTATTCCCAATTAATCAAGTCATCAGTAGTATTAGCCATTTCATAACTAAGATTAACTGTGTAAACACTAGATTTGACACCAATCTAATGTAATGCATTATATGTATCATTTAATAAGACCTCGTGATTATTTAAGTAGTCAAAAATTATTTACATTGTTGTACTCAAATATCAAAAGCATCAAAATTCTTCCACCCCAAAAAGGACACACCATTAGAGTGATGAAGTTATACATAGTTCACAATGAAGATGCACCATGATGATGAGATAATATGTTTGGCCTTCTCCATGTGTAGCAAATCAATAATGGGTTTATTCCCATTCCAAGAGTCATCTCAAAATTTGGCTATCCATCCATTGTTGATCATCCAAGAAACATACTTATTTTTTTCACTCTAGGTCCTCCCATCTTCTTAACTTTACAAACCCTTTACCATTTCATTAATGGAATTTTCATCTAATTCTATACTCCTTGCCATAAAGAGTCTTTCATGATTTGATTGAGTTGTTTAAATATATGATAAGGTGGTTTAAGCATTAAGAGACAATAAATAGGTAGATAACTCAAGACAAATTTTATGAACATGAAATATCCTACCAATGTCAACCAATAACCTTGTCATGAAGCCAATTAGGGTTTAAAAGTGTTAACAAGTCCTTCCCAATGAATATTTTTAGTTAGTCTGGAGAAGAGTGGTACACCTAAATAGTTGGATGGAAACCTTCCAATGTGAAAACCAAGGACTATACATATGACATGTTTCTCTTGTTTAGATCAATTAATTGAAAAAATTTAGACTTCTGGTGTTCACCATTTGTCCAGAAGTCTCCTTATAGTTGGTTAGTATGGAATTGAATATTTGATCTTCACCCATAGAATCTTGGCCATGAAGGAAATCATCATTAATAAATTTTTTATGAGTAATATTTTCAATACATTTTTTGGCTTAAATGCCTTGTAGCAAAGAATTTTCATTGGCATATTTCACCACCCTTTTCAAGGCTTCCACCAACAAAATAAAGAGAAAGAGAGAAAGGGGATCTTCTTGTCTAATGCCCCTAGAATATTCATAATATTTTATGGACTTATATTGACCAAAATATAGAATTTAGGTCTTTAAATATAACTAAAAATACAATCACACCATCTTTTATCAAACCAATTTTTTTTCAAAATTTTGATCAAAAAGTGCCAATTAATCCTATCATATGATTTACTAATATCAAGCTTGAGAATCATACCATTTTAGTGAGTAATGGATATAGAGTGTAAAATTTCATGGGAAATAATGATGACCTCTTTGGTATTCCTTCCAGAGATAAAACCAACTTATTCCTCCAAAACCAAAGAATCTAGGATAGGCTTGAGCCTTGCAATTATTACTTTAGAGATGATTTTGTAAAATGTATTGCAAAGAGAGATAGTCCTAAAATCAAAAAAATGTTCTTGAGCATCCCATTTCAAAAAGAGTGAAATAAAGGTAACATTGAGATTAGGTAAAATCATATTCCTCCTTCTGGATTCTACCACCATTTGTACGACTTTCTCTCCCACTAGATCCCAAAAAGTCTAAATAATTATGTGGAAAAACCATCTAGCCTAGGGGCCTTATCTTTTTCCATATCAAACAACATAGTTTGAATTTCCTCTAAGGTAAAAGGAGCCAATAACTTCACATTTTGATCAGGGGAGACTAATTAATGGATAAAACTAATATTGTGATTATGAGCTTCAACGTCTGAGAACTTATCATTATTAAACAAATTACTAAATAAATTAAAAGCCTCATTCCTAATCTCTAGTTCAGTGACCAGATTAATACCATTAGAAGAAATAATTTTATAAATACAAGATAAATTACACCTAATCTAATAATAATTTTTGAAAAATTAAAAGTTTCTATCTCCATCTTTTAACCAAACTATTCAAGATTATTGTTTTTAAAAAATTACTCTCTCTGAAGTAGTTCCTCATATTATGCTAGTAAAAAAATTTCCTTGCCATAAGAATTTTGATCCACTCCAATTTGATAGATAGTTTGAATGGGATTCTCCAACTTAGTTTTACACAATTTATTTCCTAAAAGATGTTTTTGAAATAATTAATGTTCCACTATATAAGATATCCTTTGATAAATTGAAGCTTTTTTCCATTTTGAACATGGGAAAGCATGATTGAATGTGATAATTCTTCCACCAAGATCCCATAATTCCTACAAGGGAAACATATTAGATCCACATTTTCTCAAATTTAAAAGGCAAAAGAAAGAGTTGATGATCAATATTGACAACCAAAACAATAGGTAAGTGATCAGAACCTACGAATGGATGGATGGGAATTTTTATAATTCATCTATATGACATATATTATGAGAAACTAGAAACCTATAAAAACACTGCAAAATATTATGTTCAGCACATTTTTTGTTATTCTATGTAAATAGTCCCTACTTTGGATGTATGTTTAGGAACTCAATATTAGAAATAAATTGCATAAAATGATGATTACCTGAAGTCCCTACATTTTTGGCACCACATTTTTTTCAAAGAAGATAAGATGGCATTAAAATCTCCACACATAAATATATTTGAGTTCACAAAGTGGGAAAAAATTTTATCCAGTTTAGTCTAGAGAAGTAGTTTACTATTGGAGTCATTAGGCCCATAAAAATTACAAAGGAAGAGGCTCAAGTTAGTCCTAAAACATGTGATTTTACAAAATTGCCAATAGTTACCATTTTATAATATATCTGCTTGAAATTTGTAAGCAACCCATATAATATCCAAACCTCCTAAAGCCCCATAAACTTCCACAAATGAACTATTCCTTTTCCAACTGAGCTAAATCAAATTAAAATATTCCATTAGATTTTATTTTATTTTTTGAATCAATATGACATCAGGATTTTTAACAAAGAATAAACATTTAACTATATATATATTTTTAAGGGTCATTGAGTCCCCTAAAATTCCATGAAATTATATTCATGGTGACAAAGGGAGGATTTACACCTCCCACTTCTACGGTCTAAAGTATTTATAGAGAGTGGCTTGCTTACCTATAGAGATTTCCCCTTCAACAAGCTCCTTGATAGATCTTCTACCTTTTCTTTTAGGTTTTAAATAATTTAGATTTTGTAAGGCACTTTCTGATTGGGATATGGAAATACATTCTCTAGAATTCAGTTATTCTCAATCATAATCCTCAATCTCTAAATCATTGTCTAGAGCCTCTGTCATAGGATTATCTTCTCTTTATTTTTTATCATCTTTTAAGCTGTCAGTATTGAAATTCAATTTGAAATCTAAAATATAAATAATATTTTTAATATTTTTTGATTGATCTAAACTAAATTCAAAACATTTAATCAACTTTTCTTAGAGAGATTTCATCAATTTTAGCTAACTTATAAATTAGATCCTCTATTTCCATGATTTTAACACAAGGGGTATATGAAGGATTTATATTTTCAAGCAGACTTTCTTAAGGGTTTGAAATAGCATCATCCTTGGGGACCAAAGATGATGTATTGGACTATTCAAAAGATTGATCTAAATTCTAACTATTACCTTTAAATTCCATAAATCTACCCACCTATATAAATAAATAATTCCTAGTATTACGAATTCAGAAAACTTTTGAAGATGCATTATTGATAAGTGTTATCATTGATGTCATTGATGTCAAGGTACATCTAGTGAAGATTCATGGTGAGTGGTCTTTGAGGTATGATCTTGTGATCTTGATATGACAAGGTTAGTTTTTTGAGCTTTGTCTTCTCTATTGGTTGATATCAAGGTTGATATCAAGGTACATGTTATGGAAGATGTTTGAAGACAACTAAAGTCTGCATAGGAATTCATGTGATAAGATGCATTTTAAGTCAAGAGAGAATTTGAAATAAAGAGATAATTTTAAGGGAACTAATGTCTTATGATTTCATAAAGGCACAGATAAAGGTGTCAAAAGTGTTTAAGTGCATGTAAAAGAAATGTCAAGTCATAAAATGCTTGGTCATGTGGTTTTAGGTTCGTATGAGGCTATAAAAAAAAAATTTCATCAAAACTAGAATATAAAAGTGATATAATAATGTCTTATAACTAATTTTATGATGTTTTATTAAGGTCATGGCATGAAAGGAATAGGTCAAGGTATCAAGTGCTTAATTATCCTAAGAATAGTCATGACATGAAGAAACCTTATGATAAGGTTTGAGCATGGTATATTAGTGGGATTTATGGAATAATTTTATCATGACAGAGGTTTTATGGCATGATAGTGAGATGTTGAACATGACAATGATGTGTTGAGACCCTATTGTAAGAGGCATGAAGGTCAACTCAAAACCTAGTAAGGTATGAAGACTATGGTGTAAAAAGAATGTGGAGCCTAATGGGGTGTCAGGATCAATTTCCAATGAAAGTATGAGTAGGTGATCATTGAAAAAGGCTACTCAATTTGTTTTAAACATGTGCATGAGATTTGAGTTTCTAGTTTGACAGACAAGGCATGAATATTGTTTTAAGGTCGTTTGAGTGCTCTAAATGAAGGGTTATCAACCTGAGAAGGATTTTCTTATGATCATTAGCTCGTCAAAACTTTGCATGGTAATGTAAGTAGTTAATGGTCTATGGTGAAGGTTCCTAGATAAAAATTATAGGTATTAGTTTTTGGATTGAGAGACTAGGCTTTATGAATGAACATTAAGAGTGGAAACATGTTTAAACCCTCTTAGCACCCTAATAAGTCCCAATGTTGAAGATATTGATAAAAATTACACATAATGGATTTTTATTCTTGTTTAATCTATTGAATATTTTATTGAAATCTCTTAGGCACCTCTAGGTGTTATTCATTAGAGAGATGAGAGAGAAAATGTTTAGTTACAAGCTTGTTTCTAAAGAATTTATTATAGAAGTCAAAATTTGTATTGAACATGGTAAGAAAATAGATGGATGAATAAGGTAGAGACTCATGTTTTATGTACATAAAGGTTTTTTGATAGTTGTAGTGATAATATGAAGTGTAATGTATTAACATGATATAATGATGAAAAAAAATTCATGTATTTAATTTTAATAACTTATACATCATTTCCATGTCTTTGAATATTTTTAAATATAGTGTAAGTGGTGAAAATGATGAATCCAAAATGGCTTGTCTAGCTCAGTGAGGTCTGCTTGCAGTAAAGACAATAAATTGGTCTATAAAACTAATAGTTTACACTAGACCATATAAGTTTATATTTGAAGATGGTCTGGATATGTCATAGGATCATTTTAATGTATTGTAAGTATATGAAAGTCCTCATGCTGGTGTTGAAGGTCAATGTTTCATGACTATATTTTTGACAATCTTGGCAGTTCTGAGTAAGTTACAGTGATGAGTTTGAGGCTTTATGCCCTAATTTGAAGTGTATAATGCATATGATGATATTTTTGAGGCCATGTAGGTTGTTTTTAAGTGATTTATTATCATGTTTTAATGTTTAAATTATGTTTTATCTTCAATTGTTCAAGACATATTTTTTGTGTGTTCAAAGGCCTAATGAGAATAGAGCTAATGGAGTGTTTCAAGTGGTGGTTGGACCTAAAAGATGTCATGGTACTCGAAGGATGTTGGATAATGTGTAATTTATTTTTTTATGAAATAATATTAATTTTTTTGGTATTGTAAGGTATTACAAAGGATAAAATTGTAACGTGTTACTAGACACACCTAATACAATTAGGTCTCCATAAGACCTAAAAGTGAAATAAGGTCTAATATAGTTATGATACAACAGAAGGGACTAAAAGATTATTTGATTCATATCCACAAGATTACCTAATACCTATTATATTTCTAACCTAAGATATTAAGGGTGTGTGGTTGTCTAAGTGATATATGAATAAGGAATCATACATACACAAGGCAATTTTAGGCGTATTTGAGAAAGCAAGAGAAAGTAAATTAAATAAAATATTGAAGAATAGAATGAGGTATTTTAGACAATCATAGGTGTGTAAATAAACTATCATGAATATCTAATATGATTTTTGTGTATGAAGTTCAATGTCATATGACCTAATCAATCACGAAGAGACCTAATTGAGCAAAGAGTCTTAAAAAGTAGTTTGAGAGGGATAAGAGTGTGAAGAGATAACGAAGATGATCATCACATGTTGTGTGTGAAACATGTTGCTTTTAGGGTGATCAAATAAATTAGGTGGTTGAGTTGGAGTTGATTCATCTAGGAGGTTGGTACCTCATTACAAGTAGGCGCTTTCTAAAGCCTAGTCAAGTGGGTGTTGGGCTAGTTGGGGTTGCTGTTCCATATAGAGTTGGTATTTCACTAAATTTAGTTTTCGTTTTATAAGAATATATTTCATATATATATATATATATCATTGTGTTTTTTTCACCTTGAGTTTTTCCCACATATGTGATGGGTTTTTGTACTTCATGTCCATATGTATGGTTGTTTGTTTTTTGATCGATCTGTATGTTTGTATAAATGGCTTGTGAATGTTAAGTGGAATTGAATGAATGTTTTGAAGAGTGATTCACCCCCCCCCCCTAATTATTCAATTTTCTTCTAATAATTTGTATTATATTAGGGCATTTAACATAGGCCTAATATCCTAGAGGATATTCTAGAAACAAGGATGGCTAGTAGTCAAGTTTAAGGAGGTTTCTCTACCAGTAAAGTTTTCTTCTTCAATTGGAATAATTATACATTTTGGAGCATTCTAATGAGGACATATCTAATGTAAATGGTCATTGACATATGGAAATCAATTATAGATGGATACACTCCACATCTTACACTACCAACTAATACAGTAGGCAAGAAGGAAAGCGAGAGCAATTCTGAGGTAATGAATGCCATTATATGTGGCCTATCAGAGGTAGAGTTTTTAAAGGTAATTCAATAAAATTCAGCCAAGGTGATATGAGATAATTCGAATACTATCTATAAAGGAGACACCATGGTGAATTTGTCTAAATTTTAGGCCTATAAAAGGTAGTTTGAAAGTCTAAGTATGAAGGAAGATGAGAACATTCAACCTACATGTTAAGGTTTGATGAAGTTATAAATTTCGTCAGAGGTATTTGAGAAGAAGTGAAATAGTCTATAATTATATAAAAGGTATTGAGATCCTTAATTTCTAAATTTGATTCAAAATTGTTTTCAATATAATAAATGTAAGATCTAGACACACTTCAGATGGATAGGCTTCATGGTATCTTGACTACCTATGAGATGAGAATAAATGAAGGAAGACCTCCCAAGAAGGAAGCAACATTCAAAGATGAGAAGAAATAAAAATCCAAGAAGGTCAAGGATGAGGTGTGTTTAGATATAGTGATGATAAATTGATAGCCATGACTACTAGGAAATTGAAGATTGGGTTTGGTAAGTACAAGGGTAAGTTGTCTTTAAAATGTTTAGACTATGGTGAGATTGGAAATTTTATTAGAAAATGTCCTCACAAGATTATGGATAAGAATGTTGAAGAAGTTAATCAACCTCATGATGAGGATAATAGGTCTTATAGGTTGGAGAAGGGCAAGAAGAGTTTCATAAAGTATGAAGGTAAGAAGAAGTATTTCAAGAATAAGAAAATATTGTCTACTAAAGAAAACAATAGCTACTCTAATGAGAATGAAAGGAGTGATTATGGAAATGATGATGAAGGTTTCTATTAGGTTATCAATGAAGTTATTTTCATATCCAAAGAAGTAATTTTCTCTTGAGAAGAAGATTACATGATTTTTAGAGTTATGGTTGATGAAACAGATGAAGAAAAAGCTGAGGTGAATCTTGAGGTAGAATTGATAAATGCCTTAGAAGATTTAAAATTTGTAAATAAGTAGAATCATAAATTGATGTCATTACTTAAGGACTATGAACAATAGATAGGTTTTCTTGAGAGACTGAGTAACACATCCAAGGAGGATGATGAGATCATCAATTAGATTAAAGATTAAATGGAAACCATCACTACTAGCCTAAAGGTTAAGGAAGAAGTATTCACTAGGTATGAATCATAAATGAACTCCTTAAATTTATAATTATATCAATCACCTATCAAGATGAAGACCTATGATAAGTTTAAAAAGATCATTGAGGCTCTAGATAACATTTTGAGTAGTCAGAAGTCTGATAATGATCAGGTAGGTCTTGGTTTCAAAGTAAATCAAAATGAGAACACAAATAATTATAATATGAAAAATAAGGTCAATGTCAAGAAAAAAAGAAGATAAATTATGTTAGACAACCTAGCAAAATAAGGTATGTCAATTTATTCAATGGCTATCTTTTTTATTTACTTTGAAACCAAGACCTACCTTATCATTTTCAGTCTTCTGACTACTGAAATTGTTATTTAGAGCTTGCTAATATGAACAAGAAGGTTAACATCAAAAACAAAATGAAGAAAAATTATGTTAGACAACCTAACACCATAAGGTATGTCAATTCTTTCAATGGTTATTATTTTGTTTGTCATAACTTTGGTCATAGAGCAAGTGATTGTAGAATAGTCTCTAGGAATGAGTTATCATGGGAACATGGGAGAAGGAGTGATCAGTCAAGAGGTATGTACACAAATGTTGTTTACTATAGTTATCATAATATGGGACACATTACAAGACTCTATCCTAATGGATTTAAAATGCCCATAAGACTTAACAAGGTCTATGGAGATCCTAGAGTGTATGAAAAAAGGTTAAACATTAGTATAGAAGCCAAAGAATGTCAAGACTAATCATATTGAGTCCAATGGTTAAGATGAATTATTTGATAATATAGATAAAGGATCAAAAGGGAATAAATGTCAAGAACACTTGTTATCTGCATGTGTTGATAAGGTATTCAAAGAGAAGAAGAAATAATATAAGGTAGATGATTTGAATGCTACAATCAAGCCTAAATGGATTCTAGTAGAGGGACTATCAGTCTCATGATTGAGAGAGAGAGAAGAAGAAATAATATAAGGTAGATGATTTGAATGCTACAATCAAGCCTAAATGGATTCTAGTAGAGGGACTATCAGTCTCATGATTGAGAGAGAGATAAGGAAAGTTATTTAGATATATGTTAATCTCCTAAGTTCATGGAGTTTTGAGAGCCCTATGTAAATGGGTGACTCTATTAGGCCTCATGGAGATACTCTTATATGTACAGAAGCATGAGGTTATAGTAAAAGAAGGACTCATCTTAAGAGGTTTTCAGGTTGTCTATCTTGAAAGATATAAGTTTTCTTATCTGCATCTTGTATGTATAAGACAAGGTGAAAGGATTTTTGGCATTGATTATGGAGATTAGTTCATAATGAGCCATGGTATGAAATGCAAAAGTATGTGCATAATTCATTTTCAGATTTCCTTTTGCATTACTGTGAGTAGTCTAAGATTTCAAAGAGCTTGGTAGCTCTGAGGTTTGAATTTAATAGGCAGCATGGTGAAAGATATAAGGTTCACATCAAGATTGTGTGGTCAAAAAATATTCAATTGGTATTTGAGAGGTAAACATGTATCTGTTTGTGATTCTATCAGTTGATAGGTGAGCCTAATTTGTGTTTAAGAGTGGTATTGATGTCAAGATGTTTGAAGGAAGATGAGGATGGTCTAAGAGTCTTAATGACTCATGTGGTAATATCAAGATATGATGAAAAATGGTGAGTCCCTAATTATTTAGTTTATGTCAAGAATATGGTGGCCTAGTGTGTGATCAAAGGTTTGTGTCATATCAATCATATCAAGGATAAGGTGTGTGGTCATGTGATCTAAGTTCATTTGAAGGAGATATGCATAGATTAAGGGGGAGCATATTCCTGTAATGATTCATATTATATTTATTGATTATTTTTTGTAAAAAGGTGTTATTTGAGATATTAGTTTGTGGAAGACCCTTTGTCATTAATGTCAAAAGGGGAGAATGACCAGAATGAGGGAGATGAGAATGATTACGCTGTAGTGTGTTTACCATCAATGACAAAGGGGGAATTTAGTAAGATGTATTGTAATTGATTTCAAGGTTGATGTCATTTATGTCAAGGTGCATTTGGTGAAGATTCATGGTGAATGATATTTGAGGTATGACCTTGTGAGCTTCATATCACAAGGTGATTTTTTTTAGCCTTGTCTTCTCTATTGGCTGATGTGAAGGTTGATATCAAGGTACATGCAATGAAATATGTTTTAAGAGAACTAATGTCCACATAGGAATACATGCCACAAGATACATTCAAAGGAAAGAGATAATTTAAAGATAAATAATGTATTATGATTACATAAAGTCACAAGTCAAGGTGTCAAAGGTGTTCAAGTGTATGGAAGAGAAATATCAAGTCATGTAATGCTTGGTCATGTCATTTTAGGTCTATATGAGGATATGGAAGATAGGTATCATGATAAAGATAATGGTGTGGTGATATGAGTTTGTTTTAATGTCTTATGTCTTCTTGGTTGATGTTTTTTGAAGTCATGACATAGAAGGAACATGTCAAGGCATCAAGTGCTTAAGTAGCCTATGCCTAGTCATGACATGAAGAGACCTTATAAGAAGGTTGTATCATGGTGGATTGGTGGGATGTATGGAATTATTTTAGAATGATATATTTTATATGGAATGAGATTGAGATGTTGAGCATGATAGTGAAGTGTTGAGGCCCTGTGAAAAGAGGCATGAAGGTCAGTTCAAGACCTAGTAAGGTATGAAGACTATGGTGTAGAAAGAAAGTATAGCCTAATGGGGTATAAAGATTCGTTTACAAGGAAATTATGAGTAGGTTAGAATTTAAGAATTTGATGCATATTTTTTTAATCATGTGCATGAATTTTGAGGTTCTAGTGTTAAGGACAAGGCATGAAAAGTTGTTTGAAGATCTCTCGAGTGCTTAGAATGAAGGTTCTCAACCTGAGAAGGATTTTGTTGTGATCATTAACTATTAAAAACTTTGCATGGGAAAATAATAATTTCATATAAAATAGGGGAGGATCCTATGTAAAATTATAAATATTAGCTTTTGGATTGAGGGATTATGCTTTATGAACAATCGTTAAGAGTGGAAACATGTGTAAACCCTCTTAGAACCCTAATAAGGATACGATGTTGAATATATTGATGAAAATTTGGAAAAAAATGGATAAATATTATTAGGTAAGATATTTTATGTTTTATTAGAATATCCTAGGTACCTCCAAGTGGTATTGGTTAGATAGAGGAAAGAGAAAATGTTGAGTTATAGGCTTGTTCCAGAAGAAGTTATTATAGAAGTCAAAAGTTGCATTGAACATAGTAATAAAATGGATGGATGAATAAGGTAGAGACTCATTTTTAGATAAATTAAGGTTTTAAAATAGTTTATATTCCTCAACTGTACTAAACAAGTCATCCAAGTTAGACAATCCCTTATAGGCCTAATGGTGCAATAGTGAAAAACACAGGTAGTAATAAGAAGATGAATTGGAATGTGTTATCATGATAGAATGATGAAACAAAGTGAAAAAAGTTTTTATTCATGAATTATAAGTCATATATATATATATATATATATATATATATATATATATATATATATATATATATATATATATATACATATATATATACATACATACATATATATATATATATATATATATATATATATATATATATATATATATATATATATATATATATATATATATATATATATATATATATATATATATATATATATATATATATATACATACACACACACACACACACACACACACACACACACACACACACACACACACACACACACACAGATATATATAGTTTATGTGGTGAAAATGGTGAAGCCAGAATGGTTTGTCTAGCTCAATGAGGTCTGTGTATAGTGAGGTCAACAAATTGTTTTAGAAGACTGATAGTTGCCACTAGACCATATGATGTTTAGATTTGAAGATAGTTTGGACATATATATATATATATATATATATATATATATATATATATAGTTTATGTGGTGAAAATGGTGAAGCCAGAATGGTTTGTCTAGCTCAACGAGGTCTGTGTGTAGTGAGGTCAACAAATTGTTTTAAAAGACCAATAGTTGCCACTAGACCATATGATGTTTAGATTTGAAGATAGTTTGGACATGTCGTAGGATAATTTTAATTAATTTTAAGTCTTTTAAAATATATATACCTGTGTTGAAGGTCATTTTTTCATGACTGTGTTTTTGACAGTCTTGGCAGTTCTGAGTAAGCAGGTTGTAGTGATGAGTTTGAGGTTCCATGTCCTGAGTTGAAGTGTCTAATGTATATGATAATATTTTTGAGGTCATTTAGGTTTTGTATAATTGATTTATTTCCATGGTTGTATGGATGAATTATGTGATATCTTCAACTGTTTAAGACATACGTTTCTCCGTGTTCAAAGGCATAATAAGAATAGTGTTAATGGAGTGTTTCAAGTGTTGGTTGGAACTAAAAAGTGTCATGGTGACCAACTAATGTTTTATAAAGACTAATTTATTATTTTATGAAATAATATTGAAATATATATTAGTGAAAGGTGTTCTAAGGGATCAAATGGTAATGTGTTATTAGACAGACCTAATGTAATTAGCTCTCCATGAGACCTAAAAGTGAAATAAGGTATAATAGAGTGATGAAAAACTAAAAAGGACTCAAATATTATTTTATTCATGTCCAAAAAGTGTCATAATACCTATTATATGGAGTACCTAAGATATTAAGGGTGTGTGGCTAACAAAGTGATATATGAATGAGTAATGGTATATATACAAGGTAGTTTTAGGCCTATTTGATCAAGCAAAAGGAAGTGAATGAAATAAAATATTAAATAATATAAATAGGTCTCATATAAAATTAGAGGGGTGCAAAGAAATCATCATGAATATCAAATATTATTTTTGTGTATGAATATCAAATTCCTATGCCCGAATCAATCTTGAAGAGAACTAGTTGAGCAAAGAGGCCTAGAATGCATTTTAAGAGGGACAGGAGTGTGAAAATATAAAGAAGGTTATAATAATTTATTATCTAATCAACATAGTGTTATAAATGTGATCAAATAAATTAGGTGGTTGACTTGGTGTTGATTCATTTAGGGGGTTGGTGCCTCCTTACAAGTGGGTACTTGCTAAAGCCTAGTCAAGTGGGTGCTTGGTTAGTTGGAGTTGGTGTTCCATATTGATTTGGTACTTCAGTAAATTCTATTTTTGTCTTATAGGACTTTATTCCATTTTAAAATATCTTTGGGTTTTCTTCCCCTTGAGGGTTTCCAACATATGTGATGTGTTCTTGTACTTCATGTTCATATATATGGTTTCTTGTTCTTTGATTGATCTATATGTTTGTATGATTGAATCATGAATGTTAAGTAGAATTGAATGAATTTTTCAAAGACTAATTCACCTCCCCCATATAAATCATTATTCTTAAAAGATTCATCAATACGTTTCCAAAACTTTGAATTATTTTCCTTGATTTTATCTAAAACTATCCCACTTTTCTTACAAAACCTCTGGTGATGACCAATACACCTATAATTTAAGGATCAAAAAGGTAGATTTTAAAAATAAACTGATTGATTCCACACATGCCATTAATTTCTAATTAGAATATTTTCTGAAATAACACCAACCTGATCCATCAAAACCATAATCTTACATATGATGCCAAACAACCTTCCTCAGTAATCAGGTCTAATTCCACAGAAGAACCTAGCATATTTCCCATAGATAAATGAAAATAATAACCCCAATAATCCATAGGGAGACCATAAAATCTGACCTAGATAGGTTAACTACCTTGTTGAGCCAAAATGACATCAAAATTAGGTTTTTAGTTATGAATCCAAAGACCAGTGCCACACAAGGACCAAAAGAGATGATTGAGAACCTGATTTTTAAGCTTGATATTAGCGAAGATGGATATAAAATTAACATTTGCTAAGAATTTAGTATCAATATCCCTACCCTAAATTTCCTTCACCTAGGCATTAACTTTACCAATGGCTGTCCATTTCCCAACAAATTTTCTTATAAGATCCCTTTAGTCCACAAGTGAAATAACTTGGGTGAGTTTAGTGGATTAAAAAAGAAACCCCTTATCTTTATAAATATTTAGTCCTTCTTGAGCTCATGATTCCAGATCATCAAACCCTTCAAAATTAGTGACTATGGCATTCACCTCATTGACTTCATATTTGCGTCTTGAGGATTGTGATTTCACCCTAAAACACATATTTTCAGTCTGCTAAAACTCAAAGTCCTTTTCTACACCTTTTAGAACCTCCCATGTCCTTTCTTACATTTGGATTTTTTCATCTTCTATTCTAGTTCTCATTGAGACTCCAATCCATTTCGTCATTGTACGCAGTTCTTATTCCATAAGCTATTGACCAGCCTTCAAGTGTTTGCATCTGAGCCCCATTGTGAAAGTGAGGGCATATTATTTTTTAATTTTCCCTCACTCATGTGCCATCCATAAAAAATAATATTTATCTTTAGACCAATTATTTTATTTCTCACCCTCCTTTGGCTCAAAAATGACCAAACATGGTAGTGAAATGACCTAGCCTTTAGAACTATGATTATGTTATTAAGCCATACCTTATTAGAATATTCAATTTCAATTTATATAGCTAATATACATGCAAACATCTAGGAAGGAATACTTAACAATAAAATAATAGAATAACAATAAGCTTAAGATAAATCTATAGAGATATAAAAACTAACAATCTATAAATAAACTAACATATAGCTAATTAATTTATCCTAATAAATATTTATAACATAGAATGTGACATTATAACAAAAATATTAACTATTATAACACCCTCCCATAATGAATATATCAAAAAATTTAGTCATTTTACAATAAAACTAGTATGTCCATGCATGCACTCAACCAATCTATGGTTTTGTTGCCACTAAAACAATGGGTCCTAATGGCCATATTCTCTCCAATCCATATCATTTGTTCTTATTTTTACACCTCTTACACTCAGCCTTGTACATTTTAATAAAAATGGAAAAGAAAGATGGAAAACCCACTAGTATGTCATTATAGCTAGGGAAAGGTTTGACATCTAGTATGGACCAGATGCAAAAAATAATTAAGAGGCATCGATAGAGGGTATGGTCAGCTCCCTACTACTTATGGCACTACCTAAACCAGGGTGAGAGGACCTATGGGGTACCTTACTCATATGGAGAGATTTTACAATTCAACCTCTATACAGATTTTTGGCACAAAGAATGATAAATATGTCTAGGGCACAACCAAACTCATTCACTCCACCAGAAAAGGGTTGTCATGAAAAATGAATAAATGAACTAGACCACATATAAGCTACTTAAGACATATATGTAGATGAATTCAATCATCATTTTAAATAACCTTCAACAATAGGCGTCAAATGGAAAACTTTAGCATTATGCTTCAAAGCACAAAATGAAAACATATGTTATGCATGCAATATTTTATGCATTTACAGGGAAAATATAACTTAACATATAAAAAGGGCATATTATTTATAAGGTGAAAAAGAGAAAGATATTTATGTTGTTTATAAAAAGGGTGGTGTGCTAGTGGTTTTCAAACAATAGGGGTAATTTCAAACATTCATAGCATCATTCCTTTGTAAGGATGTAGGCAAAACTCAAATGCAAGATTATGGTGAATACCAAATGATCCCTAAAACCTTAGAGCATACATTGCAACTAAATTTTAAACACTTTTCCCTATCAAATCCATAAACGTAGGGTTCCCTAAAGAGTTACTCAACAACATCTTCTAAAAAATAATGTAGAAAGGGTTTATAATCTAGATCTATGCTCAAAATGATAACCATTAATGAACACAAACCAAATGTCCAATCATCATAACTTGAAAAACATATTATTACACTCCATCAATAGGAAATAACAAAGAACCAAAATTGTTTTGATTAACTTGAAAATAGATATTACATACATTTTTTTTTTTAAAATGCTGCCATGGGGACAAGCATGGTGATATTTATCCATGTTCAATGATGGAGACATATTATAGATGCTCTCAAAGATTGTTAATGGTTGTATAGGTGAAACTACCTTAGTAAGGGAGACAATGTATACACACAACAATGTATCCCAATTTTTTTTGAAAGAGCCTAGACTTAGAGAAAATGAACAACCAACAAAAACAACCTCAAAAAAGAAGAGAAACCCTATATTTATACATTTATACACCAATTTAATATCCAGGAAAGAGTGTTGGACTTTGTTAAATTGCAAAACAACCCTCCAAGTTTAGTCAAGATGCTCCTAGCTAAAATATGCCCTTAACCACAATTGAAATATTCACCCATTTGCAAGGAAAACCATTGTTCTAACTACCTCTACAAGGAATGATGAAGATTTGCAATAAACACCTTGATTTATTGGCTAAAGATGTCCTTTACAAGATCTAGAAGGTGAAAATTCATGGTGGAGGCTAAACAAGCCATTTTTATTTTGTGAAAATGCCTAAAGATGCTCTTTGACCATGTACTTGCACAACTAAAAATTTCTTGACAGTTACCCCTTCCCTTATGCATTTCAAGGAAAAACCTAGGCTTGTAATGATTACATTTGAAAACACTTGACCCATGGCTAATTGGGAGATCTTCTTTGGAGTGTCCCACCTTGGATTTTTAGACCTTCAATATTCTTCTATGGAGGTACTTAAACAAGTAAACAAAATAGAAATATAAAAACTTAGGTCATTTCACCTTTTTACTTTTTGGCTCCAACTTGTATTTACCATTTTTGATTTTTTCCCCTTTGCTTTTTGAAAATTTGATTTTAGGGATAACTCCACATATTTTAATGCATCAATGTATTATTTTTCACTTTTTCCCCTTTTGGGAGAACCCTGGTCACTTTTTTAAATTTGAAATTTCCCTGTTTTAGGGAAATCCATGTGTTGTTTACAATTTTGAAATATGCAAATTACAAATTTACAAATTACAATTTACAGAATTGTAATTCATGGAACTACAATTAGAAAATTGTAATTTGCATAATTATAATTCATAGAACTACAAATTGTAAGATTGTAATTTACTGTTTTTGTCCCATTAGAGAGTTCCCTTAAGGAATCTAAAACAACAACTGCAATTTATAATTTTGTAAAATTATAAATTACTAGGGTTCCCATTTCCCTCAAAAATTCTTTTTAGGGAATCCAGAACTCCAACTGCGATTTGCAATTTTACAAAATTATAAAATTGTAAATTGGCTATGGAATCTCCCTCTTGTAGTAAGGCCTGATATTAACCAATGTTGACTTGTAGAAATAGGAGATCCATGTACAATTTACAATTTGCAAAAGTGTAAAATTGCATTTATCTTCCAATTTTCCCTAAACTTTTTCTTGAGTTGACTTTTTCCATGCTTGCTTTGAATAATAGGATTGGGAGAGTTGACCGCAATTTGCAATTGCACTTTGGAGACTTACATTTTGTGAATTGCATCTCCCATTCAAACTTCCCAAGGAGTTTGTGGTCTCATATGCAATTTTTAGAACTTGCAATTTTTTTTGGGATTTTTAAATTTAACTCCATTCCTCCAACTTGAGAAGCATCCTATATAGGAATTTTTCTAGAAACCAAGCTTTTATCAATCTAATGCCTCAACTCTAAAATCATTCTTGTTTACACAATGCATCTAGATCTGAAACATTCATCAATGAAAGTCTTCATTGCCCATTTCTTTGATCTTGAGAGTCCAATGATCATTAATGGAATGAGAACGGTATCAAACATAAAGAACATAATGACTGAGCTTGTTCTCTTCTGATAACATATTCTTAAAATATTGTGCTTCTGATAACAATGCAAATTTCATGGACATGGCCATTGACTCCTCCAAAATTGCTAGAATGCCTTTTAGCAATGGTATTTGAACTAGATTTATCAGGGGAACTATATGCTTTCTTCGAACCCTTTTCAATGGTCACGGGATCGATCACTAAGTTTTACATTTCTTATTTTCCAGCATGCCCTATATGCCTAGATAAATGAACAAGAAATTGTGAGTTATTGGAAGTTCATAATGTATAATAAGTTCTTTCTTAGAAAATTCAAGTCCACATGTGACAACACTTGGGTAGGGCCATATAAGACTCTCCTAGCTATAAAACCAATTGCAAACGTTTTCTGTTTTATTTGATATCCTTCTACCCATTCTCAAATGTCACAAACTTTAGTGAAATCCATATTACCATAAAAACATATAGGAAGCTATCGGGCATGTGGAGATCTCCCCATTGTTCCATCGTCATCATTTGTTACCTCCACCTCACATTATTGAAGTTACCTCTACTCCCTGAGAGACTTGATGGCTTGTAAAATATGATTCACAATAGCTAATATATTTATTCCAGTGGCATTATTTAATTCCTCATATGTAACCCTTAGATGACCTATAAATGTTAGAAATATCAATAGGGATTCAGTACCTCTTCTTTCAACAAATATTCCAAAACTTCCATAATTCTCGAATGCTCGATGCACAAACACCATAGCATGGAAAATGCATAACTGAAGAAATCACTCATTCAGCATATTTTGAACAACCATTCCAGCGTTGTGAAGACTCTTACAAGAAGCTGCAAAGCATTTATTTCAGTAACTTCCTGTAATAAAATATTATGAAGACATAGAGTGTCTAGACCATTTGGGATGCAGCAAAGTACCTTTGAAGAAGGAAAAACAAGTCTTTCGAAATAACATCCCAACTAAAATAGTGGGAAGTCCCGAGGAATGATGAAAATTTAATCTTAAGTTTGACGGTAATGATCTCTCCTCCGAGTCTGGATACTTTATATAAGCTGGTGGTGCATAGGTTATTAACCCTAATACCCTGAGCAAAGCCTTAATAAGATGCCTCTGACAATATTTTATTCCTCGAGTATCTCTACATTTCAATAGATATCGATCTTTCTACTGTGTATATGTTGAAGCCATGCCCTTTATGCCATCCAATTGGGCATGTACTCTTTCTCGTTTTAAGTTTCCCGCTCGTTCTTATTTATTCACTACCTGCGGGATCCGGAGATGCCTATACAATTTGCATTATTGCAAATTACATCTCAGATTCATGTTTCTGCCAATCATTATCATGCCTCCATTTCGTGGGATCCAGAAGTAGAGGAGCAATTTGAACTTAAGCAATTACACTTCGGTAGGTGTTTTTCCACGTAGAACTCGCAACAGAATTTGGCAGTCTTTTGCAATTGATTACTACCCCTTACACTTTCGATGGAACTCCAAGATAACATATGCAATTTTAGAAATTGCGATTGGCCTCTTTAATCCCTGGGAAAGCTTTACCACCTATTTAACACTTGATTTTCTAGCCATACACCTCAAACGGATATCTCAGCTATCAAACACAATTTGCCTTTCGACGTCCCAACCTCCAAGGAGCTTCATGGCGCATTTTGCAATTTTCATTTTTGCAGTCAACGGGCTGACCTCCACTATACCCTTTTCACGTAACAAGTCCTCCTCAAAACAACTATTCAACTTTGCTTTATTCAGCATGATTTCTTCCCACATGGCATGTGTTATTTCTTTTAAAAGCTGTATTTTCCCCTAGCTAATATGTGGGCACCAAGACATCCACATGGGCAACTTCCTCGCTACCCTGCATGTTCAATTTCAGGGAACAACATTAGATTTCACTTGGGGATGTACACCCCCTACGAGTGTGTAAATAATCTTAGAGAAATAAGACCAGGTGCCAATCTATTGGGCCATGGAGTCAACACCCGAGCAACTTATCAGAAAACACCCATAAAGGCTCAACAAAACATGATAGACTGACAAAAAGAGATCAAGAGGATCAACAAATGAACACATAACAAAAAACACCAAAAGGAACTATATAAACAATGCCCAAAGCAAAGTTGTAATAAGGTAACAAAACAACAAGTTTATACACTAT
This sequence comes from Torreya grandis, assembly GCA_037957365.1. Taxonomy (NCBI): domain Eukaryota; kingdom Viridiplantae; phylum Streptophyta; class Pinopsida; order Cupressales; family Taxaceae; genus Torreya; species Torreya grandis. The sequence goes on along the minus strand of JARHVA010001003.1, from coordinate 2,576,352 downwards.
ACAATTATGTACACAGTCACGGGCTCAATCGAGGAGATGTTTTAGATGTGTGCCATTAACTGGCAGCTCCAATATCCCATCATCCCTTTCCAATAGCTTGGTGGCCAAAATGAACTAAACCAATATCTGCACATCCCTGAAGGTTATGCTACTAAGTTTTAATAGGATGATATTATGAAACAAATCCTTCATGTATGAGTTCAAATCTAGATAAAACCAAGTCGGGAGGTTTTGATACTTTGTTAGTAGCTAGAAATAAACTTGATTCTCAGTTTCAATCAGGGAAGTACCAAGTAGAATTTCTTAAGGATCAAAAATTCCATTCATGCACTCGAAGCACTGCTTAAAAGAGAATTTAAAATATTCATCCTTAAGGGCATAGAAGATAGGCCCATCATCATTTAATGACATTATCCAAATGACACAATTATTGTAAAACTCAAAATCAAGAATAGATGGTTGCTCAACAACATCTAAATTCCCAACAAGGTTATCCAATTCCACACTCTATGCAACACTTCAGTTAGAGAACACTTCAAATCTTCAATTGCATCATGATTGGCTAAATCATATGCTTGCGTCACATTATCATCAAAAGCAAATCTATATATTGGGACACATACCTTATTGACTGCACTCAAAAACTGATCAATAATAGTAGTACTCATCATTTTCATGGAGGCAAAAAACTTACTTTGGGAGACTTGACTTTTGAACATCAAAATATTATTATCATCATTAGATGCAAATTCAAGATCATCCATATCTTCATCACTTGGTTCAACAATATCACATGGGGGATGTGAGAGGAAGCACTTATCACATGAATCAATGCTTGAATCAAAATTTACCACATTCACTTTGGTGTGCAATAGATCAAGCACTTATTTTATAGCCCCTCTATTCTTATTTATGTCATCACATGTAAGCCTATGAGGTAGCCCCTTCTCAACTATAGTTATCTTGTAGGACATCTCTTTGACAATAGAGGCCATAGTTTTAATAGTCTCCTCAAGATTGGTTGTCTTAGTGGATTGTACTTTTTCTAGATTGACCAATTTTACATTAGCCTGGTTATTCATGGGCTTTCCCATAGCCTTTATATTATTTTCAATTTGGATGGCCATATTGAATTCCAATCACAGGTTCATGGGAGCCTTGTCCCTCAAATAGTATGCAGCCTTCTTGTCAAAAGCATCATGGTATTTTATCAAGCACATTATATCACTAGGCCTAATTTTTTTGGGCAGATGCATCATAGCTTTGTTGAACCATGTGTTAAAGTCATGCACACCCTCATTAGTTTCATTATTGATGTTTTCAAACTCAGTCAAAAGAAATCTTGGACCAATTCTCTCACCATACTAAATTCTAAAACATTTTTCATTTATTCCCATGAATAAATGAATCCATAGTGAAGAGAATTGAAACACTCATGAGCATCTTCTTCCAATGTGTGTACAAACAATTTAATGCACACATCCTCATGTTCAACCTCATAATCTTCAATGACAATGTCAAAATCCCTCAAGTGTTTATCACCACTCACTACATTATTCCCTTAAAATGTTGGAAGGTAGTTCCTCACTTAATTTGGGACTTCATTTGGATAGACTTCCATGTCATCAAAATTATTATGCATAAATCTATGAATGTAGAATACAAGACGTTCATTCTCATCTTGATCCCTAATCCTTATGATTTGTTTAATGGTGGGTTCATGAACAAATGGAAAAGGATGTGAGGGGGTGAGCAAGGTGGACTTGGTGGTTCAAACTTAGGAGGGGATTTAGGTAGTTAAGAAGGAACTAGATAATAAATGGGACTATATGATTTGGAATGACTAAGAGAGCTATGAAAATCCTCAACAATGGGGAGTTCAACAAAACTATCAAGATTATCAGTATCTTGGCAGTCTAAAGTGTCTTTAACAGCTAAACTTTGCCCTTCAACTAGCCTCCAAAATTATCTCCCTCTTTTTTGATTAATACTTAAAGGTGAGACAGGTTATTTTGAAAAGTCACCTTTGAAGGATGATATTGGTCCTTATATATTTGAAAATAAGAAAAAAAATCAACGTTGAAATGGAGATATTCAAAATATGCATCGATCTTCCTCAAAACCAAATGATAAAATTGGAATTACCACTAGAATCAAAATTCTAGAATGTAACAATTAACAAATAGATTGTGAGACATGATGAATACATACTTTGTTGAGTTTAATGATGAGATAATAGCACAAATACACTAAATTTTTTAAAACTATGTTCAAAAGTGAGAAATACCTTCCAATATGCAATTTTAACAACTCTTTGCAATAAATGTAGTAGAAGTCAATTTGTCAAATCTTTCAATTCCTAGCATGTTCCTAGTGGACTGATGTCGCATTGACGGACAAAATACTCCAAATATAGAAAATAATAGTAGAGAACTTCACAACATGAAATACTTATAGCTCTCTACAAGAGTCCCCATTTACATAAGTGTTAGGGGTGCCTTTTCTCTCCCTAATAGTGGCATCAATAAAGTGGTGACATTGACGAACCAAAGATAGTTAGATCAGTGCAAATATAGGCACATAAATTTTCAAATGAATTAGTTATATCTTTTTGCAAGAGTCCCCGACAACATGGGTGACAAGAAGTGTCCCTAGCTACGGTGTCAGTTGAGTGTTGGTTCCTAGTTATATGCCTCTTATGCTTGGCCTTCCACACTATATTAAAAATGGCAAACAAATATGAAAAACCTACTAGTATGTCATCATAGCTAGGGAAATATTTGGCATCTAGAATAGATCGGATGTAGAAAATTAATGGGAGGCATCGATAGGGGGTATGATCATCTCTTTGCTACTTTTGGCTCTACTTGAAACAAGGTTAGAGGACCTATGGGGTAGCTTGCTCATATAGATAGATTATATAATTCAACCTCCATGTGGATTTTTGTCACAAAGAATAAAAACTATGACTAGGGCATAACCAAACTTGTTCAATCCACTTGAGAAGGGTTTTCACATGGAAGGAATATATAAACTATATCACATACAGGCTACTAAATACAAATATGTATATGACTGAAATCATCATTCTAAATAATCCTCAATAACAGGGTTCAAATGGAAAACTGTAGTACTATGCTTCAAAGCACAAAATACAAACACATGTTATATAGGCAACACTTTATGCATATGTGGAGAAAGTAATACTCAACATATGCAAAGGGTGTATTATTTATAGGGTAAAATAGGGTAGGATAGTTAAGTAGTTTATAAATAAGGGTTGTGTGATGGTGGTTTTCAAATAGCGGGGTCATTTTCAATCATTCATAACATCATTCCTTGGCAAATATGTAGGCAAAACTCAAATGCAAGATAATTAGAAATACCATATGATCCTTGAAATCGTAAATCATACACTACTACTAAAATTTTAAACACTATTCCCTATCAAATCCATAACCCTAGGGTGGCTTATAAATAATTTCAATAACATCTTCTAAAAAATAATGTAGAAAGGGTTTATAATCTAGATTTATAGTCAAAATGATAACCAATAATTAATAAAAATCAAAACATCTAATCAAAATAACTTGTGAAAAACATTTTTGCACTTCACCAATAGGAAATAGAAAAGAACCACAAGCATTTTCATTAACTTGAAAAGATATATTACATACATCAGTTTTTCAAACTACTGCTATGGGAATAAGCATGGTGAGATTTGTCCATGTTGGACAAGGGAGACATATTATAGATACTTTTAAAGCTTGCTAAAGGCTATACAGGTGAAACCACCTTTGTAAGGGAGACAATGTCTACACACAATAATGGATCTAAAAATTTCTTAAAATAGCCAAGACTTAGAGAAAATGAACAACCAACAACAACCACCTCAGAATAGAGGAGAATCCCTCTATTTATACATTTTTTTCAACCATTACAAATCTAAGAATGAGGGTTGTAATTTTTAAAATTGCAAAACAACCCTCTAAGATCTACCAAGATGCTCTTAGATGGAATATGCCCTTTACCATGCATAGAATCTTCACCCATTTATAAGGAAAATCATTGCATTTACTAACTCTACAAGGAACGATTAAGATTTACAACAAACCCCTTTATTTTTTGTTGGATATGCCTTTTACATGAGATGGAAGGTGAAAAATCATGGTGAGGGATAAACAAGCCATTTTTCTTTTGTGAAACTACCTCAACGTGCTCTTTGACCACTTTCTTACATAACTGAAAACTTCTTGACAGCGTCCCCTTCCCTTATACACTCCAAAGAACAACCTAGGCATGCAATGATTGTATTTGAACACACTTGACCCATGGCTACTTGAGAGATCTTCTTTAAAGTGGCCTACCTTGGATTTCTAGACCTACAATATTATTCCATGGAGGTGCTTGAATAAATAAAGAAAATGAAAATACAAAAACTTAGGTCATTTCACCTTGTATTTTCCATTTTTTTTTTCACCATTGTTTTGTTAAAATTTGCTTTTAGGGATAACTTCACATTTTTTTATGCATAAATGAATTATTTTTCCTTTTTTGCCCTTTTGGGAGAATCCTAGTCATTTTTGCAAAATTTTAATTTTCCTATTTTGGGGAAATCCAGGTGTCATTTACAATTTTGCAATTTGTAAATTGCAATTTGTAAATTTTAGTTTTTGGAGTTGTCATTTACACAACTATAATTTATAAATTGAAATTTAAAAAATTACAATTCATAGAACTATAAATTTAAGTATTATAATCTACAATTATAGTTCCCCTAGCGAGTTCCCTTAGGGAATCTAGAACTCCAACTATAATTTGTAAATTTTTGAAATTGTAAATTGTAGTTGGGGTTCCCATTTCCCTCAGAAGTTCCTTTTAGAGAATCCAAACCTCCAACTACAACTTGTAATTTTTCAAAATTTCAAAATTGAAAATTGGTTGTGGAATCTCCCTCTTACACTAAGGCCTACTATTGACTGGAAGAAAAGGTAGATCCAGGTGTAATTTGTAGTTTACATAAGTGAAAAATTGTAAAATTATATTTCTCCTTCAGTTTTCCTTGAACTTCTTCTTGAGTTAAATTTTTCCATGCTTTATTTGACCAATGGGATTAGAAGAGTTTATCATAATTTTCAATTACACTTTGGAGACTTGCATTTTGAAAATTGCATCTCCCATTCAAACTTTCCACAGAGTGTGGGGTCTCATCTACAATTTCTAGAACTTGCAATTTCTTTGTATTTTTTAATTTAACTCCAATCTTCCAACCTTAGAAGCAATCTATAGAATATTTTTTTAGAAACCAAGATTTTATCAATATAATGCATCAACTAAAAAATCCTTCTTATTTGAACAATGCATTTGGATCTAAAACATTCATTAGTGAATGTCTTCATTGCCCATTGTTTTGATCTTGAGAGTCAAATGATCATTGTTGGAATGATTAAGGTATCAAATGCAAAGAACACAATAATTGAGCCTATTCCCTTGTGATAATGTACTCTAAAAATACTATGTTTATTATAACATGCAAAACCTTGTGGATATTTCATGGAGATGGACATTGACTCCTCCAAATACTCTAGAAAGACCTTTAGCAATGGTTTTCAAACTAAATTTATCAAGGGAACTGTATGATTTATTTGAACCCTTTTGAATGGTCACGGGACCAAGCACCAAGTTTTACATTTCTTATTTCCCACATGCCCTATACACCTAAATAGATGAACAAAACATTTTGAGTTATTGAAAGTTCATAATGTATAATAAGATCTTATTTAGAAAAGTCAGGTCCACACATAGTAACACCTAGTTATAGCCATATAAGACTCTCCTAGCAAAAAAATCATCTTCCAAAGTTTTTAGTTTTATTGGATATCCTCCTATCCATTCTTGAATGTCACAAATATTAGTGAAATACATATTACCATAAACATATATAGGAAGTTATCAGGCATGTGGAGATCTCTATATTGTTCCATTGTCATCATTTTTTACCTCCACCTCACATTATTGAAGTTTCCTCTGCCACCTAAGAGACATGATGGCTTGTAAACTATGATACACAACACTAATATATTTATTCCAGTGGCATTCTTTAATTCCTCAAATATAACCTTCAGATGACCTAGAAAGGTTACAAATTTTAATAGGGATTCAATGCCTCTTCTTTAAAAAAATGTTATGCAACTTTCAAAATTATAAAATACTCGATGCAAAAACACCATAGCATGGAAAATGCATAACTGAAGAAAGTGCTCATTCATCATAATTTAAACAACCATTCTAGCATTGTGAAGACTCTTACAAGAAGTTGTAAAACATTTCTTTTAGTAACTTCCTGAAATCCAATAGTATTAGGACATAGAATGTCTAGACGATTTGGGATGCAATAAAGTTCCTTTGAAGAATTAATAAAAAAAGTCTTTTGAAATAGTATCCAAAATAAAATATTGGGAATTCTTTATTAATGATGAAATTTAAATGATAAGCTTAATGGAAATTAACTTTCCTTTGAGTCTAGAGACTTTGCAAAATATGTTGGTGCATAGGTTGTTAATCCTAATACACTAATCAAAGCCTTAATGACATGCCTCTGACAATATTCTATTCCTTGAATAGATCTAGATATCAATATCTATAAATCTTTCCACTGTGTATTACTTGTAGGCATGTTGTTTATGTCGTCCTGTTAGGCATGTACTCTTTCTCATTTTAACTTTCTTGCTCATTCTTCTTTCTTTACTTCATATGGGATCTAGAGAGGTGTGTGTAGTTAACAATTTGCATTACTGTAAATTACATCTCAACTTCCCGTTTCCACAAAGCACTATCATGCCTCTATTTTGTGAGATCCAAAAAAGGAGTGATTTACACTTTAGCAATTGTACTTTGGAAAGTGTTTTTCCATGAAGAAATTCTAGTACATTTTGGTATAGGATTTTGTAATTACTTACTACCCATTACACTTTGAATAGAAATCCAAGGTAACATATGTAATTTTTGAAACTGTGTTTATCCCCTTTAATCCTCAGTGAAGCTTTACCACCTATTTAACACTTGCTTTTCTAGCCATACACCTCTAGTGGACTTTTCACATATCAAACACAATTTTCCTTTCAATGTCCTAACCTTCATGAAGCTTCATGGCTCATTTTGTAATTTTCATTTTTGCAATCAATGGGCTAAATTCTACCATACCCTTTCCATGTAATGAGTCCTCCTCAAGACAACTATTCAGCTTGATTTATTCATCATGATTTCTTCCCTTGTGGGATGGGTTATTACTTTTAAAAACTGTATTTTCCCTTACCTTATATGTGGGTACCAAGACCTCCACATGGGAAATCTCCTTGCTAACTTGCATGTTCAATTTTTAGGAACCAACATTGGCTCTTGTTTAAGGATTTACACCCCCTACGGGTGTGTAAATAACCCTAGATAAAGAAGACCATGTGTTAATCCATTGGGCCATAGAGTCAACACCTAAGCAAATTATCAACAAACACCCATGAAGGCTCAAAAAAACATGGTAGACTAATAAAAAATAATTAGGAGGATATTAAAATGAACACACGATTTAAAACACCAAAAGGAATTATAAAACCAAGCCCAAAGTAAAGGGTTAATAAATCAACAAAATAATAAGACTATACACTATACAATTATATACACAATCACAAGCTCAGTTGAGGAAATGTTCTAGATGTGTGCCATTAATTTGTCACTCTGATATCCCATCATTCCTGAATTCTTAAATGTTTCCAGCAACTTGGTGGTTGAGATGAAATAAACCAATCTCTACACATGCCTGAAGGTATTTCTGCTAAGTTGTAACAGGATGACATTTGAAATAAATCCTTCATGTATGAGTTCAAATCTAGATAAGACCAAGCTAGGAAGTCTCAACACTTCTCCAGTAGCTATAAATAACTTGTTTCTTAGCTGTAATTAGGTAAGTACCAAGTAAGAGTGCCTTAGGATCAAAAATGGAATTCGTGCATTCAAATCACTGCATAAAAGAGAATTTAAAATATTCATCCTTAGGGTCATAAAAGGCATGCCTTATTTCAATTAATGACATTATACAAACACTGCAATTATTGTCAAACCTAGCATCAACAATAGATGGTTGCTTAACAACCTCTAAATTCCTAATAAGGTTACTCAATTCCACACACATGTGAATTAATTTAATTAGAGCACACTTCAGATATTCAATTGTATCATTATTGGGTAAATCATATGCTTGTGTCACATTATCATTAGAAGTATATTCATATGTTAGAATCATACCTTCTTGACCACACTCCAAAATTGAGCAACAATAATTGTACTCATCATTTTTGTAAAGGTAGAAAAAAATATTTAGGAGACTTGACAATTGAACATCAAAATCTCATTATCATCATCAGATGTAGACTCAAGATCATTTGTATCTTCATCACTTGGTTCAGTAGTATCACATGGGAGATGTGGGAGGAAGCAATTGTCACACCAATAAATGTCTAAATTAAAATTTAATGCATTCACTTTGACATGCAATGGATTGGGCACTTCTTTTATATCCTCTCTATTATGATTTCTATCATAACATATAAGACTTTGAGGCAGTGCCTTCTCAAATCTAGCTAGCTTGTAGGACATCTCTTTGACATCAGAGGACACACTTTAATAGTATCCTCAATATTAGTTGTCTTAGTGGACTGCATTTATTTTAATTAACCAATTTTACATAAACTTACTTCATGGGCTTTCCCACAACCTTTATATTGTTTTCAATTTGGATGGCTATATTAAATTCCAACTACATGTTCATACAAACTTTATCCTTCAAATAGTATGCATCCTTCTTATCAAAGGCATCCCATTATTTTATCAAGAATGTTGTATTATTTGACCTAATAGTTTTGGGAAGCTGTATCATAGATTTGTTTAATCATGTGTTGAAGTCTTGGACGTACTCATTGGTGTTCTTATTGATGTTTTCAAATTAATTCAAAAGAAACCTTGGATCAATTATGTCACCATAATGAGTTCTAAAAACATTCTTCATTTCTTCCCACAAATCAATGCATCTATGGTGAAGAGAATTCAACCACTCATGATCATCTTATTCTAGTGTGTGCATAAATAACTTAATTCACACATCGTCATGCTCGACCTCTTAATATTCAATGAAAATGTGAAAATCCCTAAAGTGTTGATCACCAATCATTGTAGGGTTCCCTTGAAACTTTGGAAGGTAGTTCCTTACTTCATTGGGATAGCCTTCCATGTCATCAAAATCGATAGGCATTAATCTGGGAATGTAGAATGTAGGATACTCATTCTTATCTTGATACCTATGCCTCATGATTGTTTTAATTGTGGGTTCATGAATAAATGGCAAAGGGATGTGAGGGGGTGAGCAAGGTGGACTTGGTGGATCAAACTTAGGAGGGGATTGAGATGGTTGATAAGGAGTTGGATAAAAAATGGGACTATATGATTCTAAATGACTAAGAGAGATATGAATGTCCTCAACAATGGGGAGTTCAACAAAAAATTCAATATTATTAGAATCTTGGTAGTCTAGAGAGTCTTTAGTAGCTAAACTTTACCCGTCAACTAGCCTCCAAACTTGTCTCTCTCTTCTTTGATGAATACTTAAGGGTGAGATAATTTATTTTGACGAGTCACCTTTGAAAGACAATCTCAATCTTTCTAGCTTTACAAACAAGAAAGAACACTCAAAGCTGAAATAAAAATATTCAAAATAGGCACTGATCTTCCTTGAAATCAGATGATAAAATTAGAGTCACCACTATAATCAAAATTCTAGAATGTAACACTTAATAAATTGATTTTGATACATGTTAAAAACATACTTTGCTAAAAACAAATCAGAATTATGTTTGAAAGGGAAAAACCACCTTCCAACAGGTAATTTTAATAACTCTTTACAATAAATGCAATAAAAGTGAATTTGTCAAATCTTTCAATTCTTGGCATGTCCCCAATTGAGTGTTACAATGTTGATGTCCAAGTTAGTCCAAATGTAGCAAATAATAGCATAGAACTTCATAACATGGAATATTTACATCTCTTCGCAAGATCCCTCAATAACACAAGTACCACAAGCGTCTTTTCTCTCCTTAGAAAAAAACATTAGCAAAGTGGTGACATCGATGGACCAAAGATAGTTAGATTAGTACAAATGTGAGAATTTTTTAACTTGAATTACTTATAGCTCTATACAAGAGTCCCTGGTAACATAGGTTAAAAGAGCTATCCCTTAGAATTGTAATAGTTGAGTGTTGGTATCAAGTTGTACACCTCTTACACTCGCTCTTGCACACATGAATAAAAATAGAAAATAAAGATGAAAAATCCACTAATATGTCATTGTATCTAGGGAAAGGTTTGACATCTAGAATGGACCAAATGTAAAAAATGACTGAGAGGGACCAACAAAGGGTATGGTCAATCCCTGCTACTTCTAGCTCTACTTAAACAAAGGTGAGAGGACCTATGGGGTAGCTTTCTCACATGGAGAGATTTTGAAATTCAACCTCCATGAGTATTTTTGGCAAAGAGAATGACAAATATGACCATAGCATAACAAAACTTCTTCAATCCACCTAGGAAGGGTTGTCACATAGAATGAAAAAATGCACTAGATCACATCCAAGCTACTAAAGATAGATATGTATATGTCTGCAATCTTCATTCTAAATAATATTCAACAACATGGGTCAAATGGAAAATTTTAGCACTATGCTTCAAAGCACAAAATTTAAACATATGTTATATAGGCAAGATATCATACATCTCCAGGGCAAATAACACTTAACATATGCAAAGGGTATATTATTTGTAGGGTGAAACAATGTAGGATAGTAAAGTAGTTTATAAAGAAGGGTGGTGTATTGGTGGTTTTCAAATAACAGGGGTACTTTCAAACATTCATAGCATCATTCCTTGGCAAGGATGTAGGCAAAACACAAATGCAAGATAATTGGAAATAACAAATGATCCCTAAAACCCTAGAGCATACACTGCAACTAAAATTTCAAACAATTTTACCTATAAAATCCATAAACTTATGGTGCCTTAAAATTTTATTCAACATCATTTAATAAAAAAATAATGTAGAAAGGGTTTATAATCTAGATCTATGCATAAAATGATAACCAGTAATGAACAGAAACCCAAGTGTCCAATTAGCATAACTTCTAAAACACATTGTTTCACTCCATCAATAAGAAATAGCGAATAACCATAAGCATTTTCATTAACTTGAAAAGATATATTACATACATCAATTTTTAAAAATGCTGCCATGGAGACAAGCATTGTGAGATTTCTCCATGTTGGATAAGCGAGGCATAATGCATATGCTCTCAAAGCTTGCTAATGGATGTATAGGTGCAACCACTTTCACAAGGGAGATAATTTATACACATACTAGTGGATCCCAAAATTTATTGAAAGAGCCTAAACTTAGAAAAAATAATCAACCAACAATAATAACCTTAGAATAGAGGAGAAACCCTCTATTTATACTTTTTAGTACCCATTTCAAATTCAAGAATGAGGGTTGTAATTAGTAAAATTGTAAAATAACCCTCCAAGTTCTACCAAGATACACCTAGTTAGAAAATGGCCTTTATCCCACCTCGAATATTCACCCATTTACAAGGAAAATCATTGCTCTAATGACCTCTACAAGGAATGATTAATATTTGAAACAAACCCCTTGATTTATGGCCTAGAGATGCCTTTTACATGAGCTAGAAGGTGAAAATTCATGGTGGAGGCTAAAAAAACCATTTGTCTTGTATGAAAATGCCTGAAGATGCTCTTTGACAACATGTTTGCATACCTCAAAACCTCTTGACAACTACAACTTCCCTTATGCATGCCAACGAACAACCTAGGTTTGCAATGATTGTATTTGAACACACTCGACCCATGGGTACTTAAGATATCTTCCTTGGAGTGGCCCACCTTGGATTTTCATACCTATAATATTCTTCTATGGAGATGATTGATTAAGTAAAGCAAATGAAAATACAAAAAATTATTTCATTTCCCCTTTTTAATTTTTGGCTCCAACTTGTATTTTGCATTTTTATTTTTTCATCTTTTCTGTTTACAAATTTGCTTTTAGGGCTAACTCCACATTTTGAATGCATAAATGAATTATTTTTTACTTTTTTCACTTTTTGGAGAACCCTGTTCACTTTTACAAATTTTAAAATTTCCTGTAATAGTGAAATTCAAGTGTCATTTACAATTTTACAATTTGCAGAATTATAATTCGTAGAACTGCCAATTGGAGAATTGCAATTTGTAGTTATAGTTCCCCTTGTGAATTCCCTTAGGGAATTTAGAACTCCCACTTCAATTTGCAATTTACACAAGTAGAAAATTGTAAAATTGCATTTGTCCTCCAGTTTTCCCAAAACTTTTTCTTGAGTTGACTTTTTCCATGATTGCTTTGACTAGTGGGATTAGGAGAGTTGATCACAATTTGCAATTACACTTTGGAGACTTGCATTTTGCAAATTATATCTCCCATTAAAACCTGCTAAGGGAGTTTTGGATCTCATCTAAAATTTCTAGAACTTGAATTTTTTTTTATACTTTTCAGTTTAACTCCGTTCCTCCAACCTAAGAAGCACCATGTAGAGGGTTTTTTCCAAAAACCGAGCTTTTATCAATCTGATGCCTCAACTCAAAAATCCTTCTTGTTTTGCACAATGCATCTGGATCTGAGACATTCATTAATGAATGTCTTCATTTCCCATTGCTTTGATCTTGAGAGTCCAATGATCATTGCTAGAATGAGAAGGGTATGAAACACAAAGAACGTAATAACTGGCCCTGTTTCCTTGTTATAATGTAATCTTCAAATCTTGTGCTTTTGATGACAATGAAAAACTTTGTAGAGATTTCATGGAGATGGCCATTAACTCCTCCAAAAATGCTAGAATGCCCTTTAGGAATGGTTTTCAAACTAGATTTCTCAGGGGAACTCTATGATTTCTTAGAACCCTTTTGAATGGCCATGTGATCGAGCAGCAAGTTGTACATTTCTTGTTTTCCTGCATGCCCTTTATGCCCAGATAGATGAACAGAAATTTCTGAGTTATTGGAAGTTCAAAATGTGTAATAAAATCTTCTTTAGGAAATTCAAGTTCACATGCGGCAACACCTGGGTAAGGCCATATAAGACAATCTGAATTCTCTAATGTTCGATGCACAAATACCATAGCACGGAAAATGCAAAACTAAATAAAGCGCTCATTCGTCATAGTTTGAGCAACCATTCCATCTTTATGAAAACTCTTACAAGAAGCTGCAAAGCATTTCTTTCAGTAACTTCCTGCAATCCAATATTATTAACACATAGAGCATCTGGACCATTTGGGATGCAGCAAAGTGCCTTTGAAGAAGGCAATAAGTCTTTCGAAATAGCATCCAAACCAAAATAGTGGGAGGTCGTGAGGAATGACAAAATTTTAATGATAAGCGTGATGTCAATGAACTATCCTTCGAGTCCGGAGACTTTGCAAAAGCTGTTGGTGCATAGGTTGTCAATCTTAATACCCTGAGCCAAGCCTTAATAATATGCCTCTGACAATATTCTATTCCTTCAACAGGTCCAGATCTCAATAGCTATCGATCTTTCCACTATGTATCATTTACAGGCATGTCTTTTATGCCATCTAGCTGGGCGTGTACTCTTTCTGATTTTAACTTTACAGTTCATTTTTCTTTCTTGGCTCCCTGTGGGATCTGGAGATGTGTATGTAAATTATAAATTGCATTGTTTCAAATTGCATCTCAGGTTCCTGTTTCTGCCAAGCACTGCCATGCCTCCATTTCGTGGGATCTGGAAGTAGAGGAGCAATTTACACTTTAGCAGTTGCACTTCCGTAGGTGCTTTTCCACGTAGAACTCCCAGCAAAATTTTGCATAGTCTTTTGCAATTGCTTACTACCCTTTACACTTCCAGTGGAACTCCAAGATAACATATGCAATTTTTAAAATTGCATTTGGCCTCTTTAATCCCTGACAGAGCTTTACCACCTGTTTAACACTTGCTTTTCCAGCCATACACCTCCAACGGACTTTTCACGTATCAAACACAATTTGCTTTTGACGTCCCAACCTCTATGGATCATCATGGCTCATTTTGCAATTTTCATTTTTGCAGTCAATGAGTTGACCTCCACCATACCCTCTCCACATAACAAGTCCTCCTCAAGATAACTATTCGACTTTCCTAAATTCAGCATGATTTCTTCCCACGTGGCATGGGTCTAAACTTATGGCTTATTTCTTTTAAAAGCTGTATTTTCCCTTAGATGCCACCTGGGCACCAAGACCTCCACATGGGTAGCTTGCTCCCTAGCCTGAATTTTCAATTTTGAGCACCAACACATATTATCTAATTGCATGGGTTATTAGCTTATTTAAATGTCAAATAAGCGAGGAAAATGGTTCTAAATATTGGGTTCACTAGATTGTATTGTTCCTTGAAGAGTTATCATGTATTGAATGCATCCTTTTTTACATATTAATTTGATAGAGTGTTTAAATTAAAAATTGTAATGTATATTAAGAGCAAACAACATATTATATTTTATAAGGGATATCATTCATCACATTATTTAAAAATAATGTTTATTTCTCATCATTCTTGAATAATTTAGTGATTTTTATTATTCACAAAATTCTTATGTTTTTTCTGTATAGTTATTTTTGTTTCAGCAATTTTTATGGAAAACATGTATTTAGGTTTTACATTGGTGTCTAAAATTTTGATTGGTTTCATTATATATGAAGTAGTAGTAAAATAAAAAATTACATGTTCTTCACTACGCACCTTTTGGTTTTCTGGCATTGTAGATTTCCCTTTTAGAAAGTAATGCAATTCATATTTATGTACACCTTTCGTAGTTGTATGGTACCACTTTGGCCTCTTGTATTTTAAAGATTTAGAAACACTTTTATTTTCTATAAATTGACTCTTCTTGTTTTTCTATCTTTAACCCGTCTTCAATTTTAGTACCAAAACTAGCTCCAAAGACATTGTCAGTAGGTAGGAAAACATCACTACTAGTAGATTAACTGTTATTAGAAAATACTTTTTCTTTCTAATCTAAAAAAACCATCTTTACTCACAACAATATTATATGTAGATAAATATAGTAATTTGTATGCATTCCTTTACTTATAATAGGACAAAAATATGTAATGTTTTTCAAGTATAGAAGTAGTGGATCAAAAAAATGACAATTACTTATATTAGTGTTTTTCTAAACCATGCTTATTTTAGTGTAACATTGTACAAATCTTGTACGAGACATTGATTGAGATTATATAGAGATGTATTGATAGATTCTTCCTAGTAATGATATGATACATTCTGGCTATTCACCATACTTCATGTTTTTTCCATGGTTGGCTTGTTATACCTTACCATCACATATTTTTAATGTGTAGAATATTATTTATGTATATACCTTCTTTGTTGAAAATTTCATTTAATTTATCATAGACTAAATCATTCCCATTAGGTAATCTAAGATATTTTACATGTATCTCTCCCTATTATTCTACCATATCTTTCCAAACAACAAAGTTGGATAAATTTTTTAACATTCAATGTAGAAAAGAAACCCGCATTTTTATAGAAATGTCATCTATAATTGAAATAAATATTATAGATTTCTTACATCTATATCTCCCTATTACTCTACCATCTCTTTCCAAACAACAAAGTTGGAAAAAATTTCTAACATTCAATGTAGAAAAGAAACCCGCATTTTATATAAATGTCATCTATAATTGCAATATATATTATAGATATTTTACATCTATATCTCCCTATTACTCTACCATCTCTTTCCAAACAACAAAGTTGGAAAAAAATTCTAACATTCAATTTAGAAAAGAAACCTGCATTTTTATATAAATGTCATCTGTAACTGAGATATCAGGATTGAACCATGCAAACCTACATTTACAAAATCAAATGTTCTTTTGGCTTTCCATTTCTTAAAATTCTCAAATTAATGTATAAATTACTAATCCATATGACATCTTGAATATACATTTTTACTCTTTTGAATAGACGAAAGTCCATTCACCATGTTAGTCATACCTAATATATACAAATACTAGTAATTGAGTTTACCATACCTATTATATCAAAGTTCATTAATGTTTTCACCCATTGACAATGCATACTCATTTCTATTATAGGATCTACCATTTTATAAGAAAAAAGTATGAACAATATTTAATTTATTCTTATGAAGGTTAATAATCATGCATTCATTTCTATTAAACTCCACACAAATTATATGAATTGGAATTATTTCACTTGTTGAAAGAATTTTATTTTTCATGTCAAGAAAAAACTAAATATTATTGAAAGTGAATGTAAGATAATTATTCAATGTAATATGAACATCACAATATCCTATAACATAGTGAACCCAACCATCACATAAGGAAATTAATTAATTCCGATTATCATCTTCAACAATATTTACATATCAGTCCCTTTGACATATGTAGTATCTTTATGCACCAGAGTCAAAATACCATGTTCTTGATGTTATTGATTAGGTTTTTATCACTGCAAATGTAAAATCACCCACTGATACTTATACGTCTTCAAAAACGTTTCTGTACTCTAATTTCTTCTTATTATTTTCCAATTCATTTTTTCTCTTTCAAATTTTTTTTCTTTAAATGCCTTGGTTTTATACAATAATATCGTTTCCACCTAAACTTATTATTACTTTTGTAAACCTTGCACTATAATTATATGGTATTCCTCTACCTTTAAACCAACGTGCAATAAATGAACTTTCTGTCGACACTAACAATGTTATTTCTGATTGATCTTGTCTTCTTTATTTATGCATAAGAAGTGTAGACAAATTCATAAAGTCAAGATTTTGTGTCTTCACATTCATTTGTAATGACTCAAAAACTGAGTCGAATGATCTCAGCTAGCTCTGCAGTGCCATAGCAATCAAATCTTTTTCATCTACATGAATTTCAACTGCTGCCAAATAATCAAAGATGTCTTTCATATCCAAAAAAAAAACTCATCAATAAAATTGCCCTTCTAAATTCGTAATAAAAAACAACAAAATTTTTAAATATAATAACATTTTGACTTCTAAATCGTTGTATTTAATTGTTAAATGTTTAAAAAAAAAAAAAAAAAAAGTCCAAAATGATAGTTGTATTTAGAATTAAATTACCATACATGGTAAGTTTGTAAGTTTGAATAACATTAAATGTTCACTATAACATTTATCATAGTCTCAGCGGTCTATGAGTATTCTTTATTTTAAAATTATATTTTCATCAATGTTCATATACTCATAACCATATGTATTTTCTGACTCTAAAAACTCAAGTTTTCGATTTCCAGTTTCTAATAATCGTACCAAAAAAATTAATCATTTTTCCATAATTTTGCACTAAAACAATTAATCTGGAAAAAATAAAAAATATTTGAAAACATTTTTTTTCCACATAGATTATATACTCAAATTAGACAATGTTGTCTGTTTTTAGTTTAAAAATATTCATCATTTACGAGATATCAAACTAATAATAATCCCTAAAGAACTCAAAATTTTACATTAGTACTTTTTTAAAGAAATTGAAAAAATTTGAAGCTATAATTTATTTTGCGCTTAGTTTATATCGTGTAACTAAATAATGTTGCAAATTTTTATTTCTTTTCCCTATGGCGTTTGACATATATAGTATTAATGAGATTTATAGGCATTTCTAATGTAATTGTTAAAAATATTTATAAAAGTTTAATTTAATAAACTTAAAATATTAATATTCTCAAACATAAATAAATTTTTCTGAATTATTATAAAGAGAAAATTTTTGGCTTAAAAAAATGTAAACCTCAACCAACCAATCATTAACTTCTTGTACATAATAGAGATGGTTTCCAAAATAAGTGTGTTTTCTTCCTCCCCCCTGCAATGGCGCTTTGCTCACACTACTTATAACATAATGGTGCCGCACCTGCTGCTATTTGAAGGCCGGTTCGTTCCAGTGTAGCCCCTGCACAGCGTGAATGGTGTTTCTCCTCTGCTCCTCATGCTGCAATAAATCAATACACCCCATTTTAGTTCCTTCTCAATGATTTTGAAAACTCATGCTTTCCTCATAGACCTGTGCCATCTTCTATTAGACACCCCTTGAGGGAAGAAAGCTCTTATATCTGATTTTAATGGTATCTCTTATTTCTACCAGTCATTCGCCTCTTATTTTCTGAAGAATATTTGGCAAATTAAAGCTTCAGGCGCCTCTCTGCATGAACAAAACAAATTGAAATAAGTATGCAATTAATCTTTATACAACTTTTGGTATAAAAAGTGAACAAAACAAATTGTTTGTTAGTGGATGCGCCACTTTACTCAACTACGCCTTTCACTTTCCACGCACCTGACATAGAGAGCGCCAATCTCATAACCACGCCTTTCTCCTTGCTTGGTTTTCCTATCAAATGTGCTTCTTTAAGGAAATGACAAATCTAGTCTCATTTCCAAACAATCAAAATGCAACGCTCTGCTCCTTCAGATCGTTCCGCAAGCAATGATAACTATTAATGTATTTCTTCTTCCCCCCACACACAACAAACAAAAAATAATACTTCTTTTCCCTGATGTTTTTCTCTAATTTTCCTCTCCCCTTCGGGGCTAACAAAGAAATCTATATAAACCTTAAGGATTTATCGTAGCTTCCTTCCAAGATTCAAAACCATATAAGATTTTATTGCAACCCTTAACCCGTAGGCTTTTTTTTTAAAAAAATAAAAGAAGGGTAAAAATTTATTTAAACGAAGGTAAAAGAAGTACAAAATAAGGGTATTATTTAATTCTGTCAATTTGTATTAAGTGGTCTAACTTTCAAGACAAATTTAGGGGTAATTGACCCGTATTCACAATGTTTTAATTTTGCATTTGATCAAAGTCCCATTTAGTCAAACAATCCGCTACTCCGTTCTATTCTTTAGGAATGTAACTAAAAATCACAGAATCTAAAGAAGCACACAGACTAAGAATCTGTTTAATAATCAAAGCTACATGTCAACCGACATCTTGTAATTGCTTTCTATCCAACAAAATCACCACCACCTGAGAATCAAATTCACAAATGATCCTTTTCCACCCAAGATCATAGTCACGCTCCATTGCATATAAAATGGCAAGAGCCTCCATCAAATTATTTGTATGTAAACCCTTATAAATTCAAAAGATAAACTGAATAGTCCTAGAGCTAACCCTCCCAACTCCACCTATCACAGCATAACCAAGATTTTCCCGAGAAGAACCATCCGTGTTGATTTTCAAAATGCCTTGATGAATCCAATGCGCCTCCCTATTTATCTTCCAAAAAGGATGTTTGCATCTATTTCTCATGCCCTCTCCAACATCTCGTTCTAGAGATTGCAACAAACATCTTCTAGATCCACACCCTCAATGAAGTTACACTTTGTTGAAACAGTTTCTCCCAAAGAATGAAGAATTTTCCATCACAAATGTTGATCAACCATCTTTACATCTTGAAAAACCTTACGATTCCTCTCCAACTAAGTATTAATAAAGGTCGGCTCAAGAGCCCAAGTAACTTGAAGAAAAAAAGTCTTAACTAGGGCCTTGCCTCAACAAGCAAAAAACTCAGCCAAAGAGGAGACATGCCAACAAGCTTGGTTCTGCACACACCACTAGAAGTCCCATATCTCCCTAGAGAAGGAGCATTGGAAGAAGAGATAAGAGACACTCTCCTCACTACTACGACACAAAACACACATTTAGGGACCCTGGAACACATGTTTGCACAAATTATCCCAAGTAAGACATTGATTTTGAGCCACTAGCCACATAGAAAATTTACACTTGGGCCAAGAAAATTTGTTCCACACTTTTTTCCACCAGGAAACATCTGTGTCTCCAAATGTCTACCTAACAAGAATCACATATCCCACTGAAACAGAATATTTACAAAACAAATCACTGCAGCCCCAAGCCAAAACATCATGCCCCACCAAGGTATTGCATTCATGGGAAGCAAGAATCTGAGCCAACTCTTGCCTATCCACCTCCAACTCTCCTAACGACCATTCAAAAGAGTGCTTCCATTTAAAATTAGCAGCGAGCATAAAATTATGAACAACTTTATAATGCTCAAGTGTATCCCAACCTGCAACAGTAAAAATAACACAAAGGGACTAGAGGTGTGGATAAATAGAAAGGATTAGAAGATTACTATCCTAGGAATCCAGCGAAAAAAGACCTTGTGAACCTATATGATAGATCCAAAATAGCCCAATCTTAATAAACTAAGTCACCATTTTGAAAGTATACTAGATCATAGACCCCCTTCCCTCCAAAGGGAAGAGAGGAACATCAAAAGTATAAACATATTTAAGATACTTATGGGTGAGAATATAGGGCCAACACTGATGTTCACTAGTACATCAAAATGAATATAACTTCGTTACAAGAACTTACCCATTCAAATAGAAGATCGTAAACTGAGGCCCCCTTATATCTTTGGTCTGCGTATAGTTTCACACTTAACGAGGTTCAACTTAGCAATCTACAAGTTATCATTCCAAGAAAGTGTTGTGAGAGACCATCAAATTCCCTAAGGAAATACATAGGCACTCCCTGAACAAAACCCCTATAAATAGGGAGAACCTGGATAATAGACTTTAGAAGAGTCACTCTAGCAATATTAGATAACCATCAATGAGTCCAATGAGTGACCTTTCTATGCAACATATTAATCATGTTCTGCCAGGTAGCTCTATATTGCCTACCAATAACAAGAGGAATACCTAGATAGACAAAGGGAAGAGACCCAATATGAAACCTCAAAATATGCGCAATCCATCTTTGAATAGCAAAAATATTTAAAAAGAAGATAAAAGACTTATGTTCATTGACTTTCTAACCCAAAATAACAAGGTAGGTATCCAAAGCCCGCCTAAATGATTTAGCTTCCTGAACATGAGCCATCCCCATAAAATTAGTGTCATCAACAAACTGAAGTTGAGAAAGCATTGGCAGCCCACTGCTCCAACTCCAACCTTGAATCATGCCCTAGGAAACTTGAGACAAGAAATCTGCCTAGAACCTCAACAATAATAATAAACAAATAGAGGGAAAGAGGATCCCCTTGGTGAAAGCCCTTGGAGGCCCCAAAAAACTCAAAAAAACTCCCCATTCATAATAAATGAAAAATATAAAGAGGTAACACAACTCATAGTCCAACTAACCCATTCTGGACTAAAACCAAAGGCTAGGAGAATTTTTTCCAATAAACACCACTTATATTATCATAAGCTTTGTCCATATCCAACTTGATGAACATAGATTTCTTCTTAAAAGTCACCATAGAGTGAATAACTTTAGATGCAACCACCACACCATCCAAAGATTTGTCTACCAACAACCAAATGCCCTTGCTCCTCAAAGATCACAAAAAGAAGACAAAATTTGAGCCTTTCTACAAGAAATTTGGAAATAATCTTGTACACTACACTACAAAGATAAATAGGTCTAAAGAATTCAATCTAATCAACACATTATATTTAAATATCTTAGAAACACCCTAATATATAAGAATGAATCCTTAGCTGTAAAATAATAAGCTTTATAACTCTAAAGCAAAACAAAAAAAACTAACCACCGTGAACTAAACTAACATATAGTTGCCTAATTTATCCCCATTAACGTATGCAACATATAATGTTACATTTTTACATACTAACTATTTTGATTGCTAGGGATTTCAATTTGGGTGACTTGGTATTGCTTTTGGACAATAGACAAGAAGAAACAGGGAAGCATGGGAAATTCGACCTACTATGGACTTGGACATACACAAATAGATATCAAAATTGGAGACAATACCTGTTTCCTTAGAGATCAAGATGATTTAATGTTAAGAGCTTCCTCTCAATGATAAGCACCTGAAATAGTTTTTAAGTTGAAGGTAGCATCTATATTATTTGTATAGTGTATATAAGTGTGTTTCTTTCTTTTCTTAAATTTTTCGCTTTTTCCATGTGAAAGAACTTGTAGACGTGATACTTGCAATGCCATTGGAAAGACACTTATACATTTAACTAGGCCTATAAAAAAAACACATTATAGAAACATACAGATGTATATAAAATACTAGGATGTCACTTTCAATAAGATACAAATAGATCATAAACAAAACATATTATTCATAAAAAAATATTAGTATTCATGAATTGATTCAACACAATAAACAAATTAGCAATGAGTTTCCATGCTCAAACAACCTGTTAGGATCCTCCCAGAGTACAATTGATTACCTTTGTATAAGCAACTAAACACGAAATTAAACCAGATGTAATAAGTAATTAGAATTCAGAAACAACAAAGAATAGGAGATACGAGAAACAATATAATCTATATTAACACTCTTCCAGAAGGAAATACAATGAAGAAATCTCAATCTTCCCAAACCTCTTGGGTGTACAGTAATTCTCCCTCAAGAGTTCTCTCTCTCAATCAATTATAACCAACTCAATGCTGAGTTGTTCCCTCCAATGACAATCAACCCAATGGTTGTTGTTGCATACTTCCAAGTGACAATCATCTCAACTGTTGTTGCATCCTTGACACTTAGATCTTCTTGATCTTGTACCTTGTAGATATAATTGACATTGCTTACCAAGCAGATCTTCTTGATCTTGCACACCCTGTAGATCTAATTGATCATGCTTACCATGTAGATCTTCCTAGTCTTGCACTCTTGCAGACCTTCTAGATCTTACACTTTGAGGATCTCATCCTTATTACAATATAGCCCCATGGGTCTCTTAAATAGATTTTCAAACAAACAATAATTAGAAATGTAGACTCAAGACTAAAATTACTCTTTACATGCAAACTAACTGTTCTCTAAAAATAGAATTTTGAGAACACACAGATGACTGATGTCAGTCTCTGTCTGTCTACATATGACCGATGTCAGCTGATCCCTAACTAAGGTCAATCAATCCTGACTGATGTCAGTGACTGTGTAACTCCAGCAACCTCTGCATTTGCTCAACTGGTGAAGCTTTTACCTCCACAACTCAACAATCTCCCACCTAGAGATAAATAGTTGCACTCGTACCTATACAACAACATGCTCTAATTTGTTTCTGGCTTATATCCCCATCTTCAAGTTCAATCTTGAAGACCAACAAAATTTGAATAAAGATTCAACTTTTCCTTTATTCTCAGCTTTGTTAACATATCAACAGGGTTCTTATCTTTGCTAGCCACCATGACTATAACAACCTTCTTCATCTCTAAAATCCAGCCAACTGCCGTTCCACCAATAATGAACACATATCCTGTGGTGCTTCTCCTCCCATCCAAGTCACCTACCATATCCAAATCTACATACCCATGTAGAGAAGTGTTTGACCCTGCATAACATAAATACCTATTGCTAGTCCCTCTTAGATATATGAAAATCCACTAAACTTCTTTCTAGTGCTTCTTTTCTGGATTGGCCATAAACTTGCTGACAACTCCCACTACTTGGGTAATATCAGGTCTAGTACATACCATGTACTCAACCTCATCACGTGATTTAGGACATTGTTATGTGCTCAGCTTGAACTATCCAGCCATAGGTGTGCTTAACAGTTTTGCATCTTGCATATTAAACCTCTCCACTACCTTATTCACATAATCCTCTTGAGACAAAATCAACCTGTGATTTTTCTTGTCTCTAGAAATACTCATGCCAAGGATTTTCTTTGCTACTCCTAAATCCTTCATGGCAAACGTCTGAACTAATTTTACCTTTAGCTCAGTAATTCCCTGCAAGTGTGACCCTACAACAAGCATATACACTACATACAGTAACAGGATAATGTAGCTAATATTATCCAACCTAGTAAAATAAATACAATGGTCACATTGGCATCGACTAAAGCCATGGTCTGTGATAAACCTGTCAAACCTCAAACACCATTGTCTTGCAGCTTGCTCAAGACCATATAACCTGGCCTTCTATCTCACTTGTCCATTCTCTCCTTTCTTTAACCTGTATATCCATTCATTTTTAGTGCTTTCTTTTTGACTAGAAACTCTACCAAATCCCACATTTAGTTTTCTTCTAAGGAATCAATTTTCTCATTCATGTCATGCTCCCACTGTTTCCTGGATTATACCTGCATTGCCTCTTCAAAACTTCCTAGTTCTCAACCATCAGTGAGAAACAAGTAGTGTAAAGAAGGGGAATAATGAATTTGAGGCTTACTTGCCCTTTTAGACCTCCTCATGGGTGTTTGAGACTCATTGACAGCTTGCTGTCTACCCAAATTTTGTTCTAACAATGATTGATCTCAGTCATCTCTGGCCGACCTCGGTCTACCCCTGACCAATGTCAAGTCCACCTGATCGTCGATGTTGATTTTTTGACCAATGTCAGTGTCCACCTACCTGACATCACTGACTTTGGTCTCCATCAGACTGATGTCGGATCTTGCCTGATCGACGTCAGTTCTCACTTCGCTGACGTCGATATCTGTGTTTTCTTGTGAAAAATGATTTTTACCCACAAGCTCATTTTCGATCATAACTTTGTCCAAATCAACATTGCCCTACTCAAAATTATTCAGCCTCTTGAGCTGATCACTATCCATCACCTTCTCCTTGAAAACTAAGGCTTTTTAGTTCTTAACTATGTCAAAAATATCAGATTTCCTCTTTATGCAATAAACCCATACCTTTCTTGTAGCATCATCAATGAAAGAAACATAGCACTGTGATCCTCCAATAGAAGCTCCCTGAGTTGGTCCCCACACATCTATGTGAACAAGCTCCAACCTGTGCTTCTTCTTTGTTGACCCAGTTGTGAGAAACCTCACTTTCCCCTGTTTCCCAAAAATGCAATCCTCACAAAAATCTCGATCTATCAAATTTGAAAGCTTACCTTTTGACTTAAGAACATCCATTCCCTTCTCACTCATGTAACCAAGCCTACAGAGCTACATCTTTGCATCTACATCTGAAGTAGATAAAACAGAAGGAGAATCAGTAATACAAGTAGATAGATAAAGTGTACCTACTTTCTTACCTCTTGCTAATACAAGTGCACCCTTGGAAACTTTCCAAGATTCCACTGTGAGAGTTACTGTGCAACCCTCATCACCCAACTTTCATACAAAAATTAAATTCCGCTTCACGACGGGTACATGCATGACATCCTTCAGCACCCATATGTTGCCAGTCTGTAATTTTAGTTGCACTTTTTCTTTGCCAACAATTTGACAAGGCTCACCATCCCCTAAATAAACTTTTCCAAAGTCTCCATACACATAATCATGGAAAAATTCTCTATTTAGGGTTGCATGGAAAGAAGCACCAGAATCTAAAACCCATGATTCTACCTGACTATCCAAAGAAAATATGAGAGCATCCTGTGCAACAATACCTACATCTACTTCTTCATTACCTTCATGCTGATCTTTTTTCAACCAACAATCTTTCTTTGCATGTCTTTTTTTTCCACAATTCCAGCAGGTTATTCCTCCTTTTCTAGATTTGGATCTCCTTCTCATCTTTGACCTTGATCTCCCTTGATTTCCCTTCTTTCTTTGCCTTCCCCTGCTTTCAATACTTAAAGCATTACCTGATATTTCTCCTGTGCTTTTCCTGTGAATTTATTCATTCAAGATTACACTACAACATCATCAACTTTCAAGATATTTAAAGCAGATACAATATTACTAACTGCCACTACCAAACTATGCCAACTTTCAGGGAAAGAGCATAAGATTAAGAGAGCCTTAATTTCATCATTAAAAACTATTTTGATTAAATTTAACTGATTTACTATTGCATGAAAATCATTAAGATGACTAGATACAGATCCACCTTCTTGTATTTGCAAATTAAACAATTAATTCATAAGATATACCTTATTCGAAGCTTAGGTCTTTTCATATAAATTTGTCAAAGTATCCATTAACTCTACAGTTGTCTTTTCCTTTGATAAGTTAGAAATCACAGAAGATGCCAGGCTCAACCTTATAGATCCAAGAGTCTTTCTATCAAGAACATTTCATTCTTCATCTTGCATATCTATGGGCTTGCTTGAAACCTCACCCAACGGTAAGTACAGATCTTTTTGATACAGATAATCTTCAATCTGCATCCTCCATGATTGATAATTCTTGCCATTGAATTTCTCCATACTTAGTGTACTTTTTTTTGCCATTGCTTTACTCCCACTCAAATAGAAACCCCTATGAGTGAACTTGTAATCAATAAACACTAACCTGATCTACCACTGGTTAGTGATCCTAGCTCTGATACCAACTATTAGGATCCTCCTTAGAGTACAATTGATTACCTTTGTATAAGCAACTAAACATGAAATTAAACCAGAAGTATTAAGTAACTAGAATTCAGAAACAACAAAGAATATGAGATACGAGAAACAATACAATATGTATTAACACTCTTTCAAAAGGAAATACAATGAAGAAATCTCACTCTTCCCACACCTCTTGGGTGTACAGTAATTCTCCCTCAAGAGTTCTCTCTCTCAATCAATTACAACCAACTCAACACTGAGTTGTTCCCTCTAGTGACAATTAACCCAATGGTTGTTGTTGCCTACTTCTAAGTGACAATCAACTCAACTGTTGTTGCTTCCTTGACTAGCAGATCTTCTTGATCTTGCACCTTGAAAATATATTTGACCTTGCTTACCAAGCAGATCTTCTTGATCTTGCACACTCTACAGATCTAACTGATCTTGCTTACCATGTAGATCTTTTTGATCTTGCACTCTTGCAGACCTTCTAGATCTTACACTTTGAGGATCTCATCTTTATTACAATATAGCCCCATGGGTCTCTTAAATAGATTCCCAAATAAACAATAATTAGAAATGAAGACTCAAGACTAAAATTAGTCTTTACATGCAAACTAACTATTCTCCAAAAATAGAATTCTGGGAACGCATAGATGAACGATGTCGATCTCTCTCTATCTGCATATAACCAATGTCGGCCAATCCCTAACTGATGTCGATCGATCCTGACCGATGTCGGTGATTGTGTAACTCCAACAACCTCTGCATTTGCTCAACTGGTAAAGCTTTTAGCCACAACTCAACACAACCAACTTAACTTATCAAATAATTTTCCATGGCCATTCTATAAGCCCATCATAACTAGATTCAATGGTCATTCTGAGACACATTCATCCTACTAGATTTAGCTAAAATGCACTCTGTGCATACTCAAAACATAGCAGTTACATATATTTATATTATTCCTCAAAAGGATCTAAATATCCTTGAAAATCTATGAAGACTCTGAGGATGGATAAAAACATTAAATGCATTAAAGAAATAGATCTATTAACTAGGATATGCAATAATTAAATATGCTCCAAAGTCACCGAAATGCAATGGTTAAAAGACAGCTAGAGACTGGTTGACAACAAGCTGGATGTGGATTTGGTCTACGACATATATCTATAGGGATTTGGTTGCAATTAATGTTAGGTAGGCTAGAGTACATATGTGGCTACAACCACATTTTTCAACACTCTGCTGGTGTTTTATTTGGAAAAAATGTTTTGAATAATAACATTCTAAACTGTTTGCATATTGATCTTAGTGCAACTCCGCCGAGTTTCAGATTGAAGGATTTAGTAGTTTTTATTTTGATCAACAGATAAGGTAGAATTTTGTTCCATTAGGAAGATTATGGGATTTATGGTTATCAATAAGGGATATTTATCTCTCAAAAAGATTAAATGTTGGAGTACAAAATATTCCATGACATTTGGGTCCCCGTATGATTAAAATGTGCATAAATTCTAAAAAATAAGAAGTGTTTTGGTCACCATAATAAATTTCCCCATAGATTTTTTTCATTTTGCATTTTATATGGTAAGGTTTCCTTGTGCCCTTACTTCATTAGTTATTTGGTTCATAGCTAAAATCAATTACCCCTCTCATTCAATTTTATGTCACAAGTTATACCAGGGTTAATTCATAACATGATCTTACCTAATCCCTGGTGTGATTTAGTATGAATTTATATGGATCATGTAGTGTCCTTGAAATTTTTTAATCCCATCCATGGTCACTCACTTATACTTTGGTTTAAGTTTTATGTACTATACTAGTATTTATTGTTGTCTCTTTCTACCTAAAGGGTCAAGTCACTCTGTAAATGTTACTTGTGGCTGATCTCCTTGCGCCCAAATCCATGTGCACAATGAATTATATAAGTGTGTGACCATTTCAACATCTTGGTCCGATTATGAAATTCAATGTTTCAATGTTTTTTAGTGTGTTTGATATATTATTGGCCACTTCAATCCCATTCAACAACTTATCGCAACACATATGCTCATTGGGTTTGTTCAAATGTTTTTTTTAAACCTTAGTGTGAGCAAAGGATAATTTTGGGGACTTAATATATTTTGGTTTATGCTTGAATCTCATACTAATATTACTTGGATTGAAGTTTCTAGTGGATCGACACAATGTAGGAGGGAGTCATGACACCGTGATCCTATAAAAAATGAAGCAATGTATTGTGAATTAATCACATACCATGTAGTGAGATGGAAGGATAAGAATTCCCAAGGAATTTCATGAATTCTATAGTGTGTGGAAGTTTTAAAAATTCATGTACGTCCTACACATGGTCCATTCGTATGATACCACCTAGACAAATGAACATTTGCTACGTGCTTTTTTTCCATTAGCCAAAAATGATATGTTCAAATGCAAGATAAGTACATGACCAATGAATAGTTTTCACTTAAAATTCTAAGTGGCATCTACATATTAAAATTGATGTTTCCACATGGTGACATTCGAGATGAGGATAAAAGAGCATGAAGCCTAAAAAATATTAAGGAAATATGATGAAGTTCATATGTCTACACAACCCATTGAGAGGCAACTGACCAACATATGTTAATGAACTTCATGATCACATGAGTTTTAAGCAATGTAGAGAAAACATGTGTATCTCTCTTAGTGGTTAAATAAAATTAGCTTAAAAATATTACATAGTGGATCAAGGATCATGTTTCCAATGAGCAATTTTTGCATGTACTATTTAAAACATACAATGTAAAGGAAAAGGTCGAGAGTGAAATGGACCCTATGATGAATCAATTCATATACATCTCCATGTGGAGGAAATGATTGATGAAAAATAGGTTCACAAGGTGAGACCAACATGGAAGTACATGAAGAGGAATGTATAAGGTTGCTTTGTGCCACATGGTCAGGATAATCACAAAAGAAAGTAGTTCCAAATGTTTAGTATATACAAGGTGGATTTAATAAATATATGGGTTGTATATATTGAATAAATTGTAATTATAATTATAATTATTATATGACTCCATAGAAAATTAGGTATGGTCATACGTTTTAATTTAATTAGGCACATAAAATTTAGAAATGGTAAAGGAGGTCCATGAAATTTTAGAGCACAAGCTTGTGGGATGGCATCACATTAATGGGTGATATATTCATTATTTTGGGACAACCATTTGATGGGTATCTTGATGTCAACAACATTTTATTTGATGAGAGTTAAGATTTTTAAGGTAATATTTCAATGGATAGGTTTTGTGGCTATAATTTGAGCTTAACTTCTCCATTTTAAGTGTATTTGGTCTCACTAGTAGTATTTTAAGTTTGAAGATGATTGTTGCACATCAAAATATCTATTCACAATTAAATTTATCATCTCTTTTAAACTTAATGATGAAATACAAGTGCATACAATAGGGTGATCAGTTGAACAAAAACAAAATTCATTGTGGAGATAATTGTATACACTATTAATTATTTTGATTTTCCCTATGGTGAACGTTTGAGTAATGTATGCACTCTTGTAGATAATCATTTCTAAAAAATATAAGTGAGATTGTGTACCAAGTGTCACTGTAAAAACTCACCATTTCATATTCTTATAATTTCACTATAATGCAAATGTTCCATGAGGCAATTAATTTAGTAAATCAATATTATCTTTGATCTTATTCCAAGCTCAATTTTTTGTTATCAATTATTTATTTGCAAGTATAATTTATATTTTATTCAAGTAGATTACTATTCAGTGAATTTCATATTGGTGTCGACTTTTCAATTGATTTCCCATGAAGTGGATTGGGTAATCTATGTTTTTATAAATATAAATGATGATTATAGTTAAAATTGTGATTCACCTTGATGTACACATGTCAATTCTTTACTATCGATGAGAAAATATATAAAATAATTCTTGAATGTTTTGGAGGAAATATAAATTGATGAAAATTTTATTAATTTATATCTTTTTTAAATTAAAAAAACTATTTTATTTGATAGGTTTAAGTTTGTCCTTATGTCTCTATAAATAATATTCTCACATAATTAAAAAAAAATTATGTTCTTATAGAATTGAAAAGATTCTTATTGATAAAATTGAGAAGAGTCTTATTGTTGGTTAAGATTCCCAATTGTCATTAAGTCACTAAACTACAAGGCCTCACATTTATTCTACATAAATCATGAAATTGTAAATATTTTTGTACAATTGTAAACAAGTTATATAGGATCTTATTTCTTATTTTAAGTATTAATGGTTTGTAATACATCAATCTCATAAGTAATAAAGTCTTTGTTTCATCATTTTATTAATTTTTAATTATAAAATAATATGCATAATTATTTTAATTGTGTATCTCTTTGATTTATTATAAGTTAAATTAATTAAGTTTCTCCCAATGGATGGAAGATACTAATCAAGATTGATCAACCCTATTTTTAATTTCGTTTATGAACTGGATTTTTAAACCCTTTTCCCTTTGCATATTTTACAAGAGTCTTCATTATCATACATTATGGTATATATAAGTGAATTATAAAATGTGTCCGTGTAATATTGTGAACATTAAGCATTAGATAGAATAATATCATTGTTTACTTAAGTCTCCTCTAAACTTTATCTAGATTTTAAATAATATATATATTTATGTTTTTTCGTAAAATTAAAATGGGTAAAATAATTACAATGGGTATATCTACAATCTATACATATATACCTAAAGTCAATTTTTATAAATATTTACTTTTAGATTGATATAGCATATCTCTCTTTGACCTATTATAACAATAACAGTAGAGAGTAGGTAACCTCTTTTGCCTCAAAGTTATGTTTACCTTTAATGTTATCATGGAATCTAATAGTTATGTCGATATGTTGGTGTTCTTATAAGAGGAAATATTTATAATCTTTGTATAATATATGTTATTAATATTTTTTATATGGTGACATTTTTATATTTTTATAATTAGCATTTATTTTCATGATGTAAGAAAATTTGGAGGTTAGATAAAAGTAGTTTATATTTAATTTATTGTAATGATAAAATACTTTAATTTTTTTTGATACCAAATGTTTATATTTATTTTTCACTACTTTGTAATTTTATTTTAAATGGTATAGTTTAATTATTAATTTCTTTGATTGCTTTTGTAAAAATATTATATAATATTTATTATAATTTTTAAATATATTAAAATTTTATTATTATATATTTTATATAAATATTAGATTATATAATATATATTTTAATATTATATCCATTTTTACAATATATATTAGATAGGTACAATATCTATCTCTTTTTTGATTGTATATAACAATAATTATAAAGCTAAAGATCTTACGAATAATGTGGAAGAGATAATTCTATCAATATTTTTTCTTTTGATTTTCAAAGATTTAAGTATTTACAAGTGTACAATTTAATTCATTTATTATATTTTGTCTTATACATTTTAATATTATAATAAAATATATAATCTATGTTTTAATATTTTTTCAATAAAAAATATATGCTAATTTATATATTGTGTTATAAAATATATATTTTGCTATTATTTTTTACTAAAGAAATTGTATTATGAATAAATTACTAAAAGAAAACACTTCCTAAAAATATAATAAATTAAATATACATTTCGTCTAACATAACTTACACTTTTAAAAAAACTACATACTTAAATATATTATATAAATAATAATAATAAAATTATTATTATATTTATAAATATAAATATTATAATATATTACTACATTATTATTTGAATTTGTAATCTACTAATTATAACCAATCATTGTATTTTTCTTATTTGTTTTTATATAGTATTCCAAAAAAAATCCATAAAGGTCTTATTCCACACAAAAATCGATATGAAGCTGGCACTCTTGTTTGGGGCTCTATAATTTCTATGACATCTTTGATTATTTTATGGTTGGTATGAAGTGACATCTGGAACAACTGAGCATTCGTGTAAGTCATGCTTTAAACATTATATAATCTGTACCTTTTTAAGACCTTTAGCTTTTCATTATACTTTTTTTTCCTTATCTCCGTGCGAACCATTTATGAGATGAAGATTATCAGTCAATCCGGATATTTAACTTAGATTTTGTTTTTCTTGTGAGGCTTACGTCTGCTACGTTGCAGCACCATTATGCCCAACAATTTCATATACGCATTATTTATGGTCAATGCTTTTTAAATTGTTTTTGTTTGGGCTTCAAATCTGGTCGGTTGCTGCATTATTTTCATTGAAGACTACTTTGGGATTTATTTATGTATAACCTCTAATTAATTATGAGACATAAACAGTGATTATGTGTTTTAACTTCTTAAATTTATCTTTTAATAGATGACGACACAATCTCATTGTTCCATTGGGACCCTGAGCTATAAGAATTTTTAATCTATGCAAATCCAGTAAGTTCAGAGGGTTTTTTTTCTTTATCTCCGTCCAAATTATTTGTAAATTGAAGATTTTTCATGCTGTCCAGTATCAAACCTGCAGCGCATCTCATATTTGAGCAGTGAAACACATTGTTATATACGTGAAATCGTTCTCTCATTGCAATCCCTTTGGCTTTCTCTAAAATAATTTTTATTCGGATCTGTATATGTAAACAATTTTGATGGTGGATTTGGCGTTCATTCTGACAAACACGAGGATATCCTTGCTCTCTTCAAAGGTTTCTTATGATTATTAATTTTTTTCATACATGTTATTGCCAGGTTTGTCCAGATTTTAATATGTTTTGTTTCAAAAACTGCAGAGGACATCCAAACCACATGTCAACTTCTGATTGGAGAAAACAATAGAATGGAAAAAATGGGATTTTATTTTATCTCTTGTGAAATGAATCCTACGGTTTTTTCCCACGGTATAAACCTCCAGTTTAATAATTAGTAAGAATAAGAGGCTTATATGGAAAATTACTATTATGTTTATATTATTTAATCATTTTGATTATGTAGGTAACTTGCGTAAAAATTTATATGTTTTATTATAATTAAAGGTTTACCTTTATTCATGTAATTAATGCATGTTATTTTCTTTGAGATGTATTTTTCATATTAATTTTTAAATTTGGAAATGAAATATTATATTTAAATGTGTATGTGCTCCAATTTTATTTTTATTTAACTAATACATGTTTTTTTAATAAATATTTTTCATTTTAATTTTTAGATTTGTAAATGGAATATTATATTTAAATATGTAGCTGTTCCAATTTTATTTTTTATTTTTATTTTTTTAAAATATTGATTGTTTTTTCACAAAATTCAACATTTGGTACAAAATTTATATGTTAATTGAGTATTATATGTTGATTGCTTTTAAATATTTGGCACAAAATTTATATTTTAATATTTTATTTTGATAAAAATTATTATAAAGAATATATATTTTTAATGACACATTAGATTGAAATGATTGTTTAGTTGGGATGTAGACTCTAAATCATATATATATATAAGTTTGAAGGAGATATGACTATTTTTAAAAAAATAGTTTTAAATAAAAAATATATTTAAAAACTTTTTTTTTTTTTTGAAATTAGATTATAACCTTCAACTAAAATATCAAATGGAAATATAATTTTTTAAAATTAAAATTCAATATATAATACTTAAATTTTATTAATTTATATTGAATATTGAGAAAGAAAAAAAAAAAAAAAACCAAAAAATTCCCAACCCTATGAAAAATGTTTGGAGAAAATGCATATGTCACATTCAAAAAAGATTAATAAAAAAACATGAAAATAATATTAATTCAATGGGATAAATTTTAATTTCAATTTAATATATATTAAGACATGGCATTGGAGTGTGAAAAATACATAATTGCACGACTAAATTTGGAAGGCGAAATGAACGATACATAGGTTTATTTTAATTAACTACGAATAATGTAATTGATGGGATTTTTCATATACATTATTAATTAATGTGAAGTTATATATAAATAACCACCTTGAACTTATTTCTAATGCGTAACTTTTAGAAGAGAATTTAATGGGTATCTTTTAGGGGACAATTTATTTTTATAAATATTGTGTCAATCACAAATAAAAAAGGAGAACGTTTGTCTTTTAAATTATTCACAATAATAATTATTAAAATTATATTAAAACAAAATTTCAATTTATATTGAAAATGTTTTATGATCTTTTAATTTAAGATCACATAAATTTATATGATATAAGTTTGAGTATACAAATATATATAATTTTAATTAAATTATTTTTTACATTTATTTAAAATATAACATTTTAAATATTTTCACTTATTTAAATAGTCACATAATTTTATCTATATTCAAATGAAAAATAATAAATTTTTAAAAAAAAATGTTTAGAAAACTTCAATTTAATTGTCAAAATTTGAGAATGGATAATTTTTAGAGAAAAATATATTTTATTCTTAAAAATATAATTTTTTAATAGTATAAATAAATTATGTTGATATAAATTTTATATTATTTTATTACTTAATATTTATAAGTACATAAAAATACCAAATAAATAATTAACAAGAAAAAATGATTTTATTTTAATTAATATATATATTTATATATTTTTTGGTATTAGATCTTTCTTTTCATACAAGACACTTGAAATCCATCACATTTTTTGAAAAATCCATGAGAAATGGCTACGCTCATAGCTTCAATAATACTTTAAAAAAAATATATTAAAAAAATCAACGTGTTGCTTCCTTAAAAAAGTCCATATATTCGTTACTATTTTTTCAAAATGTCTTTTAAATATATTTATTTCAATATAAATTATTGCATATAAATTTTAACATCTATAACAAATGAATTCCCCCAACTTATTTCCAAATCATGAGTGGATCAATCTTACAATTAGTTAATAGTAGAGATTTGAACATAAACCATCAATAATAATATTTATTTATTAAGATTGAATCATGAAGCCCATGTTTTAATATATAATCCATTATTAATGAATTCAAAAAATAACAAGACAGTAAAATTATTAATAAAATTAAGATTTTGAAATAATATTCAAAATTGATTTATATTGATTGTCTTGAAATAATTACAATTTAAACCATATTTAAATAAGATTCAACTTGGAAATAAAGTTGACATTCAAAATTTTAAAAAAAAAAATTAAAATCTAAAAAAAAAAATTATTTTTAATAGCTGTTATTTTTAGTGAGTTTCACATGCAAGGCTGCGCAGTTCTAAAATTTTCAAGAAATAATTTAAATTATAAAATTAGCCTATTAGATGAATTTTAATTGAAGTTCATGTCTGATCATAAAAATATACAATTTCTAAAACTAGAAAAATCTTGAAAATTTTAATAATCTATAACTTTCAACTCTCATATGGTTTCATTTATCCTCTAATTTTTTTTAAAAAGACCTCTAAGTGAAAAATTTGGTTAGAGTAGCAATGAAATTTCTGATACGGTCATTTTGGTGCATGTAAGAGATCAAACAGAATTATGAATCAAAAGTTACGACCTCCATAAATTAACCTATTTTTTTGCATCATTCTCATCTAGTTAATAACAACTCAACTCCTTCAAGTTGCCCTAATTATACTACTCCTACTTTTTTTTGTCAATCTTCTTTATCTCAAATTTTATAATCCAAGTGTTTTCTTCTTATTGCAAGCCTTCTCACTACACCAAACAGTTGTTATAATTCCATTGCCGTCTACTCATTGTCTTCATATCTAAAAATTGCACTATCTTTTCCTTTTTTTTTCTTTGAAACCTATTGCTACCAATTTACTTCTTCATTTTCATCACCTTTACCATCTTCTTGATGGAATTCATATAAATCTAAAACATTAAATACTAAAAGATATCAAAATTAGATGGTAAATTCACCTCATAAGCATTATCATTAATTTTCTTCACAATTATACATAGATCAATTTTATTAGATCACTTTTATATGCAAACTCATCTTGTGATAAAGTCAAGTCTCATTCCTTAGGTTTCTCTCCCACTATGTATCTCAACGAGTTTTACAAGCTCCTATTCATAACTTCTATCTATCTATCTGTTTGTGGGTGATATGCAATACTAAATTATAGCTTAGCATCCCTCATCTTTCATAAATTCCTCCAAAAATGACTTGAGAATTTTGTGTCCCTATCTGAATTAATAATTTTTAGAACACCATGTAATCTCACAATATCTTTTTTAAAACTTCTGTAACTCTACTGGCATCACTGGTTTTCTTATATGCAATTAAATAAGTCATTTTATAAAAAAAAAAAAATACAAGAAAAATTGAATCATTACCTCTTTGTGTGTTTGGAAATACCAACACAAAATCTATACTCAAATTTATTCTTGGTCTTCTTGGAACTGGTAATGACATGTGTAGTCTAGTATTTTATGCATGTCCTTTAACTATATGAAATATCTTGCACATAGAAACAAACCTTGACACATATATCTTTATATTTTGCTAAAAATACTTTTCCTCCACAAAAGTTATTGTATTCATCTTACGAAAATGTCCAACTAAAGTGTCACAATGTAATTATCTTATTATATTATCTCGTAGAGACCCAACTAAAATGCATAAGTGTTTCCCTTTGAAGAGATATCCTTTTTATATAAGATTGATGCAGGAGCATCTGAAATGGCTACCTGAAACCGTAGTCATGTTTAAATTCAAATTTCAAATTATTGTATTTTGCCTCTCAAATGTTAAAATTAAGGAGTAATTGTAAAAAAAGTAAAAGTGAAAAAAAATGATTGTTGAGTTGTTGAGGAAATGAGGGGAATGGTTGAAAGATTTCCAACTGTAAGATAACCCTGGAGATAAATCTTCTCATATTAGAATATGTTGGTAAATTAAAAAAAATTGTTTGTTGTTTTACCTGAGCCCAAGTTGGGCGTAGAAGTTAGAAAGGAGTCAAAAAGAAAAAAATCAAGGGAAGATCTCCTTGGGAAAAGGAAGCAATTCAGAGGAGGATCTCAAGGAGAAATGAAGAGGAATGTAGCATAGAAGAGAAGGCCAGGAGAAAAAAAAAAGAGGAAAGAACAAAAAAATCAGTCAAGGAAGATGAGAGGTACGCAGAAGGAAAGAGAAGGAGGAGCTTAGGAAGACAATGCATATTAGGAAAAAGAGCTAAAAGAATGTGAAAGACTATAGAATTGTAAGAATATTGGTATCAAATAAAGTTGTGTTTAATATTAAAAAGTTTTCCCAGATATATCGAAGTTTCTCTATTGAAATCTGCTTACTAGTTTCTCTGATCTATCAACAATTCTGGTATCTGGGCAAGGGTCCTGAATGGGTGACGGCACATCAAAATTATGTAGTCCCATATAGAGGCACCTCTATACAGCCCCGAAAAGAGTGATCTAAGCCTATTTGTAAAGGTTGTTATAGCCTTGGGTGGAGGACAAAATATAATGGCTTCGTAGCCACGTAGTCCAATTCGAGAGTATATGTCGGTGGAGTGACTATGTATTGGGCAGTCCAGAGCCTTTTAAATAGAGCTTTTTATTTTGTTTGACCCAGATATATTTAGGCAGAGGTCTGTATATAAGACCGAGCCTGTGAGACATCAAGATAAAGGTGTTTTTTTAAGGGACATGATCTCTATTTTGGAATGGCTTTGTAGCCATTAAAGAAAGGAGATGCTCAAAAGTTCGCTATGGGATAAGGTCTCTACATTTTCAATATATCCATTGACGATCTTATTAAAAGAACTATTGACCAACATGAGCTATGAATGGAGAAGTGAAAAGTCTATTTTGAAAGTCACGAGCTGGTAGTAAACAGCTAGAATGAAGGCATAGATTCAGTTTTTTTTTATGATGGTTGTAGAGGAACCGCATGAGTAAAGCTTGACATTTGTCCACAGCTGGGCAAAAACCTCAGAGTGTAGTCCTATACGAACACACAGGCTCGAAAACATACAAGGGCAAAATATATGAAGTGTGTGTCTCTGCACAGAGCTGCCAGGGAATGCATGTTTCCTCTATCTGTATGGTTGGTATCTATAGGAGAAAATAGTTTGTCTATAGTGTAAGTAAGCCCTGTTTTGTATTCTAGACAGTCTATGTGAAATGCATCAAAGATACTCACCATGAATAGTATCTGCCCCACCTATTAATATATTCCTACACTTCTCAACTACCTATCCAAAATATGGACTAGTATCATATAAGTCTTTCATAGCTTGAAATCCAACTACTTCACTCACAATAGTAGTTAATAATGCTACTCTCCTACTCAATGCATCAACTACCTGATTCTATTTTCTTGATTATTTTTCAACACAAAAGTATACCCATATAATAAAGAAATATACTTTGCATACCTGCTACTCAACTTCTTTTGTGCATTCATATACTTCAAAGCCTCATGATCTATAAATAAGATAAACTCCTTTGACACCAGGTAATACCTCAAATGTCTTAATGCTTTTACAATGCATATAGTTTAACATCATAGGTATAATACTTTGTTCTTATCTCATTCAATTTATCACTAAAATATGTTATTGACTTTCTTTCTTGACTCAGCACAACACCAATTTAATGAACATGAAAACTATCAAGTAAACAAAATTATCAATAGGCCAAGATCTTGATAAAACACTCATAATTGATTCATATTGAATGATTTAAAATAATTAGAAACCAAATAATGCTTAAATAATCCTTAACTTGGAATTGAGAGTTGACATGGAAAAATTTGAAAAAAACTAAAATCTAAAAAAATATCTATTTTTGCAGCTATTTTTAATAGTAAGTTTTACATGAAAGTACATGCAGATCTAAAAATATCCTAAATATCTTAAATTATAAAATTATCTTTTTGGACAACATTACATTGAATTTGATGTTTGGTCTTAAAAATATATAATTTTTAGAAATAGGGAATTCAAAAAAAATCATTAAATGATAATTTTAGACACGTAGATGATCATGTATGGCCTCTAAAAAATATCAAAATTATCTTTAAATAGATATATTTACTTAGGATAGAATCAAATTTTTTGAAATGATCATTTTGGCATGTGGAAGAGCTCAATCGAAGCTATGGATCAAATGTTATGGCCTCTAAAATATTGCTCTATTATTTTCATCATTCCCTTATGGTTGAAAAGAACTTAGTGCCTATGAGTTGCCCTAATTATACTACTACCATTTTTCTTTATTAATCTTCTTCAGCTCTCATTCTATAATTAAGTGTTGTCTTCTTGTTGCAATCCTTCTTACTGCACCAAATACTTGTTCAATTTCTCTTGTGTTGTGCTCATTGTCTTCATATCTAAAATCTGTGTTATCTTTTCCTTATTCTTCTTTGGAACCTGCTAATGCCAATTTACTTCTTCATTTTTGTCACCTTCACCATCTTCTCCATGAAATTCATATAATTTTAAAACATTAAATACCGAAAATATATCAAAATTTTGTGGTAAACTCAACTCATAATCATTGTCATTGATTTTATTCTAGATTCTGCATGGCCTAATTTTTTTGTACTTCAACATTTTGTACGTGCATTTTAGAATTTTTTTGATTTAAGTAAATCATTACCAACTCTCTTTCTTCAAATACCTTTGATCTTTTTGTGACATCTATTGTTTCTTTATATTTCTCTTTACTTTCCCACAATTTTTTTTACTCCTTGCAGTTGTTGCATGTGCTCTACAAATGGTTCTACACCATCACTAATTTGATATGCAATTGGTAATTATACTAAATCTAAAATACGTATATGATTTCTCTCATTAATAATAGGAAATGGTTAATTTCATGTTTATATATTCACTAAACTATTATATGCAAACTCAACTTATGGTAAAGTCAAGTCCTATTCCTTGGGCTTCTCTCCCACTATGGATCTTAATCAATTTCTCAAGTTCCTATTTATGAATTCTGTTTGTCCATCTATTTGTGGGTGATATTCACTACTAAATTTTACCTTATCACCCATCTTATTCCAAAAATTCCTCTAAAA
The DNA here is from genome assembly GCA_037957365.1 of Torreya grandis. NCBI lineage: Eukaryota > Viridiplantae > Streptophyta > Pinopsida > Cupressales > Taxaceae > Torreya > Torreya grandis. Next base: position 2,535,925 of record JARHVA010001003.1, on the reverse strand, counting down.
AAGACTTATAAATTTTATGTCCCTTTCTAAAATAATAGTTTTTGGAACACCATGCAACCTCACAATATCCTTAAAAAATAATTTTGTAACTCTAGTGGCATCATTGGTTTTCTTACATACAATGAAATTATGTATTTTATAAATCTGTCTACAACAAGAAAAATTGAATCATTACATCTCTATGTGTTTGGTAATTCCAACACAAAATCCATACTCAATGTTGTCCATAGTCCTCTTAGAACTAGTAATGGCATGTAAAGTCTAGTATTTTGTGCATGTCTTTTTCCCAATTGACATATTCTACACTTTGAAACATACCTTATCACATCTCTCTTCATATTTAGTAAAACTATTTTTCCTCCACCAAATCTATTGTCTTTGTCTTACCAAAATGTCCAACCAGACCACCATTATCTAATTCTCTTATTATATTATCTCATAGAGACCCAACTGAAATGCATAATTATTTCATTTTGAAGATATAACCTTATTGAATAAGAAACTCATCATGGCTAGCATTTGTCCCACCTATGTTTGGACTTCTACACTATTCAACTATCTTGCCAAAATATGGATCAGTATCATATAATTCTTTGATAGCTTTAAATCTAATTACTCCACTCACCATAGTAGTTAATAATGCTACACTCTTGCTCAATGCATCAACTACCTAATTTTGTTTTCTTGATTTATGTTTCAAAATAAAAGTATACCCTTACAAAAAAGAAACCCACTTTGCATGCCTACTATTCAACTTCATTTGTGTATTCACATAATTCAAAGTCTCATGATTTGTAAAGAGCATAAACTACTTAGGCATCAGATAATGCCTCCAATGTCTTAATAATTGTACAATTGCATAAAGTTTAACATCATAATTATAATACTTTGTTCTTACCTTGTTCAATTTTTCACTAAAATATGATATCGACTTTCCTTCTTAACTCAACACAGTGCCAATTCCCATAAATGAAACATCAAAATCAACCTGAAAGACTTTGTTAATATCTATTAATTCTAGAATTGGTCTTTCTATAATCTTCTTCTTCAAAAATTTAAATCTTTTTGCAGCTGCTCTAGTCCATAAAAGTTCCTTCCCTCTCATGGAATCTATTATTGGTGCCACAATACTACTAAATTTTTTAATAAATGTTCTGTAAAAAGTTGATAAACCATGGAAACTTCTTATCTCTATAATGGTTTTTGAATAGGCCACTCAAAAATTAACTTTATCTTTCCTTCATCCATTCTCACACTATCTGCTGAAACTACAAATCCCAAAACTACCAAATTGTTCTACATAAACCTGCACTTCTTCAAAATTGCTTACAACTTCTCCTTTCTTAACAAATCCAGTAACATTCTCAAATGTTGTAATTATTTTTATTTAGTTTTACTGAATATTGAAATATCATCAAAATAAATAACCACAAACTTACCAATATATTATCATATGACTGTATTCATCATCCTCATAAATATGATACATGCATTAGATAATCCGAAGGGCATTACCATTCACACATATAAGCCATCCCTAGTCTTGAATGTAGTCTTCCACTCATATCCTTCACGAATTTGAATATGATAATAACCACTCTTTAAATCAATCTTGGTAAAATATTTTTTCCTACAAGCACATCCATCATATCATGTAAATGAGGTATATGAAATCTATATTTGATTGTAATTTTATTAATTGATTTACTATCCACACAAATTCTCCATCCTCCATCTTTATTCGGAGTTAATAATGTTGCTGTCAGACATGGAATCATACTCTCCCTTATCAACGTCTTTATTAACAATTCAGTAACCTATTTATTTAATTCTACATGTTTTATTGGACTCATCTTATAAGATACTTGATTAGATAAAGCTGATCCTAGAATCAAATCAATGTGATGCTGAATATCTGTCTTCAATGGTAAACCATCTAGTAACTCATCAAACATAATATCTACATATTCTTTCAACACTCTTGCTATTTATATTTGTATTTGTATTATTTGTGTGTCTTCATTCTTTACTACTAATACATAACAACAACCTGTGACCTTCATATCTTGGATAAACTCTTTAGTAGAAAGCATACTTTCTATGTTCTCTTCCTTTTTTAGAGGTAACAAAACTATCTTTGTACCACCTTTTCAAAAGGTGTACGTGTTCTTTGATCCATCATGAGTTACTTTTAAGTTAAATTTCCACGTTCTCCTTGATAACAAATGACATGCATCAATTGGAATAACATTACACTATATTTCATCATTATAAGTTTTTTCTATAGAAAAATTGATTAAGCACCTTTTCTCTACTGTAACCTCATTCCCTTTATTAAACCATGAAATATGATAAAGATTAAGATGTTTTTCACATTGCAAATTTAGTTTTTCTATCATTTATTTACAAATCATATTTTCATAACTACTTCTATTTACAATTATTTTGCATACCTTTCCACCGAAAGTACATCTTGTTTGAAAAATGTTTGATCGTAACGATGCATCACCACCTTCTTTATTCAACACTTGTTCCTTAGAGTGATCATGGTTTTTCTCATCATGGGATTCTCTCCAACATCTACTGGTGCAACTTCAGTATTTTTCTCTTCTATCTAAACCTTAACTAGATTCACTTTTGGGTGATTTTCTTGCCTCCTTTCTTGATCTTTAGAGTACGGACACTCAAATGCTTTGTGCCCTTCTTTTCTACATCTATAACAAACATAAGATCTATGCTAATTTTAAAACCATCCTCTAGCACCAGCATAACCTTATCCTCTTTGAAACCCTCTTCCTCTTTGTTGGTATTGAAACCCTTGTCTATTCTTGTATTGCCTTTCTGTACCATGTGATGATTCACTTTTATTGGTACTAAACCCACCTTATCCCCCTATTGGAAGGGATCCACCTTTTCTTGGACAAAGAGACATTCTTCTGAAATCATGTATATTTTTTTCTTCTACCTTCAAAGCTAATTGATAAGCCTCCTCCATGTTAAGCAGTCTATGCATGCTTATTTCATCTTGAATAGTAAAATCTAAACTATTTACATACCTTGCAACCATCTACTCCACTCATATAGAAAGTTTATAAAACTCATTTGTATACTATTTTATATTGTGATCTTATTGCCTTAAATTCTAAAATCTTTTGTATAGGGTTTGCACGTAATCCATAGGAAAAAAAATTTCCCTCAACTTCTTCTCCATCTTTTTCCATGAATTAATATTTTTTTTTACCTTTTCTTTGTCTCTCTTTCTTCAAGTGATCCCACCAAATCATTGTATGACCTTTCAATTTCGTGCATGCAAACTTTACCTCCTTGTCTTCTCTCATAGTTTTCCACTCGAAGAACTTCTCCATGCTATTTATCCAATCTATTAACTCCTCCAGTTTTAAACTGCCTCCATAATCTGGGACATCAACCTTGATCCCTTCATTTCTTCCTTTTAAAGCTCGAACCATCTTCTCTTCCATCGATGGTGGCTAATTTTGTTTTTCTTCTTCTTGATGAATTTTTTCATTAAGATCTATGTTTTCCTCGACTTCAACACCACCTTGTCTTCTAATTTGATTAGTGATAACCTCTATTAAATGTTGCATATGTCTCTATAACTCTTGTATAGTCTGGTTCATTTGTGCAATACCTCCTTATCCTCTTACGATTTTTTACTCCTCCAAAATTCAACCTTGCTCTGATATTAGATAATAAAATCGAAAACTATCAATACAATAAAATTACTAATAATGCCAAGCTCTGAAACAATGCTCACAATTGATTCTTATTGATTACCTTGAAATAATTAAAACTCAAACCATTCTTAAATAAGCCTCAACTCAGACTTAAAGTTGACATTATTAAAAAAAAAAAAAAAAAAACTAAAATTTAAAATAAAATTTTATTTTAACGGCTGCTATTTTTAGTAAGTTTCACATGCAAGTGCATGCAATTCTAAAAGTATTTCGAAATACTTTAAACACTAAAATTAGCCTATTGGATGAATTTCAACTGAAGTTTACATCCAATCATAAAAATATACAATTTCTAAATATAACAAAAATCGTAAAAAATTCAATAAACTGCAATTTTAGATTCTTAAATGATCTTGTTTTACCTCCGAATTTAAAAAAAAAAAATACCTCTAAACAAAAATTTAAATATATATAAATACTTTCATATAATAAATGACATTATAATAAGATAATTTCATACTATATTAAAAATTCAAAATGTACCAAAAAAAAATGCCTTATTCTCCTTTTTCCTATTTTGCTTGCCATAGAAGTATTATACGATAATATAACACATAAAATAAGAGGGAAGTAAATTTTAGAAGGTTAAATCTTAAGATACTTTTGTCTACGAATATATTAAATGAGTAACTAAAAATCTATAGTACATTTATCTCTATCGGTACTATTTATAATATTAAAATAAACGAAGGGAATTCACTAAGGTCGCACGGTTCGTTAATGATTAGATTTCCTTTTTTGTGAGCTACTAGTTCGGTACGTGTAATGTAAAATAGCTTAGCAAAAGGATGTACAAATCAATAAGCAAATTAGATATCATTAATCATTTTGTTTGAACTTTTTTGTATATAATTTAATTATTAAAAAAAATATAATATATAAATAATAGTAATAAAAAGGTGGCTTGATGGTATTTACTGTCCGATTTATCTACTCATTAAAAATATGGTACTGAACAATACAAATATGCAATTAAGCACGGTAATTAAAAATTAAAATTTAAGTATTAATATGCAAATGATAATACTAAACATAAATTATAATATGGCAAGATGGTAGAGGTAAGATCATCTTTAAATATTTAGGGTTATTGTTCGAAACTTTATTCCCAGCGATCTCTCTCACTTTAATTAAATTTGAATGAGAAGATTATAGGTTAAAATGGATATTCCTCAATATCAAACAGTTCCAAACTTGTACTCCTAGAAATCTAACTCACTTTAATTAAATTTGAATGAGAAAAGAATATAAATTATAATAGATGCTTATCGAAATCAGAAACTTAAACTGAGAAAAATATAAATTACAGTGGATGCTCACTGAAATCAAAAACCAAGTTACTGAATCGGCAAAAATCCGATTTTACTGCTCCAATGATCGTCCTGACAAAACTAAACACACAACAATATGGAAATGTTGGAGACAGATTGTCTGTTATAATTTCTTTAAAAAAAGATTGATTATTCCTCATCCAATACTAATATGTTGGTTGGTCCACCGACTGAAAACAAACATTGTTAGCATATAATTTTAAAAAATATTTCAAACTATTGCTGCCTGTGTGGGGCTCAGAAACAACAATACATGTTTTGGATGGCTATCCATCAAAATTACCGAGCAATTCCGTACCAATTCCTTGTTAATGAATTGCGATTTTATTAAGAAGCATCAGCAGAGACACCGGAACACTAAACGAAACTAAAGCCACAATCCCAACAGCAACGCTTGGTCTGGCATTAAGAAGAAAGCTCTGCGACCATACCAGGAATAGACATACATCTGAAAGGTAGGTGGAATACCATTTTTTCTCCCATTGCATCCAATGCTGCGGAGGAATATAATTTATTTCCTCCATTCTCCGCTGATGGCTCCGTTTTCTCAAAACTAGCATATCCTCGTCTACAATGTTTGGGCGTTCTGCAAAACCATTTGAACTTGAGGATACAAAATGCTTCCATTGAGAGTTATAACAATAGAAATTTGTATACATAGAAGAGTGCACGTGCCCGATTCATCAGACCTGGCAGCCTTAACAGCCAACATTGTGTCGCCCTTCTTGATGCGAATACGTGCGCAAAGCGTCCTTTGTAATCTTGTTTCATAAGGCATCAGCCCACAGCGATATTTTGCAACTGTGAAATCCATGGCTGCAAATCTTGAAGCTGAGTTAAGCCAAATTCGATTTATTGAATGCCTTTTGCTGCTTCGAACACTGAATAACATTAAATAGGCGTGATTTGAGTGAGGGAATGACTGGGCACCTCTAGAACAATTTCCGGGAAGGTGCTTCCTCGCTTTAATGACCATGAACAATTTCCAAATATTTGTCTTTTGCGTGAAGATGGGTAGCCCTCTCTGTGACCGCGTAAGCGTGGCGCCGCGTTCCATTGTACCTTGAGCTAACATTTAGCCCTCAATCAGCCGGCGACACTATAATTTCCCACGTTTAGGTCGTCTCTTTCCACTAAGATAACTTAAAGGGAAGAATACAAATTATTAACTATGAGAATGTCATCAACATGGAAATTTGAATTGGAACTTCTCAAATGTCACAAATGATCAACGTTTGGATACGTTGTTTCCTGAGGTTACACTACACAGGCAGAAGACACTACCCAGGCAGAAGAAGAATGTGAAAACATATGGACATTAACAAGTTTAGTTTGCAACATTTAAAAAAAAAGTAACATACAGAATCAAATACCCCGAACAAAGGTTAGAACCCAATGGATTTGGATAATCCTTTTTCCTTCCTTGAGCAACAAGAAAGTCTATGACTATCATATGTTTTTGAAATTGCTGTTAATAAGAAACAGTGATTTTGACAATCTCAAGTAGTAATAGTCATAGATGATCAAGATAAGCAATGAAATATGGTTTGATGAGATAAAGAATCTTACTTGTAATAAAAGTGTTTTGAAGAAGAAGCGGCTCCAATTTGGTTTAAGCATTTTCCAATTCAAATGTTTGTGAGGCTTTTGTGTACAATATAGAATTCTCATTTGATAGAACACTAAATAATGGTCTTTTTGGCTAGGAAAAAAAAAATTATCAAATGAAAGAGAATACAAAATGAGAATCACGTACGAAACAATTAGGTAAGGGGAGAAATCTTAAGAATAATCATTAGTAAGAGATTGATCTTTTTATTTGGAAATTTAAATATGGAACATTTGTGGCCTTGACATTCCTTATTGTCATTGTCCTTTAAAAACATAGATCTTTTAATATCTTTATGATATTTTTTTCTTCAAAAAAGTAAACTCTTCGTTAGTGTATTTAATTACTCGTATGATTTTAATATATAGTTATATTATTCATTATATTACAATTCATGAGTAATTACTAATTAATACACATTTATATAATATTACTACGGAAGAATATCATTCATATTAATAATGCATATGATTCCTACCATTAATAGTAAAGTCTTATTACTAAGAAGACTTGTTCTATAAGTTTTCTAATCTCCAAACCCTATCTTTAGCATTTTTCTTATTTATATAAAAGGATATAAAACTAGTATTTGATGTATTCATTGTGGAAGAGAGTTATTATTATACTATAAATTTAGATTATATCTTTTGAATCTAAAGAGGTGGGCATTCTACATATAGTAAATCATTTAAAAAAAAATGTATATACAAATTTCATTTTTTTTTTAAATTATTGCATGTATTGTAATTGTATGTATTATGGTGGATACAATATATCTGGGGAATGTTCAGGAACTTTAATATGATATAAGAGCATTAAAAATTTCACCTCTTATAATGTAATTTTGTGGAGCATACAAATCTTATTTTTTTTGTGTGCACAACAATTACAATTTTTTAGATCCATGGATTTATTTTTTCTTTATGTTGAGTTTTAATCTCAAATTTTAATAACTATAAAAAACCCTGAATCTTATTCTATCACTTTTCTGTTAGGAGGTTTTGGTTGATTAAAGTCTTTTGAATATAGTGGGGTATTAATTGTTTTGAAACATAACTTTAAAAAACCCGAATCTTATTCTATCACTTTTCTGTTAGGAGGTTTTGATTGATTAAAATCTTTTGAATATAGTGGGGTATTAATGATTTTGAAAAATATCAAATTTATGTGTTTAATGTAAAAATTTACCAAATTGAATATTCCTTTTACATCAAGTGTTTTATTTGTCATTCATATGAGAATTTTTGTTGCATTAAGAATCATTAAACATAAAATTTATTTGTCTGACATAACAAATTACTATAAAGTAGATATTGGCCTCTATAATAAATGTTTCTATTATGTATGACAAATTAAGCATTATAAATTTTTTTGTCAAAATAAATAACAGTTTTGGATCATGCTTTCTAGGTAGGTATATTATGTGTTGTTAATCACATATATTTTACTGATATTTTTGAATTTTCACTATTTTAAATATATTACGATTTATGTGTATATGTATTATTTTTTCTGTAATATTTTTTTATGTTAGAATTATATTTTTGTAATTGTAAAATTCAAAAAAATTGTCATTTTAAAAAAATTATTTATCATTTTTACCTAATCCATAATGTGAGGGGTACTACTCCATTACTCAGGCCAACAGATACCATTATATGCATATTTTAGCTTTTATATACCTAAAGATATAAAGGAAGTGTCTAAATTTTTTTGTTTCTATAAAACTCCATTGGCTATTGGATTATCTAGTACACTAAAAATTGATTAGCCTCCAAAAGTTATTATTTGCATATCTAATATTTTGGATACATGAAGAGTGGAAACCTTTGAACAAGTCAATGTCCTTTACACTATTTTCACTATTTACATTAAGGATTAGTATATCAGAGAACCTACAATTAAAATACACCCATCCTATTAATTTCAATGAAATCTTATGTATACTCGAAAGTTATAAACACTATTTATATATTTCAGTTTAGATCAAGAGTTATTTATTAGTTATAGTATTCGAAACATGTTGAGTAATAGTACAAAAATCTTGTTTCAAATTTTACGTTAAAACCCGTATTTATAATTTTATTGTAAAACTAAATAGTGAAATTGAATTGTGAAGGGTCTGTTTTGTTGTAAATAGAAATTTGATATAACCTTTTATTTGTCTGATTTTTTTTCGCATGTAATAAGTTCTTGTGCTGCACCCTGGCATATAAATGTAGTTCTCACAAGATCAAACTACTTCATGACAGATCAGCCCTCTAGGACCATCACAACAGCTCAGCTGGAATATATAAGTATTACATTATTTTTTAAAAGTGATTTTTGCCAGAATCAGCGTGGACAACTCAGCATAGGGGATAAGTGCTGGTTTGACAGCCTCGTCTAGAAAACTCCATCACAATGTATAAATATGCATGTAATGTACAGATTTGATCAATGAAAACCATTAAAGTTTTCTAAGAATTGGTATCAGAGCTCCAGTTCGACGAAGGGACAGAAGAGGAGAAGAAACACCAAGGTGAAGCGCAGCATTCTAGATAGAGCTAGGCGCAGTGACTTGGGAGAAAACATCAGCAGCATGAACAGATCATTGGAAGAGGGAGCAGCGACGTAAAAGAAAAGCCAAAGAGAGTATTGACAGCAGATTATGGGAGTGTTTGACGTAGGCATTTGAGAGCCAGACATGCAGATTGTTGGAGTAAAACATAGCAGTTGACCTCGGAAGAGTGAAGCACTGTACACATATGTACAACACCAAGTATCAGAGCTTCAAGCGACATGGAAGTTGACCAGGCAGTTTGAGGTATAGCTGAACCTGCAATGTATGCTTGTGGCCGCAATACCCTGAAGTATTCGCAAAAGAAGCGAGAAGGGACACGTTCAAAACTAAAGCCTAGCAGAATACATCAACTGATTACATCTACCTGAGAACGTCTGATGTAGTTCACTCATTGCCACATAGCATAAGTTTGCATAAGCGATTTGATTGGAAACAAAACGACTGGAGTAGAAGCCCAACCATCGGAGGAGACCATTTGAAGAGAAGGCAGATCAGTTAAGGTATTGAAGTTGTGGCCAAGAAGCACACAAAGCAAGAGCATAAAAATTGCATAAGACGGTGAATGTCCAGCGTCAAAGAGACTGTTGGAACAGCTGAAAGTAATAATGGAGACTCAAAGGCAATAGAAAACCACATTGGTTAGAGCACTAGTTTCTATTTTGCCTTGATAAAACCCTTCAAGAGTGTGGAAATCTTCAATTTGATGAAATAATATGCAAAGGTCTTCTGGAGTACTTCTTATTCGACGTATGCTGCCAAGCCAAGAAAATCTAAACAGAACTCGAAGCTGGATATGATGTTGATACTGAAGACAAGGTTGAACATCCAAGGAAACATTGTTGTCTTTCAGCACGTCAATATTTTGATCATCTCATATCTCAATTCTCTCGCCAGTAAGCTATAAAGTCTTGTAATTTGCTTTTAAGACAATAAAATAAATTAATTCATTGTTAAAAAATGTCGACTCTAAAATTACTTTTATCAGATGCCCAACTACTAAAAGGGCCAAATTATGCTATGTGAAAAATGAAGATGTGCACAATCTTTCAGTTCAAAGGACTATGGGGAATCATGACAGAAGATGAGCAAGATCTCACCGATCCTGATGAATGTGCAAAGTATGATAAGGCTACTGCCAAAGCCTTCATGCTAATCATGCTAAGAATCACTGATGACATCCAACCACATATCAAGGACATTGATAATCCAAAGGTAGCATGGGACAAGTTGGTAACCATATATGAGGGAAAGAATAAGATGAAGATCCTCCATCTGCAATTGAGATGTCACACAATCACCATGCAGTCCGATGAGAAAGTTGAGGAATTCTTAGGTCAAGTGGCTGAAATACGGATGGAGTTACTAGCACTTGGTAACAAGGTAGAAGATGATCTCTTAGTCCAGATTACCTTGAGAGTATTTCCTTCCAAATTTAGAGTGTTCATCATGACACTAAATGTCATCAAATAATCAGTATCATTCGAAGAGTTTGTGAAGTTGTTGCAGCAAGAAGAAGTTATCAAATCAGTCTAAGGTGAGTTTGAAAATAAAGCTCTTATCTCAAAGAGGCAACAAGGTTAGAAGTTTTGTAAAGGGCCTTCAAAGAATCAAGCACATAAATAGCAACGACAACAATAGTCTCTACATAAAATATCCTAGAAGTTGAAAAAATGGTGTTATATTTGTCTAACCATTTCTCATGACACAAATAACTACTAGTATAATGCTAAAAAATTGGGGTCTACCAACACATCAAGTTGAGATGATTCTCAGAAATTGAAAAGATGTCCCCATTAATGGAAGCAAAAGGGACATGTCACTGCTCAACAAGATGATATATATGAAGAAGAGATATCTGTTGAACACAATAACTTGGTACTAGTCTCCCAGATCTCTAAGCCCACAAGGAATATTTTGTTGATCAATTCTCGTGCCACCAAACATATGTCAGGTGACAAGAAGATTTTTGATTCACTGACAGACCAACCCACTACAGATTGGGTTATGATCATATATGAGAAAGAGTACATCATAGAAGGAATAGGGAAATTTACCATTCCTAGAAGTTGAAAAAATGGTGTTATATTTGTCTAACCATTTCTCATGACACAAATAACTACTGGTATAATGCTAAAAAATTGGGGTCTACCAACACATCAAGGCGAGATGATTCTAAAAAATTAAAAAGATGTCCACATTAATGGAATCAAAAGGGACATGTCACTGCTCAACAAGATGATATATATGAAGAAGAGATATCTGTTGAACACAATAACTTGGTACTAGTCTCCCAGATCTCTAAGCCCACAAGGAATATTTGGTTGATCAATTCTAGTGCCACCAAACATATGTCAGGTGACAAGAAGATTTTTGATTCACTAACAGACCAACCCACTAAAGATTGGGTTATGATCATAGTGAGAAAGAGTACATCATAGAAGGAATAGGGAAATTTACCATTCCTCCCAGAATGCAAAAATGTACACTAACAAAGGTACTATACGTTCCTAGTCTGACATCTAATCTTTTATCATGTAGCTAGCTACTAAATAACCATATGAAGGTGGAATTTATTGTCAAAAATGGCATCAAAACTTGCCTAATATCACAAAAAGGTAAAGTTCTTTCTAAAGATTTTATTAAAGACAAATTATTTCCTCTAGATGTTGTTTCATCTTTTATAGTAGCATTATCTACCTCAATGATATAATCCACTACCCTCTGGCATTACTAGTATGGTCATTTATCTGTCAAATCATTATATGAGTTAATTACTAAGGGATGGTACATGTACTTCCCAAGCTGTCTAGTTTCGTGCCCATTTGCTCATGTTGCCTTATAGGTAAACAACATAGGGATCCATTCAAAGGAAGCTCATTTCATGCCAAGAAATGATTGGAGGTTGTTCAAATTAATCTATGTAGCCCACTACATAAATCATTCTTAGGATATAAGTACTTCTAGCTATTCATGAATGACTACTCGTGAATGATGTGGGTATTCTTCCTAAAGAAGAAGACTGAAGCACTTCATCATTTGCAGATCTTCTATCACCAAGTTGTGAAGGAGATAGGATAATATCTACTTCACCTCCACTCAGATCGAGGGTGGGAATTCATTTCGAAGAAGTTCTTAGATTTCCTGAACCAACAAGGTATAAAAAAAATTGACTGTTCCCTACACACCCCAGTATAATGACATTGTTGAGTGATGTAATCATATTGTGATGGAGATGGTTCACTGTATGTTATCGATTGCAAAGCTGGAGAAATGCTATTGGGCAGAAGGAGTTCAGATAGTTTTGTATCTTCTTAATATGGCACTAACAAAAAATTGAAAGGATAAAACATTAGAAGAGGTATGGAGTGGTAAAAATCCTTTGATTTCTCATTTACATGTGTTTGGATTCATAGCTTATATGCATATACTAGTTAAGAAGAGGAATAAAATTGAGTTAAAAACAATCCCATGTATCCTATTTGGATACAACACTATCTCAAAGGAATATCATCTCAAGGATCTAAAAATGAGGAAAATATATTAGAGCAGAGATGTGATGTTCAACGAGTCATCTTTTGACTCAATGGTGTAGAACAATGGATCAGCACATTTCACCTCTCACAAATTACGTCCTAAGTTAGATAATGAGGAAAATCTAGAGCTACAAGGAGAGTTGTATGTTGATCTTGGAGAATTAGATCCTCAAGAGCCGTAAGGAGAGCTATATGTTAATCTTAGAGATTTAGAACATCCACAGATAGTTCTTCACATACACGAAGCATTTCATCATAAAAATAATAGAGACCTCTTCCAAAGTCAATACTAGGTACCAACAAAGACACTCATTCATCTAGAGTAAGAACGAGGAGTCAAACAAGACATGAGGTAAATTTTACACTTATGATTAAAATAGTTGATAGCTCTAAACATATAAAAGTTCATGAAGCTTTAACTCAACCTCATTGGAAGAAAGTGATGGATGCTAACTATGACTCACTCATGAAGAATCAAACTTGGGAATTGGTTGATCTGCCAATAGGAAAGAAACCCATAGGCTACAAATGGGTTTTCAAGACAAAATACAAGGTAGATGGATCTATCGATAAACATAAAGCATGGATAGTAGCAAAGGGATAAGCTCAAAATGAGGGCATTGACTATGAATAAACCTTTGCACCAAACTACAAATATCAATAACATCAAAGTTGTTTGTACACTTGCAACACAGAATGGATAGCAAATTTAGTAGATGAATGTCAAAAGTGCTTTTCTTAAGGGTGATCTAAAGGAAGAAGTATACATGACCCAACCAAAAGGATTTGTTGATGAAAAACATCGTAAAAAGGTATGTCATCTTATCAAATCACTTTATGGACTAAAACAATCTCCTAGGCATGATACACTAAAATAGATTATCACCTTTTGCAACATGGTTTTACTCGTAGACCCTTAGATTCTAACTTGTACATAAAGAAGGTAGGAATAGAAATCATCATTCTTTCTCTATATGTAGATGATCTTGTGATCATAGGAAGTTTAGAAATTTAGGTTAATATTGTGAAGAATGATCTCAAATGATCCTTTGACATGAATGATTTGGGGCTACTACACTGTCATCTTGGCTTAGAGATATTGCAAAAAAAAATCCCATTTTTATCTCCCAGATAAAAAATTCCAAGACACTAAAGGAAAAGTATAGAATGTCATATTTTAAGCCACTTTCAACACCAATAGAGAAAGGCTTACAACTTTCTTGATTCTAGGACTCACCTCAAGTAGATGCAACTCTATACAGATAGCTCATTAGGAGTCTCATCTACTTTACCTACGCTAGACTAGATATATGTTTTGTTATGATTTATCTCTCTAGGTTTTTATAGGAACTAAAGAAATGCCACTGGATAGCAGGAAAGCATGTTTTATGATATGTTTGAAGTACACTTGAGTTTGGTTTGGAGTATAAGAAGAATACTCAATTCTTATTATAGGGATGTATAGACTCAAACTACGTTAGATCTATTAATGATATAAAATCAACATTAGGATACATATTTCATCTTGGATTTGGACCAATATCATGGATTAATAAGAAGCTAACCATTTTTTCTCTTTCATCCACTGAATTAGAATATCATGCTGCACATGGAGCTGTGTGTGAAACGATTTGGATATGGACAATCAAGGTGTGTTAAAACTTGTTAAGATTCTTATTTATCATGAAAGGAGAAAACACATAGAAGTATATTATCACTACATTCAAGAGAAAGTTTTAAACCATCATATCTAAACATCTTAAAAAGGTATATCATCTCATCAAATCACTTTATGGACTAAAAAAATCTCCTAGGGCATGGTACACCAAAATAGACAATCATCTTTTGAAACATGGTTTTACTCATAGCCCCTCAAATTCTAACTTATATATAAAGAAGGTAGGAACATAAATTATCATTCTTGTTTTGTATGTAGATGATCTTGTGATGATAAGAAGTTCGGAAGATCAGGGTAATATTGTGAAGAATGATCTCAAAATATCCTTCCACATGACTGATTTGGGGCTACCACATTATTATCTTGGCTTGGAGATATGGCAAAAAAATAATCGCATTTTTATCTCCCAGATCAAATATGCCAAGACACTCCCGAAAAAGTATACAATGTTAAATTGTAAGCCACTTTCAACACCAATGGAGAAATGCATACAAATTTCTCGATTCCAGGACTCACCTCGAGTAGATTCAACTCTATATAGACATCTTGTTGAGAGTCTCATCTACTTGACCTACACTAGACCAGATATATGTTTTGATATGAGTTATCTCTCAAAATTTATGCAAGAACCGAAGAAATGTCACTAGATAGCAGTAAAGCATGTTTTAAGATATGTTCAAGGAACACTTGAGTATGGTATGAAGTACAAGAATAATACTTAATTCTTCTTATAGGGATATACAGACTCAGACTACGCTAGATCTATTGATGGCAAAAAATCAATGTCAAGATACATAATTCATCTTTGATCTGGACCAATATCATGGATTAATAAGAGGCAAATAGTTGTTGCTCTTTCATCCATTGACGCATAATATCACGCCACATGTGGAGCTATGTGCGAAGCAATATGGTTATGTCGCATATTAACAGATATGGACTATGAAGAAAAAAAGCCACCCATCATTCACTGTGACAATCAAGGTGTGTTAAAACTTGTTAAGAATCTTGTTTATCATGAAAGGATAAAACACATAGATGTAGAATGTCACTACATTCGAGAACAAGTTTTGAACCATCATATCCAGCTCTAGTACTACCCTTCAGATGCACAAATAACAGATATACGTACCAAATCTCTTGGGAAAGTGAAATTTTAACTATTTAGGGAGTACATTTGTAAAAATAATGTAATAAGGAAGGAATGATAGCACAAAATGGATTATAGTTAAACGACAGCTCAACAAAGGACAAATCATGAACCCTGTAGATGTCTCCTAACAGCACATGCCTAACTGGAATAATAACACAGCTTAGGATAGATATTACATTATATTAAAGAAAGATTCTAGACTAATCCAACTCTGCAAACTTAATTTGGTTCGACTTCGATGGATCTAGAATTTTCCATAGCATTGTATAAATTAACATGTAGTGATATGTTTCGGATCAATGAAAAACATTTTCAACTTGCTAATAAAAATATTATTTGTAAACCTTAAAATCACATTGTAGTGCATAGGTCAAATGATATTTAAATTTGAAAATGTTAATAATCTCACTATGTGATGTGCCCAGGGCTATTTACTCATTATATATAGGTAACAACAACAATACATAATTATAAGTTAAATCAAAATTTTATAGGACAATATTTGTACTTTGTAGTATTGAAAGCAAGGATGTTGTTGGAGGCGTGAGGGATGGAAGGGGTCACTGTGAATTACAATAGGTACAAGCACCATCACATATAGGAATAATTAATTGTCTCATTCGAATGGACATTTTAAAGATATACATTTAATCCTATTTTTATTAGCGGAGCATAACAAACAAATGTTTTGCATTACCACACGAAAAATCATTATCGACTATCCTATGTTGTTTGCCTTATTGTTGCATTCAATCCATCCACATACCTACCCTGCCCTATGGAATGTAACGAAAACATTTATATATGGCCGTAAAACTGTTTTTAAAAAAGACGATATTGCAGCGTATCTTTTATATTGAAATATGCTTTAGTAAAATAAATAAAAAAAGTATCTAATATCACGCAACTAACAGATTCCAATATGTTTGACAGCACTGACTTCCGATTACAACTTTTTATTTTCTAAATGCGACCATTTTTAATAATCATCTTTTTCAACACGCATGCATTGCACATTCCCGTAATAAAACTATTCAGATGTAAAAGATTGTATCGAAATATGAGAACATTATCGTGTTCAAGTTTGCGTTGAATCTAGATTATTTAAGGTCACATCCTTTCACAGCCTCTTCACTGTGATCAGCTTTTCGTCGATTTATATCAAATTCAATTTGTCTTACTAAAACGAATATTTTTATTAGATAACTATTTAACTTTTGAATGGTAAAGTAAAATAAATTAAAAATAAATTATTTATTAATTATTTTTTTATTTTAATTTATATAAATAATTATTTATTTAAAAAAAGTAAACCGACAAAATTAAAATTAAATGTTTTTTTATTAAAGGTAAAAATGAGGTTTTTTTTTTAAAAACTAGGGACCCCATACCCTAGAAAACAAACAGTTAAATAGAGTCTAAAAACCCAAATAACACCATAAGTCTGAGAAAAACATCTAAAACAAGATAAGAGATTGCACCCAACCTAAACATAGCGAAAATACAACTAAAAGGGGGTTTGAAGGAACAAACCCATAAACCCTAAAAATGAAACTAGTGCACACAAAGAATATATATGAAATCCAAGAGCTAACCAAGATGAGCCCAAACCAATTAGACCTTGCCTCCTTCTCTCAAATGGTCTCTGCAAGGACCTCCAACTTGAAGCAAGTTGAACGATTGGACCTCCATTTTTTTCTATTTTTGTTGAACTTTAATCCAACCTCTGTTATCCTTTTAGCTTTTTCGAGTAAAAATATTTTCAAAATTCTCTTCAAAGTCATGTAATATCATATCAGAATCCTCTTCATCCAAGGTATTATCTTTTACACTTGAGGGTATCATATTTGGAAAATTGGTTTCTTGTGGAGTTTCTAAAATACCTTCTTGAAAAAATTCATCCTTATCTATTCCCTCTTCAGTAGGTTGCTCCAATACCAGTTCTATATCATTTTTTTCTTCCACATCCGAAGAATTATTCTCTGTTGAATCTCCAACCGACTGGTTTACTAACTCTTCATTCATATCATTTAGTCTTTCTTCCTTCTTTGAAGACTTTACTTAAGTGCCCTCAATGTTTTTTACTTCTACTGGGAAAATATTCCTGTTAGCCTTTTTTTTGGATGAAAAATCTTGTTTTTTCTCCTGCCTAACTTGCATGAATCAGTGAAATGCCCTGTATCTAAATATTTGCTACATCTGAAAGCTAATCCTTCATAGTAAATAATTTGTAGCCAAAACTGATTGTTAACAATCATCTCTAAATTTTTTGGGAGTTGAGAGTCAACATCATTATTGAAAAGAATCCTTGCATATGTAGCATGGAGATACTCAGTTGTAGATTCATCAACAACTAACAATCCTCTTAGGGCATTACTAATGACATTAAAACTATCCTTGGTCCAAAACTGCAAAGGAAGGTAAGGAAGACGGATCCACACTGGTCTAATATTGAATGATTTAGTAGTTGGGTTATAATATGGATACCAAGGCTTGAACATGAGGATATGATGATTTAAATCCTAGCCTTGTTGTTGCATAATCTTATCCTTATCTTTTCTTTTATAAAAAAATTGCTACAAAAAATCCCTTTACAAAGGGGTATATTTCTGGATTTCCTTTCATTAATGGTTTTCAGACCTTTGAAATCCACCAATGAATGGTTTGAAAATTTGACCAAAAATGATTAAACTTACAAATTAAATATGTAGCACAAAACCATGCTTTCCTTTGTAAAATCCTTTCAAGAGACTCTCCCTTAAAACAAACAGAGTTTCAAAATTTTGTTGGGGTTAAAATTTTGGTTTCTTTACTAAAAAATAAATATTTTATCTTATTAAAGTTTATATAAATTAATTTTTTATAATCGTTCTGATTTTAGAAAATATAATATAAATTATTTATTTTATCAAAATTTTAGTAAATATTGATTGCATAATCATTTTATTTTTTAAAAACAAAATTAAAAAAAAAAAAATTTTCAATTTATTTTGTCAAAAAAATCCTAAATTTAATTATATATATATATATATAATTATATTTAAGATTTTTTTGACAAAATAAATTGAAAATAAATTATTTTTTAATATAAAAGAAAGAAAAAGGAAGATCTTTATTCAATTACTCTTTATATTTATGTAACTTTTTCATTTAAATTGATTCTGCACTCTTAGACTTAATGACAAGGATTAATGATTAGCAACTCGATAGAAAAAAAATATTTTAGAAGTCATTTGGTAAGGAGATATATGATAAGGATATATATTTTTTTATTCTTAAAGATAAATATTCTTTTATTAGACTTTTTTTTTTAAACATGTATATAAAAAACCATATTATTTGGAAAGTAACAGTCTGCATTTAATTAGAAAAAATATCCTCTTGAAATTGTATTTTTGGTTTTTCTTTCAAAAACGTTGTTGCCTTCCCTTCAATAAATATGATGTTTTAGAAAGAATTAAAAGAAATCATTCCTTTCAATAAAGATGATGTTTCAGAAAGAATTGAAAGAATAATAACAAATTATAAAAAAATTAGAGAACGATGTGATGATGTGGTGTTCTATGTATAGTAAATTAAATTAAATACTCATTACTTTGAACAGTCTTTAAAATTTAACCGAGTCTTCTAATCCATAAAAGTTGCTAATTATTTTAAAGATATAACACCAAGAAGTTTTGATAGGATATTGTTAATGTTTGGTAATAACTTTGAGGTGAAAAATATATTGATAAAAAAAAAAATTTACATGATTGAATTGATAATATTAATTATACATAATTTATGATAAATAAAATAATAATTTTTTTTTAGTATTAAAAATAAAATAAAAATATATATATTATTTTGATGAACATGATATTAGTCAATAATTGTTTCGAGTGCATGGAAAAAAGGGAACCGAAATGATACGGAATGGAATTGTGAAAAAAGCGGCAATAAACACGAGAAAAGTATTTCAGCCGACACATTTGAGTTTAAAGTATAGATATTATTATTTACTTGATGTAAATTGAATTGATCGACCCTTGAAAAAGTTTTAAATTTAAAAATTTGTCTGTAAAATTAATTTTATAAGAAAAATTATTATTCTACATTTTAAGATAATGTATATTGGTTTGATTCGGTCAAATTTATTTGTGACTTAAGAAATATTTGTAGAGGCATTTTCTTGTGCATATTAAGTTTCGTATGTATCGATTTGGGACTTGACATATGTAGGGTATTTTTGTATCCATATCATTTTTCTTTATGTATGTTTATATTTATTTTAATTATTAAATTTAAAAAAAATAAAAAATTATATAAATTTTTTTATTGAGTTGATAAACTCTTGAAAAATATTTATTTGATAAATGTGTCGATTAATTTTATAGAAAATGTTATTATTCAATTTAATCATGTTTCTGTTTTTCATATAATATTTATTATTACCATTTCAAATCTTCATCTTTATTTCATATAATTGAAAAAGTTTAGTATTACTATTAATATATCAATTAATATTTAATGTTTGATTTTATAATATAAATAAATAGATTACATATAAATACAATTAATTTATATATACAAAACATGTTTAATTTATAACTAATATTACAATACATAGTTATTTCCTATTTAATTTTTGAAATATTTAATTAATTTAAACTTATAAAAACAAATCGAATCTTTTTATTTAAAATTATTTTTATATTAAAAAATATTATAATATATTTTTATTAACCATCTATAAAGTAACATAAAAGTACACAAACATCTTGTTTTTTTAGGTTGACGGTCCCAACGTATCCATATTTCAAACTTATACCACATTTTTTCTTGAATTATTAATTTAAATTTAACTTAATGATCCAATCTTGAGTTGACAACATGTGCACATGCAAATATGATTTTATTCTCCTCTTTATGTTATATAAAAAATAAAATTTTGAATATTAAGGAAGAAAAAGAATAGGTAAGGGTATAAGATGTAGGTTAATTTGGATTTTATCATTGTGTATTTTTTAAAAGTTTAGAAACAATTATCTAAAATAAAAATTTATATAATTTAAAATAATTTTAATGATACTTAAATCTTTAAGATGTGTATTAATTTTTTTTTTTTTGAAATATTTAATTAAAAAAATAGTGTTAATTAATTTTTGATATATATAATGTTAATGAGTGATTAACAAATGTTGTATGAATAATTTATAAATATATTTTTATCTAAATGAATTACAATGCTTAGTTAATTATAAATGATATTTAAATTTAAATTAAATGTTATGAATTTACATGATGATTTTTAAATGGAAGGGATTAAATAAAAAGAATAAAAGGAAAAAGAAAAAGAAATTAAAGCATTTATGAATAAAAAAGGTAAGACTGAGATAAGATACCCAAAGGTAGATAATAGATTAACAAAGAGAGAAATTTTAGTAAAGTGGAAGGTTTATATATATATATATATATATATATATATATATATATATATATATAAAAGAGAACATATTTCTCAATTAAAATATAATTAATGTATATATATAAAAGTGTTTTAAATTAATTATAGAATAATGTTAAATAATGTTATAAAGTCATTTTTTTGAGATTAGAATTATTCAAACACAAAAAAATAAAATTTAATAAATTATTACGGGGTTTTCATTATAATATATCTGGTATATTTTGATTGATAAAAGTGATTATGATATAATTTTAATTTTTGAAATGTATTGATCGACACTTGTACATGAGCCTTTTCATAATTAAAAAACAAGATACACATTTCAAGATTCATTTTTAGCATTGATTATTTTGGTTTACTCCTCTTACTGGGGTTTTCTGTTTCATTCAGCATGTTTTGATAGAATGTAGTTGATATCTATTAACAATACTAAGGTGAAAATATAAACTGAACTACACAAATATTTGGATAATTCAATTGTAACATTATATTTTATGGTATAAGTTAAACAGGATCTCCAATCAATATAGAAACATTTTTTTTTTTTTTTTTTAAACTTATGTAAAATTTTCAAAATAGAACATAAAAATCCAGAAAAAGAAAGTTGTTTGTGGGTATGATATTAGTCGCTAAATGTTTATTGTATGGAAAGTTTTAGCAACCAAAATAATATGCAATGAAAGTGTGAAGGAAAGTGGCAATAAGCATTAGATAAGACTTTCACCGGATAGTTTTGAGCTCTGAGAGGCGCAAAACAAAGATAATATTGATGCTATAGATAGATAGATAGATAGATAGATAGATAGATAGATAGATAGATAGATAGATAGACAAGGGGCATTTCAACGTCTAGTTCATGTTTCCGATGCATTTTTTTAAGTTAATAAAGCATAAATAATATTGTTTACCTGATGTAGATTGGGTTGATAGACTATTGAAAAAAATCTTATTTAATAAATTCGTCCCGTAAAGATTATTAT
Organism: Torreya grandis; assembly: GCA_037957365.1. Classification (NCBI taxonomy): domain Eukaryota; kingdom Viridiplantae; phylum Streptophyta; class Pinopsida; order Cupressales; family Taxaceae; genus Torreya; species Torreya grandis. The sequence continues at coordinate 2,513,874 of JARHVA010001003.1, read as the reverse complement.
TTCATTGGATCATGCTCATGTTTCAACTGAGGGACGATCCATTTTGTACACTAAATTTACTTTTTCTATTTCTCAAATCTTCATCGCTATTTCCCATAATTGGAATGGTAATCTGTTCGAAGAGGCATGGTTATCTACTCTAGATGACAGTTTCTTATTTCATTTAGTTTTCTACTCTAGATAACAGTTTCTATTTCATTTAGTTTTTGTACTGTAGATGACAGCTTCTTATAAGATTTTGTTTAGTTTTTCTCGTTTGTAATATGCCAAATGGATTTTACTACCGTTTTATATTATAAATTTGGGTGTAATCGCTTTGGATTTTAGGCACAATCGATTTATTTGTATTATAAAAAATATTTCACTACCGTTGATCTGGTCCTTATATTTTATATTGTATATTGTAATTCAATATTGAGTCTTTTACTTATTTAATTAATAAAATTTATTACAATTAATATTAGATCTTGATTTGGATTATAACATAGTTGACCAATGTTTGTATGTTTAAGGGTTTAGAAACAAAAATTTTAATCTATGATGAATTTGAGGTTTTCATTTATATACAAAAATTGACTTTTTAAAATATAAATAAATTTATAAGTGTTTTGCACTATTGTGTAATATCCTAATCTTTGGATTTCCTTTAGTGAGAGAATCAGAACGATATAAATTTTTTTTTTAAACATTTGTATTTTTTATCCTTGCACCAAAAAACTCATTAAAATTTATCATGGTAAGATTATCTCAATGGCATAAGATTATGGGAAGTTTATTTTATATCCAATCATCCCCAAACAATAAACCTTGAACTTTGAACCCTAAAATCGAATCCTTAAACCATAAACCTTACACTTTGAAATCTAAACTTTGAAATTTAAATCCTTGTTCATAAATCTTACATCCTAAAACATGAACCTAAAATATTTTGGATGGAAAGACCACACACTAAGGCTAACATAAGAGTTGTAAAAAAATAAAAATAGAAGAAAAAATAAAATTATAAATAGGAATCAAAAGATCTTGCAATTTATAGTGTTCTTCGATAAACCAAACGTTAAGAAAAATTCATTACAATATTATATATGAAATTGATAATGAAGGAGATATAGACAAAATCAGGGAATGATACATAGCCCAATTAGGTTGGATCTTCTATCCAACCCAATCTAAATTCAAATCCAAAGTAAAATCAACCCTTAGATGATTTTAATTCCGGGCCTCACAACATGCTTGTAAAAGGAAATATATATATAAGATCAGTGGGAATGACTCAGACATCGAATTATTCATGTGGATACTTTTTAATGTACATAAATTTCATGTGGATATAAGATCACAAAGGAATACTTATATTCGAAATTTGACAAATTCATTTTATATCAATAGTTTTATGCTCAATAGATTAATAAAAATGCAAATATGACTTAGTTATATTTACAGAGTAATTGTAAAACTAATAAATTAATTCAACCAATTATCAAAACTATGAAAAACCAAGATTCATCATGGATTATATTTAATAGTTTCAAAATCTATCTTTGCAAGTGGAGATGATAAAAAAGTGAATGATTTAAAGATTCATTTAATAAGGGACTTAAGGATTGTATCCAACACGAGGTACACTTTTTTATCCACTTCATATATCCAATTATATTATCATGGCATTAAGGTAGAGGAAATAAAATTGGCCAACATAAGGCATACCTCCACAAACATAAGCAATCAAAAAAGTCCACTTACATTTTCCCTTAGCTTAATAGGTTCACTTTTAAACAAATTTAAGAACATGTTGAAAATGGGGTTGTGTTTAACTATAATAGTAATTATAGTTGAGGATAGAAACGTGATAATTTTTTTTTAATTTACATCTAAGGCTGAAATGAGTAAGGAGAGGATGAAATTATGAAATATGAGAGAAATGAGGAGTAAGTATATACCCAATCAACTATTTATTTTCATGTAATTTTAATAATTAACATCCCAAAAACCCTAAAGGTAATGGTTTTCCCAAGATGATAGTATTTACTAGTTCATAGAGTACCCAAAAAAAAATCATAATATGTTGGTTGCTTACTCAACCTATCTCATCTATCTAACTCTATAATGTTATGTTATTAAAGTGCAAATTGATATTTAATTATACTAAGAAAAGTAGTTTTAACCTCACATAGGAGCATAACTAATAGACTTTCACATGTTCCCCAATCACATGGGTGCAATAGAAATTATTATCGTATACTTAAGGCTCATTATGATGGGAGTGATTATGTTAAAGTTTTAGGAATGTCTCATATTTTTCATCTAAAAGGAAGGAATTTTAAAATATGTGGGCTATGGTAAAAGTATCAACAAGTCGGTCAGCTCTCATAAGAAGTATAATATTTTAAAAAATGAATCAAATGGGGTATGAAAAATAACTACATTCTTTAGAAGCACAACTAAAAAATATGCCTAAATTGTTAGATCCACATAAAAGTTTAGAGGGACACACAATAGTTATTTTCCATATTTTATATTAAATGCCACAAAAAATGAATTATGATAATGTATCTTAATTGGTACCAAAGACATATGTATGCAATATGAAACCTTATAATTACAATTTAATACTAGTGAACACATATTATTTACTGTATAATTTGAGTCCACAAAAATTCTAGTTCTCAAAATGAAAATGTTGATATGGGTTTTATGCACACCTTAGAAATCTTAAGAAGTAGTCTCTAACATTTTAGGATCAATAAAAATTATTCAGTCCAAGATATGAGTTGCAAGGTATTAGTTTTTGTAAACAACATGGTAGTGGAATAAAAATGAGCGCAGTAGCTTTTTTTTACCACATATGGGTTGGATATGGATGAATCTAAATTTATTTGAGAAGGGTGGACTGATGATAGATCTAATCTAAGGTGGGTAAGAATAAAATAAAACTTAAAAATGAAGGCAAGGTAAGGTAGAAAAAGAGTATTATAGGCCACACAAGATATAACTTTTCCAGGTTAGCACTTAAACTAAAGGTTGGACAAGCAATCAAGGACCAATGTCTATTACAAGTTACGGTATCACCCTCACAATCAAACATAGTTAAAAGTCAAAGAGAAATAGAATATTGAAAACTTAATCACATATAATCAAAGTTTGATGTTTTTTTAAGATTGCATTAGTACATCTACAAGCGAAGATTATGACTAATATGTAAAAGACATTCAAATCAATAATAAATTAATGTGAGTAACTATGTATTAACAGAATTAGCTCATGAAAGACTAGAAGAATAAGAAACTGAAATGACATAATTTATTACATAATCCACAGGTTTGGATAAACAACATATTTTGCATATCAAGACTAAATTGCAGAACTTCACAGAATTTCATATTAATCTTAATCTAAAAATGATTCTCCATTTAGAATGGGTGGATACAAGTATATATAATCTTGGGATACAGAATTCATAATCTCTCAAGCATAGTCTAAAAATACATGTGCAAAATAAAACTATGAATTCACATGAAAAGTATGCATGTACAATGATAAATCCCAAAATATAATTCTTCACATAAAATATAATATATATGCCGTAAATAAATAATGAACTAATAGTTTGATCTCATTTAACACATTCAAATACATATGTGTATTTATAAGGGTGCTAATGTGGCACTATTGGAAGAATACAATATAATATAGTCATTATAGAAGCTAGAGTTAACTTCAGTTCTAGTTGGTACTGACACTTTTAGTTTAGATACACCGATAAGTTTTACAGATGGAATTGAGGTAGTTTAAAGTGGAACTAGCACATAGATGGCCCTGATATGTGTATGTACTAGTTTTTATCTATGAGACTAAGTACCTTCATTTGGAGTAGCCATGACCCTTAATGTTGAAGTTTTTTACTTGTTTCCTTCCATCTGTAGATATAGTGCATGGATTGCATTAAAGGCAGTGTCTATGGTTTCAAAATCAAGCAAAAATATCTTTAACAATTATGGGAGCTTATCGATTAACTTCTTATTTTCACCCAATGAAGCTCTAACCTCAACCTTTAGTGCCTCAATTTCAATGATTTGGTCCCTAATAAAATTTACTAGTATTATTTCATCATTTATCTAAAGATGAAGATAAAACATATACTATGCCTTTGATCTTATCCTAAAGGTTATCCATTATTACTTGTAGGATATTTTAAAAAAGGGTTTAGGAGCCAATTTCCTCTAGGGTGTACTAATTTCAGTGACTCTCATATCTTGCATAATATTGATATATTTATTTTCCCGATTGGTGAATTACTACAAAAGAGTTCACATCTCCTAATGCCACTAAAGTAAGCTCTCCCTTTTAGTAGCAACAAAACACTAGGCCCATGTATCTTCAGGTATTGTTAAAAACTTCAAATGGGTATAAGACTTATTCCTAGTTTATTAGATTATGAAGTGAAATTTAACATTAATATCCATAATTTTATTGAACAAACGAATGATATCCCCCTACCTCGGTTGAGATATGTCCCTTGAAGACCTTATTTGATGAATAGTGTCATGGAGTTTTATCACTGACCCTACACTTTATCTATGATTTATTCAAGAGATTGTATGGTTCTCCTCTCTCTTGGCCTTCAAATAGGCTGATAAAAGCTTTTAGACCTTTCTTTTATAACCCCTCAAGCAACATCTCCAAAAGTGTAGGGATCCTCTTTAGATCTATCTAGGTCTGAGGGATTTACTTTTCTTTACTTTGTCAAAAAAGATATGCCTTCTCTTTTTTCCAACTCAACCTACTGACATTTGACAACCACATTATTTATCTTAACCTTTCTAAATGTATTAGTTTGTTTATAAAAAAAAATGTATTATGGGTTGCTCAAAAATCACTAAATCATGTCTTCATTTTTCTTACTATTAAAATTATTAAATCCAAGAAAGAATGTTTAGTAAAACTTGTTGCTCCATTTACTATGATTGAACTATTTGTTTTTCTTGTTTTACAAGAGTAGTTGAAGGTGACTGCCCTTGAGGAAGCATGGTTGTGGTTAAATATGTCCTCACTATAGGAAAATGAGATATAGCTTTCTTTCATCCAGTAACCTAGTTTTATAATGGTATATCAATTATATACTTCAAAGTCTTCCATGCTACTTTGTGAATTAAAACCATAGGTGAGTCTGCCTGAGGTGATTATCTGATAGAAAACTCTTACTATATATTCAACTTAGAAGGGGTAGCTAGCATATCAAAAATTGATGTGGACACCAGGTTTTTAAAATGTACCCTTTTGCTTAGCTCATAATATTGAGGACTAGTTCTATTAAATAATGACAAGGTCGATGGGGTACTTAATAAATTCTAAAACTAATTAGTGACCAAAGTGTATGAAACCCAAGTTGGCATAGTAGTAGTGATAGGTCCCACAATATTAAGTTGGGCTATGGTAGGAAAAATTATCATTACTACTACCTAAGGCTAGTATATTTGACTCACATAATGAAAAGAATGTAAAGAGTCTACTACGCCAATTATAGTTGCAATAACTGAGGGACTTGTTAAATAATGAGGACTTGGAGGAATTACATCTAGAAGAGAAATAACTAGGGTAATGGATGTTATGGTTGTCACTATAATAATCTAAGGTGGAGAGCTTGGAGTTGTAGTTGATGTTGTATCCTAAATTTTGAAGGCATGTGGATATAATGTTAAATAGTTTCATTTTACATAATTAATAATAGTGTAATTTATGGGATTTTTAATAAATATTTTTAATTATTATGAAGCAAATGAAAAACAAGAAAACAACAAACCAACTTCAAATTATCTCTAATGGGTAACCTTTCGAAGAGAATCTATTTCTATACATATTTCGATGGTCATTGGTGAAAATAAAAAGAGGACATTTGTCTCATAATGTATCTTCAATAACAATTATTTTCATTTATATGAAATATTTTTTATGATGTCCTAATTTTAAGATCATATAAATCTATATGATATTGGTTTGAGTATATACATATGATTTTAATGAAATTATTTCATGTAACACTTTGAAATATAACATTTTCATTTTTTTTCACTCATTTAAATTGTCACACAATTTTATTTATACTTAAATGAAAAAAATAAATTAATAAATAAAATGTCTAAGGATCTTCAATTTAATCTTTGATATTTGAGAATAAATATTTTTAAGAGAAAAATATATTTCATTCATAAAAATATAATTTTTTAATAATATTATAAATTTATTTTGATATATATGTTATATCATTTTATCACATAATATTTTTAAAGTAAATAATACTATTAAAAAAAATTACCCAAAAAAAAAGTGATTTGCATGTAAAACTGCTAGATGGTTTGTTATATGTATTTATTATGTATCTTCATGTTTTTTTCTAGATCCTTTTTTTTTATACAAGACTTTGAATCCTTCAAATTCTTTTGAAAAAATCTAAATAAATGGATATGTTCATGGCATCAATAACATAAAATCATTTCCTATCATTAAATAAACTTATTAAAAGAAAAATAATTACAAAGAGAACATATCCCAATGGTTGCTCGCAATGGCCTCCTCCTATCCAATAAAATTTCAAAATCACATGGCTCACATTCCAATCCTACCTCTCAATAACCTATTGGATATGAGCCCCTAGCTTCTAAAGGGGTTTAGCTTGTTTCACAAGAAGGCTCATTGACCTAGATCGATCAAATAATTCATTACTTTAACTCACCCTATCTGGCTCTAGTACCTTTGGTCTTTTCTCGTAGGTTCTATATACCATTCCTCTTCACATTTCTCATCTCCCCATTGCTAAACTAGGACATGTACTGGGAAAATGGTTGGTTACGATCATGACTGAAAAATAGAAGTAGTGACATCGATAAGTGGCATCCTTCGTATAAATGACCAACTATTGAACATATCAATAGAGGCATTTGGATCTTAGCAACTGACTATTAGCTTGGTAAATAAATATCCCCAGGTTGGGAACCTTGACCTCAATATTGCTATCTTCAAGGCTTTGGACATCATGAAGCCGAAAATTATGGTGGAAGCTATATTGTTGAATCAAAGAATCAAATCATTCATTAAGACTTCCTCCTACAAGCTAACAACAAAACCTAACCCAAATCCTCTCAATCCTACATCCTTTGATCTATAGTGGTGTTCAATGAGGAGGAGTCTATGGAAGTGCTCATTTATGAATATTTTTTTTCATCCAAGGAGCTATCTATAGTTTCATGGATTACTAACCAAAAAATCAAGAAATTAATTCTTGGATATCGAATAACTATCAATCTCTCATAGAATGTAGATTCAAAATCTACCCATGCACAAAAACCTTTTTTATTAGTCTTTCATCATATTAAAGATAAGGAGAAAATTCAAAACAAGTTTTGATGCTTGAATGACCACCCCATGGTCTTGAAACCATGCTACCCTACCTTCAAAACTCTCATGAAACTACTTAATGTAAAACCTATTTGGGTTCACTGACTCCATCTCCCTCTTATGTTTTGGGCATAATCTAGTCTTAAAGAAATTGGTTAATCCCTCAGTGAGTTTCTACAAATACTCCTAGGTACTATTCTATTTTCCCACACTACATTTGTCATGATTCTAGTGAATATTGATGCCTTTAAAAACATTCATATAAAACATATCTTAAAAGTATTAGATCATTCATGGTCTCAACTCCTCAACTATGTAGGCATGCTAATACTTTTCCTTAGCTATTTTAACATGGGACTTTTGACCAAAAACTGCAACAACTTTAGAAGAAAGAAGGATTCTTCTTAGTGGAAGGAATCCTTTCATACACACCTTACAGTGATGGTTGATTCTTAAAATTAAATTGAGCCTTATTTTCGATGCTCTTTAATCCCATTTTCAAACTGAAGACTTTAATATCCCCTAATGGATTGATGGAGACCTATTTGTAAATCCAAACACTCCAAGAAACATTTCAGACCTAGCTCTAGGAACCTTTGAACTAAATATCTCTAAAGAAGTTAATCTAAAGTGTGATATATTTCGGGCAAAACTAAAATATGTTAATTTATAAAAAATAAAAATATCATACCTTTAAACAAATTTAAACTACATTACCAACTCACCTAGAAGCCTTGAAAGACAAGGGATAATGGACCATGGTGAAAAAATTATAAAATGCTAAAGAATTGCATTTCAGTGTTCTAGCATTGCTTTTCGTTTGGGTGAACCTCCGATCAAATAATTTGTATAAATGCATCGAAACTAAAACTTTACATATTTTTTTCTAAAAATTAATTATTATTTTGTATAAATTGTGAAAATGTTTAATCTTTGAATAAAAGCTATGTTCTAACATATAATTTATTTTTTCCAAAGAAATAATACTCTCCATGCATATACCTTTTTCTTAAGTATTTCGAGAAATATACAATTATAAAAGAATTACCTTGTCAATTAGAAAGTTGATATTCCTTTTTTTACCTCCCAACCTCTTTTCACCGATACATCTAGAGTAGTGTTGGTGTAGGTTTACACCAAAAAGCGTCTTATACAAGGCATTTTTGTTCAAATATTTAATATTTTTTAAAAATAATTTTTATTAAGAATTTTCAATATAAAATTAGCGAAAATAAGAGTTTGGAAGATTTTTAAAAACCCTCCTACCACTTCAAATGTTATATCTTTATCGTTTGGATTTTTATAGAAGAGTTTTGAGACATAGTAATCATAGATTCAATATTGCTTAACATTTCTGATATGATGATTTTTGGTGGGAAGAAAACCTCCATTTAAATACAAAGACAAAATAAATTCTTTAAAGGAATAATATAAAGACTTTTTAAATCAAAATTTCTTTGATAAAATTATTTAAAATTAAAAATATGTTTTTTTCTCGACATAATTTTTAAAAGAGATTTCAGAGTATATCATCATCCAATTTAGATTATTCCATTATTTCATTAAACTATTATGTAATATTTTTTTAATTAAATATTACAATATTTAAAATTAAATGTGTAAATCCCTTACATGATATAGATGGCACTACAGCAAGATAATTTCTTACTATATAAAAAAATTAAAATATAGCTCCAAGACTTATGAAAATAAGGGAAAATAAAAACTAAAGGATAGAGCCAATGCAATATTCTGCTTTTCTTATTTTACTTGTAATTGAAATATTGTAACATAATTTAACACAAAAAATTAAAGGGGAAGTAAATTTTAGAAATTTAAATTAAACTATTTTTATTTAAAAATATATTAAATAAGTAATTATCTATATCTATATATATATATGAAAATGGAAGAAATATTTTAATCAATGAATATTTTGTAATTTATTATCAATAATAAAAACTTATATTTAAAAAACAAACCAAATTTTTTTATAAAAATAAATATTTAGTAAACTATATATATAGGTAGTTATTTATAATATTAAAATAAAGGAAGGAATTCGCTTACGTTCTCATGGTCCATTAATAGTTAAACTTAATTTTTTTGGAACCATTTCGGCAGACAGATTGTCTGTTATAATTTCTCTAAAATTAGATTGATTGATCCTCACCCAGTACTAATATGTCGGTTAGTCCACCAACTGAAAACAAAATATTGTTAGCGTATAATTTTAAAAGAAGATACAAATAACTGCTGCCTGCGTCGGGTAAAGAAACAACATTACATGTTTTGGATGGCTATCCTTGAAAATTACTGACCAATTCCATACTAATTTCTTGGAAATGAAGCGCGATTTGATTAAGAAGATTCAACACAGAGACCGTAACAGTAAACGAAACTAAAGCCACAGTCCCAACAGCAACGCTTGGTCTGGCAGTAAGAAGCAAGCTCTGCAACCATTTTTTCTCCCACTCCATCCAATGCTGCGGAGGAATATAACTCATTTCCTCCATTCTCAGCTGATGCATCCGTTTTATCACAACTAGCATAGCCTCGTCTACAATATTTGGGCGTCCTGCAAAACCATTTGAACTTAAGGATGCAAAATACTTCCATTGAGAATTATAACAATAGAAAATTATATACATAAATGAGTACACGTACCTGATTCATCGGACCTGGCAGACTGAACAACACACCTTCTGTAGCCCTTCTTGATGGGAATACGTGTGCAAAGCATCCTTTGTACTCTGGTTTTATAAGGCATCAGCCCACAGCAAATATTTTGCAACTCTGAAATCCATGGCTGCAAATCTTGAAGCTGAGTTAAGCCAAATTCAATTGATGGAAGGCCTTTTGTTGCTTCGAACACTGAATGACATTAAATAGCCGTGATTTGCGTGAGGGAATGAATGGGCACCTCTGGAATAATTTCCAGGAAGGTTGTTCCTGGAATTAATGACCATGAACAATTTCCAAATATTTGTCTTCTGGGTGAAGATGCGTGGCCCTCTGTGTGATCGCGTAAGCGTGGCGCCACTAGATAGATGTATAATTTTAAACAATTTTGTATTATATTTTTTAGGTAGATGTATTGTGTTATTAATCAGTTTTATATTATAATGATCAGTATTATATAATTTTTTCATAGATTCAAATCCAACTGCTTCACTCATCATAATAGTTAATAATACTACTATCTTGCTAAATGCATCAACTACCTAATTATGTTTTACTAATTTATGTTTCAACATAAAAATATACTCCTACAAGAAAGAAACCCACTTTGCATGTCTATTATTCAACTTCTTTTGTGTATTCACATACTTCAAAGCCTCATGATATGTGAATAGGATAAACTCTTTAGGCACCAAGTAATACCTCCAATGTCGTAATGCTTGTATAAATGCACAAAGTTCAACATTATAAGTAGAATACTTTGTTCCTACCTTAACCAATTTCTCACTGAAATATGTTATTGGATTTTCTTCTTGACTTAGCACAACACCAATTCTCATAAATAAAACATCACAATCAACCTCAAACACTTTACTAAAATCTTTTAATGGTAAAAGTGGTCATTCTGTAATCTTCTTTTTTTTTAAATTGAATCTTTTTGTGGTTGTTCTAGTCCTTGTAAATTTCTTTCCTCTCATGCAATCTGTAATTGGTGTCAAAATACTAATAAATTTTTTAATAAATTTTCTGTAAAATGCTGCTAAGCCATAGAAACTTCTTTCTTTTGTAATGCATTTTGGAATAACCACTCAACAATTGCCTTTATCTTTTCTTCATCCATTTTCACAGCATCTATTGATACTAAAAATCTTAAAAATACCAAACTATTTTGGATAACCCTAGACTTTTTCAAATTTGCATGTAACTTATCTTTTTTTTAACAAATCTAGTTCCATTCTCAAATGGTGTAAGTGTTATTATTTAATATTATTAAATATAAAAATAAACAACCACCAATTTACTGATATATTATCATAGCACTGTATTCGTCATCCTTATAAATGTGCTGGGTGCATTAGATAATTCGAAGGGCATCACCATCCACTCATATAAGCCATTCCTAGTCTTGAATGTATTTTTACACTCATCTCCTTCATGAATTTAAATATAATAATCACTCCTTAGATCAATCTTGTTAAAATATTTTACTTCTGTAAACACACCCATCATATCATCTGAATGAGGTATAGGAAATATATACTTGATTTAATTTTATTAATTGATCTACTAACCATACATATTCTCCATCCTCGATATTTATTTGGATTTAGAAATGTTGGTGTTGCACATGGACTCATACTCTCCCTTATCAACTTCTTTCTTAAAAATTTAGTAACTTATTTATTTAATTTTGCATGCTCTATTGGGCTCATCATATATGTTGCTTGATTGGGTAGAGCTGATACTAAAATATAATTAATGTGATGCTAAATTTCTCTCTTTGGTGGTAAACCATCTAGTAACTCATCAAGTATAATATCTGCATATTCTTTTAACATTCTTGTTGCTTATGTTGTTATTTACACTATTTTTATGTCTTTATTCTTTTCTACTAATATATAACAATAACTTCATACCTTTATATTTTGAATAAATTATTTAGTAAAGAGCAAGCTTTATGTCTTCTCTTTCTCTTTAAGAGGTAACAAAACTAACTTTGTACCACCTTTCCAAAAATTGTACGTGTTCTTTGCTCCATCATGAATTAATTTCATGTCAAATTGCCATGGTCTCCCCAATAACAAATGGCATACATCCATTAAAGTATCATCACACCATACTTCATCATTATAATTTTTTTCTATAGAAAACTTGGTTAAGCACATTTTATCTAATGTAACCCCATTGTCTTTTATAAACCATGAAATTTGATAAAGATTAAGATGCTTTTTCAATTGTAAGTTTAGTTTCTCTTTCATTTCTTTAAAAATCATTTTTTCACAACTATCACCATCTATAACTACTTTATATACCTTTCCAACCAAAGTACATCTTGTTCAAAAAAGGTTTGATTGTAGCCATGCATCATCACCGTCTTTATTTTGCACTTATTTCTTCCTTGAAGTGATCATTGTTATTCTCATCATGAGATTCATTTCAACATCTACTGGTGCAACTTTAATATTTTTCTCTTCTATTTCATCCTTAACTAAATTCACTCTTGGCCGATCCTCTTACCCCCTTTCTTAATCTTGATAGTGCAGATACTCAAATGCTCTATGCCCTTATTATCCTCACCTATAACAAATATAAGATAAGTACTGATTCAAAAACCATTCTCTAGTATCATTGTAACCTCATCCCCTCTGAAACCCTCTTTCTCTTTGTTTGTATTGAAACACTTGCTTATTCTCATCTTGGCTTTCTACACCACATGATGATTAACCTGTATTAGTATTAGACCCACATCTAGTGCTATTAAACCCATCTTGTCCCCTTATTAGATGGGATATGCCTCTTCTTGGACCAAGAGACATTCTTCTAAAATTTTACCTAATTTTTTTTCTTCTCTGTTCGAAGCTAATTGATAATCCTCCTCCATGCCAAGTATTCTATGCATGATTAATTCATATTGAATAGTAAATTTTAAACCATTTACAAGCCTTTCATCTATTTGGTATTCTATTTCATCATGTTCTAGTCATATAGAAATATTATAAAACTCATCTATACACTCTTGTATACTATTATCTTTTTGCCTCAAATTTTGAAATCTTCTATATAGGGTTTGCACTTATTTCATAAGAAGAAATTTATCTCTCATATTCTTCTCCATCCTTTTCCATGAATTAATATTCTCTTTACATTTTATTTGTCTCTTTTTTTCAGGTGATCCCACCAAATCATTTCATAACCTTTCAATTTCGTGCATGCAAACTTTACCTTCTTCTCTTCTAACATAGTCTTCCACCTGAAGAACTTTTCCATGATATTCATTCAATCTATCAACTCTTATAGTTTTAAACTACCTCCATAATCTAGAGAATCAACTTTGATTCATTTATTTCTTCCTTCTATATCATGAACTATTCTCTTTTTCATTGATGGTGGCTAATATTGTTGTTCTTCTTCTTACTAAAATTCGTCATCAAGATCTATGTCTACCTGGGCCTCATCACCAACTTCTCTTCTTCACTAATTGGTGATAACCTTTATTAATTATTATACTTGCCTTTGTATTTCTTTTATAATCTAATTCATTTTCACAATTCCTCTTCGTACTATTGCCATTTCTTATTCCTCCAAGATTCAACCTTGCTCTGATACTAGATAATGAAATTTTAAGAAAAATAAGACAATAAAATTATCAATAGGGCCAAGATTTGAAACAATAATTAAAATTGATTCATGTTGATTGGCTTGAATAAATCACAACCCAAAAGAATGCTTAAATAAGCCTCAACTTAGAATTATATTTGACATGTAAAATCTAAGAAGAAAATAAAATATAAGAAAACCTTTTATTTTTAGTAGTTGCTATTTTTAGTAAGTTTCTCATGTAAAGGTGCATATATCTAAATTTTTTTTGAAATACTTTAAACACTAAAATCATCCTATTGAACGAATTTCATGTCTCGTCATAAAAATATAAAATTTCTAAAAATAGATAAATCTTGAAAAAATCAATAATCTACAATTTGGGACCCTTATATGGTCTCGTTTGGTCTCCAATTTTTTTAAAAAATGCTTTTAAGAGGAAATAACAGCTTAAAGAAGCTACAAACATTTCATTATGGTCATTTTCATATATGAAAGAGTTCAAATAGAGATATGGATCAAAATTTATGGCCTCCAAAAGTTGGCCTATTTTTTTTGCATCACACTTAATCTATGATCAAGGGAATGACCCTCCCTTCATGGATAGGTAGATAGTGATAATGCAAAAATTAAAAAAAAATCAACTAGAAACATATTTTATGTAAGATAACTATCACATGCAATATATCATAAATAAAATTATTCAATCATTATATTATGCAATATATGAAAACTAAATCAAATAGGTGAAATAAAAATATTCAAACCATAAACATTAGTTTGGCCAAAATTTTCATATATTTTTCAAATCATTAGGATCAATCAATTTCACACACACTCCTTAATAGGAATATATTTATTCCAAATATTAGTGACACTAATTAAAATAATGAAGTCCATCTAAACCATTTATTTAGTGCTAGTAATAACATAAATATATCTAAACATATTAAACACTTAAAATCAACAAATTTAACATATAGATTCATATACAAAATACCACAACATTCTAAAATACTAGGATATCCTTTACCTAAATTCATCTTAAACATATTTGTAGTTATAACAAATTTAATGATGTTCATAATAATAAATTGTAAACAAACAGGCCCCATAATGTTTCAACATCAACACAAATGCATGTTACCTAAGTCTTTTATATTCATTCTCTTTACTAAAAATTTCTCTATTAATATACTTCTATTTTATAAACTACGCCATATACTTTCTTGCTTTTAATCAATTTTTTAACCAGCCGCAATCATTCCACTTACACATAAAGTTTAATATGACATTTAATAGTTAATTGAAAGATGTTAAAACTCAATTTAATTTCCTTTCAATTTGTTGTAAGTCCAATCATGTAATAACATACATTCGTTTGCATAAACTTGTATAAATAGTATGTCTAACATTTTTCAAATCTCATATATATATATATATATATATATATATATATATATATATATATATATATATATATATATATATATATATATATATGGGTTTGAGTCTCAATGGTGAAACAACCCCAAATTGGTTATTTGAAGTTGATTATCGTAGTATGCTCTAGATGCATAATGGATCCAAACTGTGCTTGCTAATGCAATCGATACTTACTTAGCATACTCACATATGCACAACAAGAAAGGTCAAATTTAACATCAAATGCCATAAATGGTCATAACTAGTACAAAGATATCGAAACCAAATAAAGTTGTTTTATTTGACGATCAAGCATAATATCTATCATACTAGACTCATGTAGCAACTAGCTATTAGTTTAGTATATACATATTATGCTAAAACTCATAAGCATATAGGAAAAAATCATTTGCATGAAGATATTTCAATTATTTTAACAACTTGCTTGCTTTGACCTAAGATAAACTGTAGAATGTACAAATGACCTTATCTCGTCATCTAATTTATTAATGATATAATGGTAATCAATCATGAATTTATATAAATTATTCCACATTGACAAATAGCCAATACAATATAATAATTAATCAGAGATTAAAACACCCAAGGTACAAGGCATCTACATTATGTATACCATAACATTGTTTAATTATAAATCATCAGTTTCGGTAAGGAAGGCATAATGGCCATTCCCACTCACACATGTACTTAACAATTTTTAAGTCATATACATAATTAGGAATTATTAAGCATAAATAACTCCTAAGTCAATGAATCTCCTACAACTAAGGCGTTTGGTAAGGAAGTAATCCCACCATCAAATTAAGTATATTCAATATGAAAGAGTTTTGTATTTCTCCAATGTAAAATATAATTTACTCCTATGTAAAATATAATTTACTCAAGCATACAATGGTTCCAAATTGAATCTCATTTGTAGAACATCTAAGATCAACTTACTTCATGAACTAAACATGCATGCCTATCTCATACCAATATCAATGCCTTACACAATGAGGAAAATTCTAGCCAACAAAAGAAAAAGATCATATGCATATTGAACACATAAAGTGATGCTCAACCTATATATTTTTTGCTAATTCATTTATATAACATATAATTAAGGGAATGTATCAGAATGCACTACCATTGACTTCACATTGCAAATGATTTAGTTTTATCTTCATCAACCATAAACTGGTGATTTATTCCAAATATTAAAATAGAAGGCATAATGGGCATTCCAACTCACACATGTAATTCAACATTTTTATGTCATATACATAATTAGGAATTATTAAGCATAAATAAATCCTAAGTCAGTCAATCTCCTACAACTAAGGAGTTTGTTAAGGAAACAATCCCAACATCAGATTAAGTATATTCAACATGAAAGAGTTGTGTATTTCTCCTATGTAAAATATAATTTACTGCTATCTAAAATATAATTTACTCAAGCATACAATGGTTTCAAAGTGAATCTCATTTGTAGAACATATAAGCATCAACTTACCTCATGAACTAAACATGTATGCCCATCTCATACCAATATCAATGCCTTACGCAATGAGGAAAATTCCAGCCAACAAAAGAAAAATATCATATGCATATCCAACACATAAAGTGATACTCAACCTATATATTTTTCGCCAATTCATTTATATAGCATATAAGTAAGGGAATATATCATTATGCATTACCATTGGCTTCACATTGAAAATGATTTAGGTTTATTTTCTTCAACCATAAACTGGTGGTTTATTCCAAATATTATAATGGAAGGAATAATGGCCATTCCAAATCACACATGTACTTCAAAATTTTCAATTCATATACATAATTAGGAATTATTCAGCATAAATAACTCCTAAGTCAGCAATTCTCCTACAACTAAGGAGTTTGGTAAGGAAGCAATCCCAACATTGAATTAAGTATATTCAACATGAAAGAGTTGTGTATTTCTCGTATGTAAAATATAATTTACTCCTATGTAAAATATAACTTACGCAATCATACAATTGTTCCAAATTGAATCTCATTTGTAGAACATATAAACATCAAATTACCTCATGAACTAAACATGCATGCCCGTCTCATACCAATATCAACGCCTTACACAATGAGGAAAATTCCATCCAACAAAAGAAAAAGATCATATGCATATCCAAAATATAAAGTGATACTCAACCTATATATTTTTGGCCAATTCATTTATATATCATATAAGTAAGGGAATGTCTCAGAATGCATTGCCATTGACTTCACATTGTAAATGATTTAGGTTTATTTTCTTCAACCATAAACTGGTGGTTTATTCCAAATATTAAAATGGAGGGCATAATGCGCATTCAAAATCACACATTTACTCCAACATTTTTAGGTCATATACATAATTAGGAATTATTGAGCATAAATAACTCCTAAGTCAGCGAATCTCCTACAACTAAGGAGTTTGGTAAGGAAGCAATCCCAAAATCAAATTAAGTATATTCAACATGAAGGATTTGTGTATTTATCCTATGTAAAATATAATATACTCAAGCATAGAATGGTTCCAAAGGGAATCTCATTTGTAGAACATATAAGCATCAACTTACCTCATGAACTAAACATGCATACCCCTCTCATACCAATATCAATGCCTTACACAATGAGGAAAATTCCAGCTAACAAAAGAAAAAGATCATATGCATATCAAACACATAAAGTGATACTCAACCTATATATTTTTGGCCAATTCATTTATATAGCATATAATTAAGGGAATGTATCATAATGCATTACCATTGAATTCACATTGCAAATGATTTAGGTTTATTTTCTTGAACCATAAACTAGTGGTTTATTCCAAATATTAAAATGGAACACCTTCTTAATAGGGATTTATAGCCTTATTCATTTTATTCATGAAATTAACCAAGCTAAAAGAGATAAGAACCCATCAATAATGGAATTGCTTAATGACAACATACATATTTGTATATGTGGACTCACAAGTCCCATGTATGCAATAAATTTTTTTTTATGCTTTTAGAAAAAGAAAAATAGTGAGCTCCATTAAAATTATTCATATAAATTATGTTATATACAAGATGGAACATCTACGGAGACTCAATGTTCCATACACAACTTGAGAACCACTAAATAATAACTTTGTCTACTCATGCTATCATAATAGTAACCACCACATGTCTATATGAGCCATAAAGTATATATACATACATATTCGAGGATATCATTAGATAATTTACTTCAACAATTATTATACAATTTAATTTTTTAGATTTTTTGTGATCCAAACTGGCATACTCAAGTATGCCTACATACCAAAATAAGTGATCTATGGAAAATACACCAATTATAACCATTGTGCCAAATTACCTTATTAAACAAGTATGTATGTTTTAATATCAAGAAACATATGTACAAGCCTAAATAAATCTGCTCATGATATTAATGAAACCATCTTATCTAACTACTCAAGATTACATGTCTCAATCAAGAACCAACACTGTGATGATTGAGTCCAAAAACTACTCATCAATTCTATATCTTTTTAATAATATCACGTGATTAAATCAAGGAGTAATTCATCATTAAATATATCAATTGAATACTTTAGTAATAGGGAAGAACTAATTAAATATTAAATAACATAACAAATTGAATGAATTACCTCCAATAGTGTAAAAATTTTAGCTCGTATTATTTAATCTTACATTCTTCTTCCTGCATACCATCAACATAGGTTAGCATATCAACATAATTACCCAATATCAAACCATGATAAAATACTATGTCTAAAGTCAAATAATCAATAAACATTATCAATTAACCAATGAATGAATTAATAACATAAATAATTCATTACCAACATACTTCATATGTTGATAAGATCATCCAATCATGGAATGTCAAGTAACTAAACTAGATAAACCCACACAAACAACACTATTATCCCAACCATTGATGGCCCTTACCATCCAAACCATTAGCTCGATGGTGGTTTTGGCAACCAGGGTCAAGGAGGAAGTTTTGAGCAAGTTATATTTCAAGCCAATGGACATCATAACACAATAACATAACACCAATGGAAGACACCATCACCATTCTGAGGCAATATGAAAATAACCAACTGTCAGTGATATAAATTAAAATAATTAATAACCATCGGTGGGCCACTGAATGATATAGTAATCGATTCAAGATAAATCCATTTCTATATCTTTTGAGATAACCAACTTGGATCCCTTCCAAACATGTGATCAACCCAAGTTATGTCAGATAGAAATTTATATCCAAGACAAAAAAGGATAGAAACTAATGTTTTTTTATTCAAGTATGGTTTGGGAATGGTGATTAAATAAGGGTACACTTCATGCAACCATAAATTAGAATAGGAAGCATCACATATAAATTAACATTTATACTCAACTAAGTGAAGAACCCACAATAAAAATAACCAATTAAGGAAATAAACATTAACATCAATCAAAAACATTAGCAGGCACTTGTCCATACAAAAGTGGTTATAAACATGGAATTGAATTAAAAATATGGAATACCCATCAGTGGCAACAATGATTCCAACAACATATAATTAATAAATCAATTTTAGCCAAAAGTCAATAAGGGGTATTTGGGAGATCATCATGATGTATCATGACCTTATATGATCTTTGAATATTAAAATTGAGTCAAATTTTCTAATGGGACAACAAACCATTTAAATGGTTTTTTAATAAAAATAAAAACCCTCAATATAAAGGTTGATCCCAACATGGCTTCACTCTTGCTTATCTTACTCATCCAAACATAAATCACACATCATAATATTAAGCCATAAAAAATTTTAATCAATCACAAAAACACATGGAGGAGTCTAATCAGACTATATACAAGAAATTTTGCCAAATTGACTTATGCAAGAAAAACACATCAACCCATTTGGTCAGAGGAGTGAGATAGATAATTTGTCTAAGTCACAATGAATTTGACATAATCAAATGTATAGAAATTTATCACCAAATGATGCACATCCTTATGGGAAAAAATGGTTTCATTCGATACCATTGTGTGGTCCATCCAAGTAACACCCTGGGAAGGACTAAATGAGTTTACAAACCCAATGTTATCCAATACACTCAACTCTACCTTCTACATTGGGAGATTAAATAAATACATTATAATAGTATTCTTCCCATGTGTTTGGTTAAAAACCAAAATTAGTAATTCAAAATTGAATAACTAAATAATAACTATTAATTAAATTTGCCTAAAATTTTAAGATACCCCCAAGTTGATTTAGAACAACACAATAACATATAATAATACTCCTAAATCTACCGTAAGATTGAATATGCTCAAGTTGATTTTTATATTGGAAAAAATATGTAACATAGTAGAATTATACCCACCAAATTCAATATACCTCATGGTTGATTTAATTAAAATTTGGAATTAAATTGGTCAATAAATATTATACCCAACATACATAACATAAAACCCCAATTTCTCCAACATTTAACTCATGGGTCGAACTTGTATGCTTCTATAGCCAAATGGCAATAGGGGAAAGTGACTAAGCAAGATAACAACAAGTTTAATAGCCTTACAAGAATAATATAATAACCAAGATTACTCAAACAACGTACAAGTTTTAATAAAATAAGTCCATAAGTTTTAATACCACCATATATATCCCACACAACTACCTATATGTGCATAAATTTCCTAAAAAAATTAAGCTTATTATTAGACAAACACCCAACCACACTAAATGTAGTAGCAAGTTTAGATTTTCCAAGTCATGGCATTCCCCAATTAAATAATAATGGACAATTATTCAAACAATAATGCATTTAACATGCTAAGCATTCAACCACATCAAGGTTGATGAAAACAAATAATAAAATCATTATTCCATTGGGAAGGTTATATGCAAGAGAATGATATCAGTTCATAATGGTTTCATTAACAATCACTATCCATTCAAGAAGGTAATCAACTTCAGTCCAGAAAAGACTTACTAGTTGTGTAAGGAAGTAAAATTTAAAACATCATAGGCATTACCACCTTGATTTCAATAACAAATCCATCCTCACTATGAATCCAATGCCTTAGTGAAAATTAGAGACCCAAATCCTACTATATCTTCCTTTTTAATAGCTAGAATCTGCTCTTTTCCATAATCTCCCTCAAACAAGATAAAATGCCTAAGTCTTCTCCTTGTCCTTCTTCCTCCATGTCCTTCTTCCCTTTTATTTTCCTTTTCCTTTTCCTCTCCTACACCTTTTCCTCCTTCTTTGTGTTTTCCCTTTCTCCTTTACATGTCCCTTCCTCTCTTCTTTTCTATGCCTTTTTCTTTACTCTATATTTCTTCCCCTTTGTGTCCTTTTTCTCTTCGCCCCTATGCCTTCTTCTTTCCCAACCACCACCTAACTTCCTCCTTACTCCCCACCTCCTCACCATACTTTCTACCCATCTCACATTAATTATGGAGAGAGAATAAGCTCCCCCAATGACATTGACCCATTTCCCCAATGCCAAAACTCACTAGGTCATTAATGACCTTATTCAAACTTTGAATCAAAATCTAATGAAATAATAAGACAAATAATGGTAATTTAAATAAAAACATAAATATTATTTAAATGTTAACCAATTAATAAAATAGTGAAACAAGTGATAATAATTAAAATAATAAAATAGGTATTATTTTAAAGGTTATTAGATGTTTGAAAACTACCATAGCCAATTAACTCGGCCATTAATAATTGTCAAGATGCCATGATTAAAATTCATGTGGAAAGGGGGATGTCATGGGTAGGTAAATATAGGTAGGTCTCTAAGGGATTTCAAGTTAAGCAAGGGTGATTCCATGATGATGAGATGGGGAGGTGTACATAGGAAAGAGAAAAGGGGAAGTCTGAGTAGATGGATACATCACCATCAACATGCAAGGAAAAAAAACCATAAATGACATGATACAAAAGAAATCAAGATAAAGTATAATAAATCATGATTGCATTAATAAAAAACAACTGACCAAATGAATGTCACTAATCAGTAATGCCATGTTACCTATTAGAATTCATCAGACTTCTCATAACCACTCCACTACCCCAAAAGCCAATGCCAACATCTAGTGTAGCTCATAATCTGCACCTACAACCACCAAGTGAATCCAAGATTAATATCTGATCCAAAAATCAATAAAAATATAAAGTAATAATAAAATACAATTAAATATTAATTACATCCAATAATACATACATCATCATGTGTAGAATTATAACATGATAAATATATCATTGTAGTAAAATATCACAACATCAAACTCAATACATAGTGCAATTAAGTAAAGAAGCAATGTAAAAAACTATACATAACATATATCAACATTTAAATAGTCAAGTCAAGGTGTTGAAACTACCCTAATGTTCTTTTTGAAACTATCCTTTAAAATACATAATTGACCATCAAGCACACCACTACATAAATTAATGCAACACAAAGCAACATACAAACATCTATGAGAGGTAATAATAACCAACACTTAGAATCCCAATTATCCTAAACGGGATAAGGCTATAAAAAACCAAGAAGCAATTAAGCACATCCATTCTTGTTAGGTTAGCTGATTGCTATATAAGTAACCCATATATGATAGGAGTGCCATACTTAAGCATGGGGTTCAAAACTAAACATAAGAGTCCATCTCAAAATTGGACTTAGGGTAATCTTATCACATCATGAGATTAATAGGATCAGGTTTCTAATCCATTTCTAGAGATGATATAACATAAGTGTAAGAGTCCTAAACCCTTTAGGAAATCATACAAGCAAGGACTACTTACTTTGATCACCATAATAGGATCCAAGGTTCTTTAAGAATAATTACACCTTCACTCCCTTAATTGAAGAAGGATACACACACATGATAAAACTCCATGTATAAATTATTTTTATATTAACTAAATGAGACATCATGCACTTATCTCAGGGTGGATGACATCACATATGTGAACATCCTAGTGAATAAGCATGCAAATGGCATGGGGAAATAACTACTTCATGATACAAGGATACCATCCCATAAGCCACCCATAGGGATCTACACCCAATTATTTCCTATTTATCCTTTAGTTAATATATCCTATTATTATGAAAACATAGGCGTTCATGCCATCTAATTAGCCTAAAAATGACCCTGTAAAATTTCATTATTTAAAAGGCCTTGTGCATTAACTTAGGTGTTTAAGAAGGAAAGTATGATTTATAAAATCATTACCAAGGTAAATTATTTAATCATAAATCCATGTGTCAACTTAAAGGTTCCCATAACCTACTAATTCTCATCCGCATCCCAGGATTATTTACAAACACATGGGTTATTCACATATTAATAATCCCAACACAAAGTATATTGTTAAGCTCACTGACAAGGATCAGATTTCATTTAAAGCATGCACATAACTAATATAAGCAAGGAATTTCCCCTCTTATATAAGCATTAATGACAAATAGCCAACAACCATTAATCAAGAGATTCATCATAACATTTGAATTATTAGCATTTCAAGGAGTAAGGACATATGTCTAAACCACCATAACACTATTAATGGTATAATCCATAATTCCTAAAGTGGTATCATATGTGATTATCATTAATCTTGATTACTTCATTGCTTAGTCAATATAAGGAATCCACTTAAATGGTATTACAACCAATTCTATGAAATGACATAAAAAGTAAAAGACCAAAAGTTTCATAAT
>JARHVA010001003.1:2472500-2485000 GCA_037957365.1 Torreya grandis | reverse complement strand
AAAAAATACAAATACAATCATGTATCCTTTAATGATATTAAAAAAAATTACCAATGAAAATCCATCAAATGTCGAAACCCTCACATTATTATGCAAACAAACTAACATTCCTTCTCTCCATGCTTAATATTTTAAAAATATATAAAGTATAAGGAGATAATCAATTGGCAAGGTCAAACCTAAGCTAGGGTATAAACCCAAACACAATAGCAAAATAATCTAATATCTAGATCAACATACCTAAAACTACATTAACAATTGATAAAACCCTGCCCACTAAACTAAATTTGATTTACACTAAACACACAGCCAACTCAAGGAGAATGGGATTTGCGTTTATATATATTTGGTCCTATGGATGGGTCATACCAATCCATAAGGTTATAAATATAATTTTTTTTAACTTTACAAAAAAAATTCATAGCAAAAAATAATTTATGGGTTCATAGAATACATGGTGAGCATTATAATGAAAACTAAAATAATAAGTTAAATAGACCCTACATCAATATCCTTGTTGAGCCATAATTTCTTCCTTTTTTGTATTATTTACTCTCTTCCCAACTTCCTCTCTCTGCTCTATCTATCTCATCATGTGTTCTCCACCATCCTTGGCTTTATTTTATCTCTAAAACCTTCTAACTAGTTTTCCAAAATTTTCACCATCATTTCCTCACAAAAAATCCATATTCCAGTTAACTCATCTAAAAATACATTATTTGCCATCCATGTAGAGGAGTTATTACAAATGATTCATAATGACTCAAAGAGTCTCAAAGTATCTTCCCCTAGGAACCCTAAATTCTCTACACATTCCAAATCAAATAATGACTTAACATTATAATTACTAGTGATAACATTAAATTCACAACCCAAAATTACCATGAAAAAAAAGGTAATTGTTTGAATGTCAAAATACAACCATGCATGAGTGGTGTGATTTAAATGTCTTTTGACTTCAAATAACCATCCCATAATGAAACATAAAACAATGCCTTTAACCAAGTTATAATTTAAGACCATAACAACCACAATAAAGCTTATTAACATTCTTAAGATAATGTTTTCAAAACATATTCATTATAAAATGCAAAGGATAAAATCCTTATGCCTTCTTTAGACATTAAACAATATAAAACATCATTATTGCCTAAGGTTAAACAACCCTAAAAATAACATAAACTAATTATTTTAAATCAAAACAATGGATTTAGACAACTCCAACATGCCTTTTGGTTTAATTACAAACCCTCAAACAAAATGAATTATTAATAAAAAAAATTTAATATTCCCTTGTTTATTACCAGATATCACGAAATCCTTAATAAAACAACATAATCACACTTCACATCATAGCAAGATAAATAATGGACTTATAAAACACAAGTTGTGATAAATATGAAGTAAACTAGGTAAATGTTTCATTTTACCTTAGCAAGTGTTTGCCAAACTTTTTTGTGATACAAAGTACATAAATGCAAACATATATGAATATCATAATGCAAAACATTTTAGCAATTTAGATAATATGCAAACATAGTAATCAACCAGATCCACATGTTACATTGATGTAAATCAACTAAAAATTATTAGATAATCCTACTCTGTGTGGTGTGTGTTGGGTTTAGTGATTTTGTTCTCTTTCTTCACATAATTCTCCATCTACATCATCCTCTCTAATTATACCCTTCCTTGATCATAAGTCAAGAGAGTGGAATCCATCTTACATGCACCTCAGTTTAAATGAGCAGTAGTTAGACAAAATCATGTAAGAAAACATAATAACTACTGAAAAAAATATACTACATAATCCATATTAAAATGAACCATAGAGAATACAATAAACTAACTAATCAATTAACAATTATTATTAAAATTAATAAAAACTATAAAAAATCAATATATAACAAATTCTAGTTACTTAACACATCAAGTAAACCCATTATTTAGCACATAATAAAAAATAATAAGTCTAGAGGAAAAATTAAGATGTAACATCCTTCACCCTAAAGTTAGTCATCGTCTCAGTGAATCTTATTTCAATTCAAGTTATGAAATAAAATAGTGTTTAACAAAAACTCAAACATAATGTCAAAAAATCACTAACTAAACAAATGAGGAAACAACTTATGAAACTCTTCATAATCTTTTCAAGTAGAACTATCTTGAGAATATTGGTCCCACTGGACCTTCCACTATGACATTTGTTACACAAATTAAATTCTCCAGTGTTAATAATTCTAACTAGTTTTAATTTGATACCCAGGGACTGAGCACCTGTAAAGCATTTCAATCCAACATATGAAAAAGATCAACAACATACTTTTGAAGATAGGACACATGGAAAATATTATGCATGACTAATAAACCTAGTGTAAAAAAAGGCTTGCATGCTACATGATTGACAACTTTCATGACCTCAAAGGGTCCCACATATCTAGTAGACAACTAAGCTGATTAACCAAATTTAGTAGAGCCTTTATGTGATTTTACCCATAGAAATACTTTGTCTCCCACTAAAAACTACCTTGTTATTCTTTTTAGACCAGTGTAACTCTTCAATCTATCATTAGCTACAATGAACCTTTGCCTTATTAACTTAAACTACTCTTCCATTTCAATAAAAATATTTAGACCAAAGACTAATCATGTTTTCTTACCTATCCTAGATGATTGGTGTTATACACCTTCTTCCATATAATGCCTCAAAGAATCCATTTTTAATGTTGATTGTTATGATTTATTGTATACAAACTCAACCAATGGAATTTATTCTTCACACCTATATTATTCATCCATGTAGTACATTCTCAAAAAATATATTAATAAATGATTAAATCTTTCTCTTTATCTATATGTTTTTGGATGGTATGTTGAACTAAATTTCAACTAAGTACACAAAGTTAAATTGAGAGTCATCGAGAATATATTATTTTTTTAATATCTATTTGAAATAATCCTTTTTGGAAACCCGTGAATCCTATACACTTATTTTATGAACCTTTCTAGAATCATATGTCCAACATCAAAAATCTTACCAAGAAGGAAGTGAGATAATTTGCTGAGTTTATCAACAACCACCAAAATCACATTCTGACATATCAAAAACCCTTGTCCAAATCCCATACTAATGACATACCACTTCCATTCTAGCATATAATGTGGGTGTAGCAACCCAACGGGATGCACATGCTTATCCTTAATTCATTGACATTTTATCCATTAATAAATAAAGTCAATGGCATCATTACTGATTCATTTCCAAAAATATAATGGTCTCAGCTCTACTTAGAGCTTAGTCATACCTTAATGAACTAAATAAGAAGCATTGTGTACTTATTTAAGTACCACACTCCTCAAATTCTCCTTATTTGATATATAAATCCATCCTTTGTACCTTATTAAACTATCATATTCAAATTTAAATGCCTCAAACTTAGGACCTTGGGAATTTTGAGGTAACAAAAATTTAACCTGATCATAAAACTCATTTCCTAAAGAAAATTTCATGACTTAATTGTGAAAATTACTCCTGGTAGTAGCTAAAGTTGTTATATACCTTCAATGACTAAGGGCATCTTCAACCTTATTTTCCTTGACTTTAACCATTATCTCTAATGTGCATTCAGATTAGGTTGGGATAAAATATACTCGAGTCCCAAATTATTAGTCTTTAGCTCAAATGGATTTCCTAATAGATAATACCTCCAAACTTGTAAGGTATAAACAATTACGGCTACTTCTAGATCATTTGAGGCATAATTTAGCTTGTACTATTTTAACATTAGAGGCTCATAAGTTAAAACATAGTCCTATATCATAAGAAATCCTCCAAGGCCATCTTTTGAAGCATCAGTTATAATAGAGAATTAGGCATTTGAATTGACAACTCTCAATACCAGTGCTAAGGTGAGTCTTCTTTTCAACTCCTGAAAAGTTTCCTTGTACTTCAATCACCACATGAACTTATGAATTTTTTGATGAAGAGAATTAATTAGATTTGAAATCTTAGAAATATTTGGAACAAATTTCTTTTAATATACTACAAAACCCATAAAACTAATAACTTCATAGATGTTCTTAGGTGATGACCATTCCATAATGACTTTAATCTTAGAAGGATCCACATAAATTCCTTTTTCAGATATAATATTCCCAAGGTACTATACATTTTTCTAAAATAAGGCAAACTTTGACAACTTACCAAATAATTTATTATTTTACAACCATAGTATAACTAAATTCAAATTCTCTAAATGTTCCTCCTTAGATTGTGAATAGATGAGGATATCATCTAGAAATACTAAAATGAATCAATCTAGATAATATTTAAAACATTATTTATGAGATTCATAAATTTTGTAGGCACATTTGTTAGCCCAAAATTTAGAACCATGAACTCATAGTATCTATATCAAATTTTGAATTTTGCTTTCAGAATGTCTTCCTAAAAAAAACTCAATTGATGATATTCATCTCGAAGATCAACCTTTGAGAAAACTGTTGCTCCATGTATTTGATAAAAAATGTAATTAATGCGACGTAAGGGATACCTATTTTTTATTATCACCTTATTCAACATCTTGTAATTAATACATAGGGGAAGGGTTATATCCTTATTATTAACAAACACCACTATTGTACCCCATGGTGACAGACTTGGTTGAATCTACCCTTTAGACAAAAACTCTTGAAGTTAAGCCTTAAACTCCACTAATTCATTTTTCATCATTTTTTAGGGGTATTTAGAATGTAGTTCAGACCTTATAGTGATGTTTATTGAGAAATAAAATTCTCTCTTAAGAAGGTGAACCTGATAATTATATAGGAAAAACATCTAAAAATACATGGAGAGTAGGATAATCTTCAATAAAAGGCTTTTTTGATTCCTTATCTCATTTAATTTTACAAAAAAATCTTGATGCTCTTTCCTTTGAGATTTATTCTACTGAGTTACATAAATATGCCTCAAATTAAGCTCCCACTTAACTCCTTAAATTTGGATTTGATTTCCCAAATCATCCATATATTTAATACTTTTAAGTAGACAATCTTCCCTTGCTTTATGTTAAGCTAAACAAAATACCCCTAGGAGCATTTCATATGAACCCGAAGGAGATACAAATAAATCCAGTACCATAATGAACATTTTTAGCTTGATCTCAGCTTTAACAAAAAAAAATTGACCTTAACCTTGGATTTGTTCATGTATTGAATAGACCATTCATTTGTCTTAACACTAGCTTTTTTAGATAACTTATTAAGAATACTAGGAGAAATAAAACATTCAGTAGCTCAAGTGCTAATCAAAATTAAAATTGGTTAAGATCTAATTAAAAATTATGTTTTTGTTTTTGGTTTAGATTTTGGATGGATTTTTGTTCTACTAGGATTTTCTCCATGTGTGCCATAGAGTCATTCCTTGATTTCTATCATTTTAGCTTATTTTTATATCATGACCCTTGTTAGGCTACCTATATGACTAGAAATTATTAATTTTTAGGGTTTGTCATCTTTGAATAAGGCCAACATATTTAATCACTTCTCATTCTCACCTATCTATTCTATATATGGATAATGATGATGAAGCATCGAGCAATGCCCCCCTACAAGCACCTAAAGAATTTTAACATGAAGGTCTACCACGACGTAACTCTTCGAAACCTGATGTTATTTTACTAATTCCAAAATTTAAAATTGCTTATCAATGGCTAGAATAATTTTGTTTAATACGATACTTTTTGGGTTAAATTCCATATATAATTATGCTTAGGTCCTAGGTTCACATCCATTAGGTTTCTCATGGTATAAAGCTTGAGAGTAATCAGAAAATGACCAAGGGATTTTTTATGTTCCATTTTTTTGACCCTTCTCATGTAGGAGGTATCCTCCATAATTCAACCACATGGTATGTTAGGAACTCACTTATGGTTCTCTCCTCTTTGACATGGGAGTTTGTAGTCTTCAAGCACTCTGGTCTAAAGGTCTTGATTTGGGTATAATTTCCAGGTCTCATGCTCCCCTGTTGGAATTTTATTCACTAGATAGCTTCCTCTATAGGTCAGTTTATTTTCCATGAGAAAAATAGGTTATACTCTTCTAAACCATAGAAGTGGGTTTATGTATAAGTAGACCTCTCTTTAGACCTCAAAGAGTTTGTGGAAATTAAAGTTGGGGATGTGAGACACTCTAAATGAGTCCTATATATCAACTTGCCCAGCATATGTTTTTGATGCCAAGCCATCAACCATAAAATTTGAGACTGTCCCCTTTAATTAGCACATAAGAATGTGCCCAATCACTCATCCTCTCCTCCTAAGCCCTCTCTAGAAGATGGAAAAAATCCAGATGAGGATGGTTAGACTATAGTAGGAAAGAATAACAACCACACTAAATCCCTAAGTTTAAGTGCTGAAAATCCTAAAGGAGGTAAGCCATCAGCAAATAATCACCCATAGGACTAGGATCCTATTGATAAATATCCTTCTCTAGCTGAATCATTGAAAGTAAGAGAAAAACCTAGGGTCTTCAACACCCCTCTTATAGACAATGCTATATCTTAGGGTCTTGGGGCTTCTCTACCCAGCTCTTCAAGTTTTTTAGACTCACAACCAACCTCTCTACCACTTCCCACTCAATAAAGTTTATACAAAAACTCCCTCATCCCTCTTACGAGGTGTGAAGAGTTGGAGGAAGGAGAGTATTAGGTCGATCCTACTATGAGGAAATAATTTGATGATTTTTGAAATGCCAATAGTGTGCAATTTTTACACAATTATTATGATGCCTTAGATGTCCTAGACTCTAAGGATGTCTCTTGACACCCATCATATATGAATTGAATTTCATGGAAATTTCAATCTTATAGACCCAAAAGGTAACTTTATTTTGTGTGAATTAAAAAATAAGTTTCCAAAGATGGACATTCTTTGTCTACAAGAATTAAAGATGGGAAATTTTTTAATGATGG
The DNA here is from genome assembly GCA_037957365.1 of Torreya grandis. Taxonomy (NCBI): domain Eukaryota; kingdom Viridiplantae; phylum Streptophyta; class Pinopsida; order Cupressales; family Taxaceae; genus Torreya; species Torreya grandis. Next base: position 2,478,030 of record JARHVA010001003.1, on the reverse strand, counting down.
TGGTCACTAACTCTATCTAGCATAATATTATTATTGTGAATAGTAATAATGAGGCAGGATGTGGTGGTATGATCACATTGATTTCTCCAAGGTTATGGCCATACTTAGTGTGATCTGGTGTGGACCCCACCAACTAGTTATTTTGGGCCCTTTTCAGCATTAAAATCCATTTCTTTGGATTTATTAATATTTATGCCTCAAATATCACCATTGAGTGAACTTATTTATGGTGATAGACTATGGATGATCTCCTTGATACTCATTGGATCATATGTGGTTAGTTTAATATTTTATCATCTCCCAAAGACAAAGTGGACCATCTACTAATGCATTGGGTAATTGGTGAAAGGGAGGTGTGGTATTATATGTACACTAAATGGGAATTTAATGACCCTAATTGAATTTTTTAGCCTATAAATGTAGTGTGGTACACATAGAGTAATCTCAAGAATGGCCATAGTTGGATTTTGAAGTGCCTAGATAGAGTAATGATGTCCACCCAACCATATTTTTCCTTTGATAATAGTTTTATCCTCTAGTGCAGGCACTATAGGATTTTGGGATTTTTAATCACTCCCCCATTTGGTTTCATGTGGCATGGAAATTCATGAAACCTAAGATCCATAAAACATAATTCTTTCTTAATACCTCCCTATACAAGCATGAGCCCAATATGGCACACATTCATAGAGTTTTGAATGTGATTCCATGTCTATCCCAATATCTTGTTAGGATTTTTCGGTATGATAATGCCATTAGAAGGACTTCTCACTTTTTGAGAATCTATGGTTGCCAATTTGATAAAATTTGATGACACTCTTACTCTACTACTTCCTCAAAGCTTAATCATTAAAATTTAGTACTAGAAAAAGATCCCTTTAATGAGATCTTATAGGTCAAAGTATTTTATTTGTGGCATCACATCTAGATTGCATATAATTATAGTGCTTAGTGTACTCTTATCACGTCCAAAATACACTAATTGAAGATAGTGGACAAAGTCTAAAAATAATTCTTTCAAATGCTTTGATCTAAAAACTTGAAGCAATAAATCCAAGTTATCTCTAATTCTAGAAGGAGACTATTAGAGACACCATAGATTATTCAAGCCTTTATCTACCATTATCAACAAGTGTTCAGAGCTTAATCATCCTCTACAAACTGTGACATAAACCTTTAATAGTGTCTCCTAGTGGTGCCTTTCAAACCCACTCCCGCTCAACGGGTGGCTTGCGATAGGATCCTCACTATGGATGATCTACATGAGGAAGTGAATCATATGGCAAATGATTAAGCTCTAAGCATTGATGGTTTCCCATGTGAATTCTATAAAACCCTCTGGGATCTTGTGGGTGCTGACTTATATCATGTTTATCAAGAGGCCTTTTTACGCACATTCTATAAGGAAGAATATAAATAAAGGAAAAATTAAATTAATACATAAGCAAGGGGATATCAAGTTGATTTGTAATTGGTGATCAATCATGCTCCTGAATGTTTCCTAATAAATAATTGATAAATATATAGATTTATAGTTACATAATATATTGCCATATAACATTCAAACTGATAAAATAAGATTCGCCAGAAGTAGATATATATTAGACAATATCATTACAATCTAGAAAATAATTTACTAGGCTAGGAGATCTATGTAAAAAGCCATGTTCATAAAATTTTACTTTGAAAAATCTTATGACCATATTGAGTAGCCTTTCATCTTGGCCATGCTTAAATCCCTGGGCTTTGGGCCATATTTAATTTAAACCATCTAGATGCTTTTTTTAGACACCTCAATCATCCTCTCTATTAATGGAGTCACCTATGAATAATTTGGTTTGTTTTGATCAATTAACCAATGATGAGATTTAGCACCTACCCTATGTGTGCTCATAACTGAGGGTTTTGGATATCCTATTAACAATGCCCAAGCTATAGGCCTTGTTAAAGGAATATATCTCCCTTCAGATATAGAAAACCCCTAGGAAGATATGCAACTATTGAATGACCACTTTTTTGATTATTCTTTCATTACTATTATTGAAGAAAAGGATAATTTAAACAATGTCTTATAGTGCCTCAACACCTTCTACCTTTCCTCTAGCTCAAGCATCCAATGGAAAAAATCATTTCTATAGGCAGTTATATCTCCCCATGTCAGATGGGTTACTAAGCATGGTGGGCCTAGATCCAACATGATGAAATATTCAAGTTTCTTGGCATCCCTTTTTCCTTTGCTGCCTCTCCACCCATGTTGTGCTAATATGTTGTTGATATAGTATAAAAAAATTTAGAATATTGGGTGACTAAGCCCTTATCATTAGTAGGAAAATTTCAAGTATACTTGAAAGTGCTTGTAAGCACCAATGTTTACTACACTTCATGTTGGGTTCCTTCCAGAAATTCTTATAAGAAACTTGAAAAAAATCACAGGGACTTTCTTTGGGCTAATTACTCACATGGCCATGGCTTCCACAGGGTTGCTTCGGAATATTGTTGCCTCACATAAAATGCCAAGGGTATGGGGCTCATTGACTTGGCTCAGTAAGGAGTTGCCTTATGTGAAAAATGGATTATGCAAGCCATTGATGATCAGGAAGATTGTAAGGTGTTGTTTCAAAACTACATCTCTTTAGGATATCATAAAGGCAAAAAAACTTGAAAAAGGCTTGGCTTCTTAAATTTATTTATCATCAAAACTCCTATTCAAATTATAGGGTCCTTTGTGGTAAAATGTATCTAAAAACGATAAGGAATATTGTAAAGTGTTGTTTCAACATTGCATCTCTTTAGGATGCCCTAAAGGCAAAAAAACTTGAAAAAGTCTTGGCTTCTTCAATTTACTTATCATCAAAACTCTATTCAAATTATGGGGTCCTTTACAGTAAAATGTATCTAGAAAGCATAGGAAATATCAAACCATGGCTTCTCTAGAATGGATCAGGGTTTTGATATGGGTTATCTATTAACTCACACTCACTATGGTGGTCACATATTATCCATTCTAATGAATTACATCTATCTGAGGGTCCTTTGATTCAATGCTCTCAAGTTGTTTCATAGAGGCATTCATACTATCCAAGACATATTTTGTAAGTAGTCTTGCTTTTGGCTATTCTTGGAAGAGGTGAAAACCAAATTCTAGATAGTGAATAATGATAGAGAATATTATGAAGAAATCTTTAGCATTGTTCTACCTTCAATGTTTCAAAAAATCTTTATTAATTCCACTCATCCTTGGTGGAAGGATTGGAAGTGGTATGTGGAAACTCAGTTTCAAAATTACATCCCCAGATTGGTTATGGGTGGCTTACTCCCCACATGCTTTTGGTGGACAAGATTAATTCTCACTTGGGTCTGTATTCTTCAATTCACACTTGGTGCTTCCATTTTCATACTATTTATGAAGCTTATTTAGATCCTCATCTAGGTTACTTCACTTGGTGTATTCTATATTTGGGCCTACTTATAGGTAGATGATTTGTGCATTTAGGAATTTCTCTTCCCAAATGCCCATTCTATGGCCATTTGGAAATTCTCCCTCATATTTTCTGGCATTGCTCGAAAGCTCAAAGGGTTTGTACATGGATTCATTACCTTTACAAGCATTTATTACTTGATTTTTTCAATGGTAGCATATCCTTCTTGGAGATAAACTCACCTTGCCTTTTAAATATACCCAAGCTTGGCATACTTTCAGAGTGGAGATCATCTTTTGGTTATGGAAAGAAAAAAAATATGGAGTGTTTGGTAATGTTTCTTCATATTTTAATCTTTTTGATTTCAACAAGTCCTCTATTATTTTGAATGTTCTTTTTCTTATTCAAGTGAAGGTAAACAAAGTTTCCACTGAGCTTGGCATCTTCAAGACCTTCTCACTCATTAGGGAGATGCTCCTTGTGCTATGGCATGGATTCCTCATTCTCCACCTAAGTATAATATAATTTATGGAAGAATTTCTATTCCACCTTTATATTGACACAATTTTAACCAATATTAGTATCACTCTCACAATTATAATCTATATCGACACATGTTCCCTGGTAGTCTATACCAAGGGTGGAAAGTCTTATCTCTTTCCCCTCTTAGTTAGGATGGTTATGGTGTTCCTTCTCTTCTTCTACATCCAAATTCTTGGGGGTGCCACTTGGAGGATAGATAGACATGATGAACAAGTTCCCCAAAATATTTTTGGCTATTTATCCTAGTCAGCCATAAGAAGATGACAAGGACACTGCTCAAGATTCTGGTTGGGACCTAATTCTAGATGGTAATGACTTGCCAAGATTGTGTTTGGGTCTAGATGATATGGATCCTCTACCTTTTGACCTTCCTCTAGTAATTTAATGTTATCTTTTATGATATTTTGATGACTCATTCTTAGGTAGGGCCTAGTGTTGTTTTTTGTTCTATTATTTCATATTCCTATTCTTTACCTAATTTGCCTTTGAGGTGTGATTCCATACAACTTGTTCTTTTGTGAATTATTTTTATATAATATATAGATATATTTCATTAAAAAAAATTAAATTGGTTGATGAAATGAAATACATAATAACTCAATAGGACAAGCCTAAAACTCACCCTGAGGGTTTCTAATAACTACATAAATCCTCTACTAGAAACATCCCTACTACTTAGTAAAACCCTTTTTATTACCATCTGTTTTACCTCGAGTGCATTACCTTTTGTAATGATCACCTTCATAGATTATACATCCACCAAGTGGCCCTTTCCTTTTAATCTGTTGATTGCTTCTTAAACCACATTTGAAACCATTACCTAGTTTCTTATTCCTTTAATCACTGCTAAACATGTCATTATGACTCTTGAACTGGTTTTCAGAGTTTCCAATTCTTATTTTTGATACTCATTTTTGGACCTTGCTATATTTTATTAAAATTTATCTCTAACATGATCAAAGGACTCAGATTCTTCTCTTGCTTAACTACCTTCTTGAATCCCTAATCCATAATAGATGGCCCATACACATATACTTCACACCCAATTTGAGTTCTTAATACCATAATGAATTTCTTGATGTAAAATCTCCTATCTTCATGATACTAAGGAATTTAATTTAAGAGATTAATAAATTGTTCCCAATACTCAGTCACTGAAAGTTCTCACTAATTCATATTCTAAAAATCTATCATATTATGATCAAAATAGAGTTGGGTAATCATCATGATCTGAACAAGTTCATGAACTATTATCACATGGTGGTTATAGAGTCAAGATTCATCTCTAGTTTTTTGTTTTGCCCACCACGTAGCTTTTTTATCAACTAACTAGTAAGCTCCCAAAAAATCTTTTATAACCTTATAGTAATTATAAATTTTGAAATATTTTTCCATATTAGTTATCCATGCTTTAGCTCCATCTTCTAGGATAGGTCCATAAAACTTGGTTGGTATAACCTAATTCTTATCTCATGCAAGCTTAAAAATAATATGTGATCTTGTATCTTGAGGTATCTCCTATTGCCTACGCTCCTATGGAACTTCTTATTTGGCATTACGTTCTTCAG
>JARHVA010001003.1:2365000-2460000 GCA_037957365.1 Torreya grandis | reverse complement strand
TTGATATTATGATATTTTAGGACTTTAATATAGATAAATTTTGTTCAATCCCATTCAGTGGTTTTCTGCATTATAGTTAGTCACTAGGTTGGTCTTATATTTGAGAATCCTTTCATTTAAACATTTGTGTGAGTAAAGGAAAAGGTTGGTGACTTCAATTGTTTTGGTTTGTGCCTATATTCTAGATAAATATGAGGTGTATTGAAGAAGGGATCCAGAAAATGTAAAGGGGGATCTATGAGCCCTTGATCCCATGCTAAGAGAAGGACTACCATGTGAACCAATCATAGAATCATTAGATATAAAATAATAAAATAACATTAAGATTTAAAAATATTAAGATAAATAAATGGAGATAAAAAAACTAACAAACTTGAAATAAGCTAAAATATAACTACCTAATATATACCAATTAACCTTTGTACCATATGTTAAGGATTATTGTTTAAATTTGGTATTTACTTTGGTAAATAAGTAGTTTTATATTTGGTTAGAATATATTTGGTTACTATAATATTGTTGGGAGTTACAATAATATTAATAATATAGGTTATTTGTTAGTTTGTGTATTCATATGGATGTGGTTGAGATATTAGTGGCGATATAATCTTCATATTTATTTAAATAGTTTACTATAAAAATGTAATATCCTTAATGATTTATTAATAAGAACAATATATAATATTATTGTGTTCTCTACATATTTGGCTTGATTATTTTTGTGTCAAGTTTATGCAGATCTTGACCAGACTCATTATGTAGTACTAGAGTAGGGATAGCTATCAAAGTGCCATATGGAAATATAAGTTTGTATGGGGTAGATCCATTGTTATTCATGGTAACCCTTTCTATGAGAGTTATGTAGTTTTCATTGTTTCTTATTTAAAACTACATGAAAGTAGCATAGAAAATAGTTTTTATTTTGTTTTGTGATTCAATATGTGTTCATTCACCAAAGATGTTTTGTTTTGAAATAGTATTTAATGTATTATGATCCTACTCAGTCACACTATCTTCCACCTAAGGCTCCAAATCTATGTGGCTCATTAAACACTCTGAGAAAGAGAAAATAATTTTAGTATATTATTAGTCTTTTAGGTTTTTCATCCTATATTGGAGGTTAGTATAGACTCTCAATACTTTCACATGGGTGTAATCAATTTTTTGTAAACATTATTAAATTATACTTATAGCTAGGTTTCAAAACATTGAAGGTTGTTATCACCGAAGCCTCATTGAAAATAAAATAGAGGGAGACTAAATAACCTCCCATTCTTAGGTATCTTGGAGGTTCTAATTCATGAGAAACTAGACTTCATTCTACACTATTGAATACTAATAATTAATAGGTTGGTATTCCTTCTCTTCTATTATCTCATAATTTCAATTTTTGTCCCTCCGTACAAGATATCCATTAGATCAAAATAAAAATAAATATTACAACTTATAAGGCTAGTGTATACAAGAAGAATGGAGGCATGTGAAGCTATGAGATGATAAAAATTAAATCCACGTAGGCATGAGGAAGAAATATTCTCATTCAATAAAGTCAAATTTGTATAGAAAAGGTTTGAGAAATTTATTTATAGTGATGTGGTTCAACAAATGTAGTCCATATATAGAGATGAGCACCTTTGACCAAATATTTGACTACAAACTTGTACTTGATGCACTGTAAATCATCTTGAGGATCATCTAAACCATTTTGGTTTTGCATAGCTTTAGGTTTAAGTTCAATCATATTTAGTTTGATGCAAAGTCATTTATTTATTTTTATTTAGGTATATTTTGTTAGTATCTTTATACTATGAGTGTTCATGTCATAAATTTAATAATGTAATTTGACATGTTAATTAGTTGTATTCGAGTCATATATTTATTTAAATATTAGTTAAAATGGTATTTACAAGTATAGTTTTGTTAATACAAAACATATATATTTTAGATGAATTTAGTTTTAAATGTTTTGTAAGAAATGTCATTGAGTCCAAAAATAGTGTCAATTGTATGTTGATATTAAAAGTCAACGTAAAAAATAATAATCATTATATGAACATAATATTAGGTTACCTCGATATCCTCATTTTGAATGAGTCAGTTTTATTGGGGGTTGTATTATCAAGTAATACATTCATTTAATCCTTAAATCCGAATTTACTAAGTAGTAGACCTATTAGAGGTCAGAAGAAACAAAAGAAGGAGGTTTCAGAGCCTCTCATTAGCCACTATAGAGAAGACACTTTTGATTTAGTGGTGTATTTGATTTTATTTTATACATTTTCATTCCCGTAATGGATTGGAGAGAATGAGAGTGTGGATATCATGGAATATGGTAACAATTGTATAGGAGGGCAAATAACTACAAAAATATTTTGAATGCAAAGATCTTATGACTCCCGTACTTCTTTATGAAGATGATCAGCTCGTGAAATTATCATTAAATTCACATGGATTAAATGTAGTATGTGTTCTTCCCATAGTAGTGGTCATGTGCATCAATATCCAAACAATAAGATTAAAATAGTAGTATGCAAACCTAAATTTATTTATTGGCATACAATTTTTTTGGGATAGTTCTTGAAGATGTCCTTTCTCCCCATGTAAAAACTAAGGTGGAATGTTAAGGATTAGTGTTTACACTTAGTATTTAATTTGGTAAATAAATTAGTTTTTTATTTGGTTACAATATATTTTATTGTTTTAATATTATTGGGATTTATAACAATATTATGAATATAGTTTATTATTTAGTTTATGTATTTTTACGGATATGTTTGAGATATTAGTTGGGATATGATCTCCATGATTATAATAATAGTTTCCTATAAAAATGTAATATCCCAATTGAATTATTACTAATAATAATATATAATATTATTGTGTTCTCTGCATATTCAGCTTCATTATTTTTGTGTTATGTTTATAAAGATCTGAACTAGAGTCATTAACATAAAATGTTACATTACTATAAACACCCTAACTATTCTAATAGCTAGGGATTTCTAGTTGGGTGACATGGTATTGTTTTAGGACAATAGACAAGAAGAAAAAAGGAAACATGGTAAATTTAACCTATTGATGTTAGAATTGGAGAGAACACATATTTACTTAAAGAGCATGGTGATTTAGAGTTAGAGTTTCTTGTCAATGATAGGCACCTCAAGCATTTTTTAATTTGAGGGTTGCATCAAAATTCGTTGTATAGTGTATATAAGCGTTGTTTTTTCTTTTTGTATTATTTTTTAGACTTTTTCTTTCTCAATTTTTTATTTGGAAAAAATCATTTGGATCACCACAATGTGAATGGTTTAAATAGACATCTCAATTCATCTTCTCCAAGTCTTAAGTTAAGGGATTTAATGGAGTTTTATCTCAATGGATAAGGTATATGTTTTATCCACTAGGAATATAATGGGATCTATGGATACCCATAAGAGGTATTTGTCCATAGAAAGATCCAATGTTGTAGACGAAAATGTCCCAGGCCATTTTGGTCCCCCTATGATCATAATGTGCATATATTATAATACGTAGGAAGTTTTTTCATCACCATAATAAGGTTCCCTATATATTTTGTTTATTCTTTGTTTTTTATATATTAAGGTTTTTGTGCCCTTACTTCATTGGTCATTTTCTTCATAGCTAAAATCAAATCCCCCTCTACTTCAATTTTATGTCATAAGTCATTATAGGTTTAATTAATAATGTGGTCTTAGTTAATCCAAGATGTGATTTGGTGGGAATTTATATTTATCATGCACTAACCTCAAAAAAATTCAATCCCACCCATGGCCACTCCCTTATACCTAGGTTTAATTTTTTTGTGTTGTACTAGTGTTTTCTATTGTCTCTTTATACCTAAATGGTCAAGTGTCAATCTATAAATTTTAGATGTGGCCAATCTATTTAAGCCTAAGTACATGTTCACAATGAATTATTAAAGTGAGTGGATATTTAAAATTTTTGGTCCACCCATGAAATTAAAAGTTTCAAATTCTCTTTTGTGTATTTGATATATTTTAGGTTACTTATATTTCATTCAACAACTTGTCACAACATAATTGTTCATTGGGTATATCCTATATCTAAGAGGTATCTAGTTAAAACCTTATTTTGATGAAATGTTAATTTAGGTGACTTAATAAAACTTTTATTATGCTCTAATATTAGACTAATATGACTTTGATTGAATTTTCCATTGGATCTAAAAAATATAGAGGGTTTTGGTGAGACCATTATCACGTGGCAAATGAAGGACAATATTGTCAACTAATCACATTACCACATAGTGAGATGGAAGGATAAGAAGGCCTCAGTGATTCTTTGAAATCTATAGTATGTAAATTTTAAAAATTCCACATGTCATACACATGTTCCATTCACGTGATAACATCTATAAAAATAAAAATTTGTTACACGTCTCATTCCCATTAACCACGAATGACAAGTTTAAATGCAAACACAAGATATGTCCATGGCTAATTAATATTTTCCAATTTAAATTAAAAGTGGTATCCACATAATATAATTAATGTTTTGACATGGTGGCATTTGATATGAGGATGAAAGATCATGAATGCTATAAAATATTAAGGCAAAATTACAAATTTCATGGGTATACACAAACTACAGAGAGGCAAGTTACCAACATATGTTAATTAACCTCATGACCATATGAGTCTAAAGTAATGAGGAGAAGCCATGTGTATCTTTCCTAGTGGTCAAATTAAATTAGCTGAAAAATATTAGTTTGAGGATCATGGATCTTCTTTCTAATGACTTGTTTGCATGTGTTATTTAGAAGACATAGAACAAAGGCTGAGGTCGAGAGTGCAATGGACCCTATGATACATCAATTCATATATTGCCTTTTATAGGCCAATTATAATGAAAAATTTTATTTCAAAGAGGGACTAACATGGAGATACATGTAAAGGAATTTTTAAGGTTAATTTATGACACATGGCCATCATAATCACAAAAGAAAGTGGTTCCAAATGTCTAGTATAAACATGTTTGATTTAATAAATCCATTGGTTGCATATAGTGGAAAAAAGTTAAATTATAATTATAACTATTAAAATACCCCATAAAAAATTAGGCATGGCCATGTGTTTTAATTTAATTGCTCAGAGGATGTTTAGAAATGATAAAGGAGGTCTATGAACACTTGGAACTCAAGGTTTCGAGATGGCTTCACATTGATGGATAATATGCTCACTTTTTCGGGACAACAATTTGATGGGTATCTCCATTTTAACTACCCATAATTTGATGATGATTAACATTTTATAAGGTAATATATCAATTGATTAGTTTTGTGGCCATAATTTTAGTTTCACACCTACATTTTGAGTGTAGTTGGTGTCATTGAAAATGTCTTTTCAATGGCAATAGAATGGTTTTATGTTTGAGGTTGATTGATGCATATAAAAATTTATGTGCACAAATAAATTTTTGATCTCTTATAAATCTAATGGTGAAATACCAATGCAAAAATAGAGTAATTAGGTGAATTATAATGCATTTGGTTTTGGAGATAATTATATGCACTATAAATAGTTTTGAATTTCCCTATGGTGAAATTTTGAGTAATGCATGCACTCTCTTAAAATGTTTCTATTTTTTTAATCAAAATTGTTAGTGAGATAGCATAACAAGTGTCATTACACAAGCTAACTATTTCCTATTCTCTTAATTTCACACCACGACACATTATTTATGAGGCATTTAGTTTAGTCTCAATATGATCTTTGAGTTTCTTCCAAGATAAATTTTTCATTACAAATGGTTTATTCTCATGTAAAATTTGTTTTTTTATCAAAGTGAATTATTCTTCAGTGAACTTAGGATTGGTGTCCACTTGTCAATTGATGCCATAGGGAGTGGATCAAGCAATCTATATATTTTTAAAGATGAATAATGATTGGATGAAAGTGTCATTCACCTTAATGTTGACACATGTCCATTATAAGACCAATAATGAAAAAATATATAGAATAATATTTGGATATATTTTAGGGAATAGAAATTTGTGAAAGTTCCATTCAACTATATATTTTGTCTATGGAAAATAACAGTATCCTAGAGGGTTATGTTTTTCTATTTTTTTATTCTACATTAGTGGGAGTCTCACTTAATTCAAATATTTTCATGGTCTCATATAATTGAGAGGAGTCTTTAAGTTGGTTAAGATTCACAATTATCAAGTGGTCATGGAATTAAAAGTCCTTGAATGCATTATGGCTAAATTATGAAGCTGTAAAGATCCTTGTATAACTATAAAAGTGTTATATATGATCTTGTTCATTAATTTAACTATCAATGGTTAATGCATCAATCTCATAACATATGAGGTCTTTGTTTTGTCACTTTAGTACTTATTTGAATTATGAAATAATATGCATAATTATTTTAATTGTGTGTCTATTTGAGTTGTCATGGGAAGACTCATTGAATCTTCAAGAATACTTTATTTCCAATTGGATGGAAGATACTAACTATAACTGATTGATCAATCCTCTTTTAAATTTATATCCATGAACTATACTACTAAGACCTTTTTCAGTTTGAATATTTTATAATGATCTTGATTATCATACATTATGGTCTATATGAGTTAATTAAATTATGTGTGTGCATGTAATGTTGTGAATTTTGAGCATTAGATCCATAAATGGAAATATTCACTTATGTTTTCTATAAACTTAGTCTAGATTTTTAGTAGCATATGTGTATTTTTTTGTGACATTAAACTGGGTAAAATAATTATAGTGTACCATCTAGATATATGTTATATAGATCTTGTTGTATATAATATTTAATTTTATAATAATTTAGTTTCTATCAATTTGGCCTTATATATAAATAATAATAAAGATTAGGTCACCTCTTTTACCTCAAGTTGTAGTTTCCTTTAGTGAATATGTAATGTTCATCTCACTACATATTCAAAGATGATAACATGGAATCCAATAATTATGATGTGTCGGTGATAATCTAAGAGGGAATATTTTATAATAATTTTATATCATGCATTATTAAAAAAATTTACATGGTGACATGTATATACCAAATAATAAGAATAGGTGGCTTACATGGGCAACTACTATACTTTTTATTTTATCTAGTCATTATGGTTATGTAGATAGCTTAAAATATGCTTTATTATAATTAAAAGTTTACCATATACATTTAATTAATACATGTTATTTACTTTAGATAGGTATTTTCCCCATTAAATTTTTATATGTAAGTGGAATATTATATCCTAAATGTGTAGGTGCCCCAATTTTTCATTTTTTTACATATTGATGGATTTTACATTCACAAGCACACTATAACATTAAAATCAAATTTATATTCTAATATATAGTCCAAAAGCTATTATTATCATGGAAATTGGAACATTCTAAATCCTTATCCTTATCCTACTTTGACATGATAGACATCAATTGTGATGTAATTTTCCACAATCTAGTCATGACACATGATGCGTATACCATCAAGGGGCATATTAGACCTACCAAACCAAAGGTAAAATTAATAGTAAAGGAGTAAATCATCAATATTTTAAAAATAATTTTCATTAATCTTTTCAATTACACCAAGTGGATGTCCAATATCATCTCCATTTTCAAAAAGAATAGTCTGATATGAATATGCATAAACTAATAAGACATTAATAAGGAATGCCAACAATAATAATTCCCCTTCCCATCCATTGATGTGATTTTTTATTATATTTTGGGATAAAAACTACTATAACTCATGTATGGATTATTTGGATATAACTATATTTGCATCTCTGATGAACACAAAAGTAAGACATCATTCACTACACCTTTTGGAACCTTTACCAATGTTTTAATGTCATTTGGGATAAAAATGAAGTGGAAATGTATCAAAGGGATATGATACACATTATTTTAGATAATATAAAATTGATGAACATCATCACACAAAACATAACACAATTTCATAAGCTTGTTACTTTTAAACATTCCAAGACATACTCCTTAGGCTGGTTCTAGTAGGGCAAGTATATATATGTATGATGATCATTCACATTCTAATATAATTTAAATAATATGGAGTACAAAATCATTTATGACATCACACCTGTATAAATATAGACATATTATTAGGGATAACATATTTTTATGAATGACATGGTTTTTATAAAGACAAAGAATATTAGTGAACCATTATTGAAAAATGTCGTATCTTCAACCTTTTGGTATCATATCCACTAACGAACACCACAATGGTCTTTACTAAGTAATGTCATAAAATTATCTTGCACATAAATTTTTTTATGTTCTTCATTGTTTATCATGATACAAGTAAATAATTTAATCATTGGTACTAAACTCAATCAAATTCATGTCACAACATCAATCACTCAACAAGCTACTAGAGTAGAGTAATGGATCATTACAATAACCTGAAGGTTTACATACACACTAAAAATTAAAAACTACATATATTTGGTTATTTAATAACCTATTCTAAATATCCATATATAATACATATCATTTTATAATAATGTTCAAATTTGACACCAAATATGAAAAATACTTGATTAGGGCAAGATCAACACTAGTTATTCACCTTCTGTGAGCTTTATTGTCCTCAAAAGAAAGAAGTATGCGTTATGGTGTCTCTAAATAGACTACCATGAACTAAAAATATCATTGTGAAGAATTATTATCCATTTTCATGCATTTAAGATATCTTAGAATGGATTAAAGTTTAAAAATACTTAACTAGAATCAACTTGAAACTAAGCTACTATCTTGTTCTGGACCATACCTAATATGCCTTGAATATAGTCTTCAAATCATAGGAATAAATTTAAAAATAGTTTTTTATGCCTTTCAAATTTACAAACATTCCAAAAACATTCATGGCATTGATTTACTCTATATTGAGGAGACAACACATGGATAATAGTCTCAACTTTACCAAGACATGGGAGAGATCACGTTTCACACACCTTAGACACCTTGTGCTAAAAATATTTTAAACAAACTTATAATAGTATACCTTTATATTTTCATAGATCCAAAAACTAAGCTACACCATTTAATATGTATGAATTCATGTTATATACTAAAAATATCAATGTGCTTCAAGTTTGGACAACTCCATATAATCTCATAGAATTGCTGATTTTTCATATACTATCCAAATTATACTATAAGTATAAGATTTTTTCTCATAATTCTTGGCATGTTATATAGATATTAAATGCTAAATCTTATTTAGACTTGAATATTCTATAAAAATGTATTTCTTAGGGTCTCAAACAATGTCTTTTTGTAGTGATTAAGCTCATAATGCCCAATGTTACACATTCCTTCAAATTAAACACATAATGAATTTGACTTGGCACTCAATAAATTTTACATACATCATATATATACGATAACATAATTATAAAATAAATATAAGGACACCATTCAATGTTAAGCTATCTATGAAAAATAAATATACATTATTATGCAATAAGTTAAGCAATAACACCACTACATATTAGGGGAAGGAGATAGTAATTCAATCATAAGACATATAAGTTTTTTAAGACATATAACATGTTTGAGAATGTGTACCAAATGAAGTGGGTCACTTACCTACAATATTTCCATCTTGTGATGAAACATAAGTAGGAGAACTATAAGAATACATCAGATGACCTTAGCATATTTTCGGTTGATGCACTCATAATAATAATTAACATGGATTGCCATAATGTTTCTGATTTGGTATCCATCTACTTAGATGATAAGTACTTCATAAATACCTACACTAACACCATGCAAGGTAAATAGGCTTGGGAAATATACCTATCCAACCAAATTCTCTTCAAGATTAGGATTTTTTGTCTTTTTAGTGGCACTTCACACTAAATAATCATCTAGAAGTTTCACTACATGAAGAGATAAGAAAATTTTAGGATGACAAAAACTCTATTTGTATTTTAATCATATTTATACTACTAGTAAATGTGTATAAGAATGAAACAACACAATAAATATTCCATTTCTTATTACCTTGTAAATACCATAAATAAAATCTTGGGACCTTGCACATATCTATTGATTCCATCCAATACATGTGAAATTATCATCATGTATTTCATGACTATGTTAATTATGGTAAAGTATAATCATGAAAATGTGTTCATTTTAGTTGATATATATTTTAATATGGTTGACATTGTTTCTTGGAAGAAAGATATTGATGTAGTTTTAAATACACAATATTTATTGTTACAATTATATCTTAGCTTTAGAATCCTAGCATCCATCATAACTAGTAAAGATCTTCCTTTTTCAGTGATTTTTTGCAAGCATTGTATAATTGTTGAGCATGAAATTAGATTTATTGATGATGTTTCATATTTTATGTGTATACAAAAGTTTTTAGCCACAAATTTATTCATATTTTCAAATTTACATCTATATGCATGATCACACTTGGGATGATACGCTATTATGCATCCTACATTGATACATAAAAATAATTTCATAACTCTAAATAGAATATTCCATTGTAGAATGTATTAGATTCCATCCTTCATGTAGGATCTAGGAGTAATGGAATAATAAATGTGAAATTTACATTGCTAATAAAGTATTCAGTAAAAGTTTTATAATGTATTATTTTTTATGGGATTTATAAATAAGTTGAAAAGATATATAATCTTTTCATTATGTGGTTTCAAGACTGAACCAACATTCCTGTGAACCAAAAAACCTACTAACAAGCTCATTTAATTACTTTACTAACAAAAAATAAAGCAAATAAATAAATATAACCATGGATCATAGATGACCTAAAAAGGTCCCCCTTGATCCAAAGGGGTATGAAAGATGAAATAGCTAGAGTGATGACTCTAAAGTCATAAAAGGAACTCTATCACAATTACAAGTGGTATATTATACCTCTACCACTAACAAAAAACTATGCCACTTCATAAAGAAGATTATCCCTATGTATGGAAAAAAATAATTGATGAACATATTCAAGTCCTACTCATCCCTAATGATCATCATACCATACTATAGTGGAACATGATCTAGCATGTCAAACTATATTGACCCACATAAGGTACCACATAGTAACTCATACAAGTGATAAACCTATACTATGTACAACACATCTCCTTGATTTTTAACAAATGTTGATGACATTTTCTCAACACTAAAGGTGGTAGCAACCCCTATCAACTCATACTATTATCAATGACTGATCAAAGTCCAACTAATGACTAAATCTTTTCCCCTTATTGAGAAAGAGGTAATAAGTAGTGAATCGAGAGAAACAAAAATACCTAACTCTATTTACTCCATGTTATGAATATCAGATATACAAAGCCAAAAATAGAACTATAAGAAAAAACATGAGCCAAAATTTTTCATTCAAACATTGAACCCATACTTTGAGCAAATAACTAATTGGAGAGGGTAATTATCCTCCATCATCCAAGGCATCATCCAATGTCTAGTTGTCACTTAGATGGTGTCAATCAGAAGGATCCTAAGACATGTAATGGGTGATGTGTTTGTTGACAACATAAGCAAGTGGTTGCATTTTGATAATTTTTATGTCGAAGGTCTCAATTTCGATTGAAAATTCACTTTTATACATCAATTTTAATATATTTATTGTAAAACTCACATAATAACACTTTAGATTACAATATTAACCATTTAAATGTATCTAAAACATTTAAAAACCTATAAATTTCCTAGTCACACAACCATCTCTAGATAAAATTATGATTTGTCATAACTTTGTCTCAAGAAGACACAAATACACTCTTATATTATTGATTATAAAAAAATATTATAAAAATGTTCCTTTTAATGAAAACAATAGTTGGAGGTTTTTGATCCTGGAACGTCTCCTTTTGACAAAACATCATTTGCCAACTCTGTTAATATCAATTTGAATATTAATTTCTAAGATAATCTATTTTAAATTGTATTTTTTTAGATTTTAACAAACAAAAAAAATAATACATGTATGTGAAATTAATTCACATTGAAAAATTTGTGCATGTAAATATACTTCACTCCATTTATGTTTGCACTTGGAGGGACCCATGCTGTTAGGTTTTACTAGAGTTTTTGACAAGATTTTAAACTCTTCTTGTTTACAAGTATCAAAATTAATTTTTATTAAACTCCCTTTCCCAAATTGAAAATATGATGATCGAATAATAGTATATTTTGTTACTTGCCTAATATTTAATTAATCATATTACATTTGAAAAAATATATAAACTACCACTTTTGTGGAGGGCCCACACATCAATGTAAAGACAAAGATTTTAAGAAAGCCTAATTCACTAGCTTAATCTACGATCTCATGTTGCCATACAAAGGTGAAAAACATGGTTTTTTAATTAAATCTCTCTTTAACACAAAATTATGAAGTTTTTATTAAATTTAAATATCTGTCATTTGAATCAAATAAATAAATATGTGTTGTCAGTCTCCATCATACTAGCACACAAAAAAAAAAATCCAGGCACTATTTCTTCTAGTACATCACTCCAATACACATTTTAGTATATCATTATGTCTATTTATGCCACCCAATTTATTTTATCTGCCCTTAATTTCCAATCATCAATAAATTATCTTCCCTTCAATCTTACATAACTTCCTTCAGGTTTGATACCATTGCAGGCTTCAAGAGCAATGTAATAATAACTGTGAAATTTACATTACTAATAAAGTATTTGTTAATGTATGTTTTTTATGGTAAGTACAAATAACATGATAATATTTATAATATTTTCATGAGGTGGTTACATAACTCATCTAATATTCTCATGAACCAACAAACCTACTAGCAAGCTCATTAATTAATTCACTAACAAAACATAAATCAAATAAATAGTTATAACCATCGATCATAGATGACCCTACACTTCACTACCTCTAGACATCTCCTACTTTTCACCACCTTGTATTAAATTACACACAAGGTAAAGGCTAGCGGATAAAGTAACAAAGATTTTTTTTTACATACAACCTATTCATAATCATGTTAAATATATTCTCTCGTTCTCTCAACATAAGTATAAGGAGAATCATGAAGTGCATTATATATATCATGATTTTTTACTTGGATATAAGGTTTAGTTACATATTTTGAATGAGTTCTTCAAGGGTCCACAAAAGAAGATAAATCCTTTATGATATGGTCATTACACACTTCTCAATTTAACACATGAGAATCCATTTGTTCCTAGTCTACCTCCATACTTGAAAATGCATTGAATATTCAATGTGGACTTTTAAATAATTTAGTTCCTTATAATTTTTTATCTATAAGTAACATAATATCATTACTACAATAATCCTCAAAACTATAATTACATAGATAAGGATTATATTATTGAAGTGATAGACACATGAACCCAAAATGGAAGACATCAACCACATAGATTGGTTAAATAAACATATTATGTCGATTAATCAAAGTAATAGAACTCTTAAAATATTCATGTGTGGTTTTTGTAATAACACAATGATAGAATAAATATGATTTATCTTCAATAAAAGGTGAGTGAACCATGTATAGCTATGTATATGCTTAGAATTATATATTTTTACACCTATGCCTCTTACATACAACTCAAATTTGAATCTATCACATCATGTTTCTTCTTGCATGCACACAAGTCTCATAAAACTTATGTGAATTCCATGTTGCACCAATTAGATTACTTGTGCACTATTAAATTATGTAACACTTCATTTTTCATAAATCCTCTTATACATAACTTAACCCATGTAATATAATTTTTGCCTTGAGTAGAGCTTGTCATCACACCCCATCCAGGTTATTGGATAGATGTTTATTCTTAGTTTTATAAAATCTTAGTGTGTTTGTTTGGTTAAACATCTGACCGAGTAATTTAATTGGCACATGCCTAAAATAAGTTCAACCATAACCTAGGAGGAAGATGAAATTAATTATAACCACTATTTTTAAATGTTAGTTAATTATGACTAGCTCTTGTGATGTGTGTGTGTGTGTGTGTGTGTGTGTGTGTGTGTGTGTGTGTGTGTGTGTGTGTGTGTGTGTGTGTGTGTGTGTGTGTGTGTGTGTGTGTGTGTGTGTGTGTGTGTGTGTGTGTGTGTGTGTGTGTGTGTGTGTGTGTGTGTGTGTGTGTGTGTGTGTGTGTTTGTGTGTCCAATACTAATAACATATAAAATATAAGTGGGATAAACATGTGCTAACTATCAGTTCCTTCTCATACATATTTTATTTTCACCTTTAGTATAGTAAAATAATAGAAAATTCTTCCCCTTATGATCATAGGACTTGTCACTCCAAGGATCGATATATAGATTTATATCCTTGTACATTTCCCTACTCATTCACATTGAAATTAAGTTGATTTTTTAAAAAGTATCAGTCTTAAATGTTTTAAATGTGCATTGGTTCACTTTATGTAAAATAACACAACACACTTTTTATAAGCCCATGCTTAACCCTAAGCATAAGGTTTTACTCTACCTATAATTTCATAAAACCCATATGGAAGATCACTTGGTATCTATATTTTTATCCATAAAATAAGGGAATTTAATTTTAAAAATATAGATTCAAACATGTTTTATTATTTGAATTTGACTCATGTGAATAAAAAGATTTTTTTTTGCATGTTCTCAGATGCACAAGTTTATGTTTTGGAGATCCATAAAAGAATTTTTTTTAATCTTACACTATATTCCTATTGTAATTTTAAACTTATTAATAGACACACTTCAATGTAGAATTAAAAAAAAATTCAAAAATGGCCTCATGGCATTATTTACATTTATTTTTTAATTAATTTATCTTTCTCGTTTATGTTATCTTAGTAAGTTTAAATTCTAAAATATTGGTTATTTTTTTAACTTCCACCTTACTAAATCAAATTATATTCAATATCATCTTCAACAAAATCTAAATATTAGTGCTTGTGACATTTGTTTTGTCTTGATGTATTTGAGTCAAAATACCACACATTATAGGTTGTTGACTAGTTCCACAGTTTCATAAATATAAAACCACCCATTGATTCTTATTCATATCTTCATCCACATTTGTATATTGTGGATTATTTCTATTATTTTGAAAATCATATTTTCTCTTTTCACAATATTTATTGAAATTCATTAGTTTATTATAATAATATCATTTCCACCTAAAGATATTACTAATTTTTAAATATTCATCATATGATGAACTAATATGATTGTTTATCTTTCTATACCATTAAAATTAGGTACACTGAATGGAATTTATGTATAACATGAGATTTTTGTTTTTGATTAATCTTTCATTTTTTTTATTTTTGCATGAGAAGTGTAGCCAACTTCTCAAGGATGAGATCTTGTGTCTTCACAATCATGTATAGTGACTCAATAGATGAGTGAAAGGATGGTGGAAATATATTTAGTACAATATTAATGAATCTTTGTCCTTTATAAGATAATTAATTTTTATTAGTTCATCATAGATGTCCTTCATATGCAACAAAATATTAGTAATAAAAACACCCTCTCAAATTTTATTACAAAAATAATCAACTGTAATACACTTCTAACTTCTGAAGTTTTTAATCGTTAAATGTTTCCAAAAATATGAAGCTATAATTGCATTTCAGAATTCTAGAATTAAATTATTAGAAAAATAAAATATTAACATTAAATTTTCTTTATGACATTTATCATAGTCTTTAGAGGGATATGTGATTATTGTTTCTTTTCCAAATAAAATTTGATCAATGTTATTATACCAAAAAAACTCTAAGTATTAATGACTCTAGAAATTGAAGTTTTTATTCATCAATGTCTAGAATCAAGAATTAACATGTTTTGTAAACTAAATATTTTATCCTAATTTTTTAATAAATTAATTAATATAAAAACATATTTTTCATATGAGAAAAAACTATTAGTATAAAACATTAAACTCTTCAATGTTTTAGATATAGTAAATTAATAGTGTTCTATTAAATTACCTAAAATTTTAGAAAAATCATTGTTTCAAGAAATTCACTAATTGTATGGCTAATTTTTTTTATGTGATTTATATATTCTGACTTCACAATTCTAAAAATAAAATAATCTTTCTGCCTTTAGTGCTTACCTAATCCTCAGTGATTATAATAGCTCATTATTTTCTCAAAGACCCGCATCATCTTCTCCTAGCTGTAGGAAAGAAAGATTTTTTTTCCTAATGCTTTCTATTATTTCTACCATGCATTCATCTATTATTTTCTAGAAAACATTTAACTACTAGAAGCCTAAATACCTCTATAAATGAATATAGAAACTAAAATAAGTGTGCCCAACTTCATCAATGTCTTTTCTCCAATGAAATGCCTGATAATACGATCATTGGTATCTAAAAATAATGGTAAAACCCTGGAAAAAAAAGAAGGAAGGAAGTTCACCACTTTACTTAGACACACCTTTGGCATTCCACACTCCTCATAGAGAAATAACTACCACTTTTCTCAAAAAATGAAAAGTATGAGTGTCATTCCCAAGTGAGAAAAAATAATTTATTTATTCTTTCACACAAATTACACACAAAAATATATATAATAAATTTTCCTTATTAATTTTACATATAATTAATTTCACCCTGCAAGCTAACCAATAAATCTATAAAAAAAATTAAACCTTCAAGCTTTCTCCCAACTTCTTCCTAAGATTAAATCCCAATATCTCTAATACACTATAAGATTTTATTAAAAGTTGCAAGATCTATATAAATAGCTCATAGACACTCTAATATTTAGGAAGTATTCCTTAGTAATAAAGAAATAGTAATCTTGAATAATCCTAACATAAATATATGGAAATAAAAAAATTAAGAACATACAAAAAAACTAATATATAACTATGTAATTTTTTCCAATTAACCTATGCAACATATAATTTTACATTATTACAAACATACTAGCTTTTATAACATCTAGGAATTTCCAATTTACTTCCTTGGTATTTCTCTTGAACAACATACATCATGGTAAATTCCATAAATTATAGACTTGGCCTTGTAAAAAAAATAAATAGAGAGAATACACGTTCTTCGGAGATATAGATGGTAAAGTGTTAATATTTGTCATGTTAATGGTAGGAATCATAAACATTTTGTAACTTTAAAGTTGTATGTAAACTATTTGTATAGTGTATATAAGTGTATAAAAGTGTAATTTTTATTTTTTTGTTATTTTCATTCCTTTTGTTTGTTGATGTTTTCTTTTGAATAAATAATATTTAAAAACATAATGTGTGTGGCTTTCATAGATAACTTAGATTCGCTCCTCCAAGTTTTAGGTTGAGGGTTTTGAGATAGTTTTTAGCTCAATAGGTAAAATATATTTTTGTTCGAATAGGATGATTATAAGATCTTTAGATACATACATGGGGTATTCATCCCAGAGACTAATCCAATGTTAGAGTCAAAAATTCCAATCACATTTTATGACCCCTATGATCACAATGTGCATAACTTATAAGAGATAATAACTTTGTTGGTCACCGTCATAAGATCTCCTATAACTTTTATCATTCATTTTTTGTTACTCTCTTAAGGTTCCTTGTGCGTTTAATTCATTGGTCATTTGATCTGTAGTTAAAATTAGTTTCCCATTTATCTCAATTTAATAACATGAGTCATTCCAAGTCTATTTCATTATGTGGTCTTAGTCAATTCAATGTGTGACTTAGAAGTAATTTATATGAACAATGTAATAACCTTAAAAAAATTAAGCCTACCCATGGCCATTCTCATATACTTAAGTCTATGGTTTATTTAATATAATTATTTTTTTATGGCATTTTTCATACTTGAAATGCCACGTGGCACATTCTAAAGGTTACTTTTGGACAACCTCCTCAAGCCTAAGTTTGTGTTCACAATGAATTATTTTATTATGGATCTATTTTAACACTCCAATTTTCCCATGAAATGTAAATATTTAAAGTCTCTTTTAGGCCTTCAATATATTTTAGGTCACTTCAATCTCATTTAATAACTTCTTGAAACATAGTTGCTCACTGGATCGGTTCAAATATTTAAGAGGCCTTTTAGTTAAAACCTTTTTATGATATTTTGGTTTATTGAAGAGTCTAATTCATCCACAAAACTTACAAAAGAATCATGATCCTATGATATTATGTTCAAATCATAGGTAATGAAAGGATTAAACATAAAACAATAACACACCACTTAGGGAGATGGAATGACAAAAAGGTCTAAGTAAATCCATGAATTATATGGAGTGGGAAATTTTTAAAATTCCATGTGTCTTACACATGACTATTCACATGATATTGCCTGGATAAATCAACAACTATCAGTATCTTTTTCCCATTAACCATGAAGGAGTAGTTATAATAAAAAGGCAAAATAGGTCCATGACCAATGAATACGCTCCAATTTAAATGATTAATGGTATCCAAATATGCCAATTGATTTTGTTATAATGTCACATTAGATACGAGGATGGAAGAACATGGATGCCAAAATAAACTAAGGCAAAATGATGAATTTCATGGATTTTGTGGCCTATAGAGAGGAAAGTAAACAACATAGGTTAAGGAGCCTCATGAAAACATGAGTTTGAAACAATGAAGATTATCCACGTGTATCTCTCTTAGTCTTCAGTGAAAAAATTGGTGAAAAGGTAACTTTGTAGGTTGAGGATCTCATTTCCAATGAGGGATTCCCACATTTATTATTTATAATATACGTATAAAAGGCTAAGGTGAAGAGTTACATGGACCATGAAATGAGGTTACAATATGGGACTAATGTTGAGGTATAAGAATATGTACATATCTAGGTTCACTTTATGCCACATGGCCATGATAAATGCAAAAAAATGTGGTTAAAACAAATATACATGCTAGATTTAATAAATTATTGGGCCACATATAGTGAATAAATTAATATTAGTCTTTGAATTAGAATTTTAAAAAGGCTATGATAAGATTAAATGGCATTTTAGTCTTGCCATGATCAAGTGTCTTGGCTTTATCTCCTACTTCATTTATGTTGTGTAGACATTGATTCATGATGTTTCAGCCTACCTCACTATTAATGTGCATAAAATCAAGGGGATTGAGATTCGACATTATATTATCCATGGTTATCCACTTACATTGATGCTTTATGTGTTATTTATTGAGTCCCTGGGTTATTTCCTAAATTGGGTAAGTGCAGGGTGTTGGGGGAAAATTCCATAGACATTTAAGGTAATGCAATCATGTTAATTAATAATGTCATCATATTATTTAATTAATATAATTACATTATTTGATTTATGGATTGGTGATTATTGATCCATAACATTATCGTGTTATATTAACCAATAATGTGATTATATTATTATTATTTTAAATAACATGATCACATTAATAATATGATTACATTACATGTGTATCAAAAACAAATAAAAAGTGAAATAGAAATGTAAAATAATTATTTTGTATTCATGTTTCCTTTCATTTCTTCAGATTCTGTGATTGCCTTTTGGGTGAAATAGATAAGAGAATGCTAGGAAGCTACCAAATTCATCTCATGAAGCTGATGATCAATGATGTCAACATGTAGAGGAGGTTAGTGATATAAATCTTCCTTGTTTAACCCTAATTTTTAGTTGTAATTTTTTTTTAATAACACATCCTGCTAACCCTCCTAACCCTTCATATAACCCTCTTGTTACTCATACTAACCCTCTATAAAATCCTCTTGTTACTCCTCTTATCCCTCCGTTTAAATCTCCTACATTTACGCAAAACTCGCTTGTAGTCATGAGATTCTAATTGATAACATAATGGGAAATAAACTTGAAATTGAATGGTTAATTGGGAGACTGGGGGATCCCACTTCCACCAACTCACATCATACCCAACTATCCCATTTCTTGGAGACCTTATTAAGTTAAATTGACTCTATAATGAGTTAAATTGATATATGGACTTCATATAGGGATACTTGTAGGGAATATTATGTTAAAAATTTGTCAACACTTTAGGTGAAGAACAAATAAATTTCAAAATCCTATATCTATACCCTATTCATCAACCTATACATCAATGCCCCATTTACTATAATTCTTAAATGTTTTACAATACATCACTACGTATATAACTTAATCATAGCCAATTTTTGGGATCGTTGGTGGATGATGTTTGACCATCCACTGTGTAATAAGCATGACGTCCCATTATATTTTTTTAGAAAACTCTACTATGATTTTTTTCTTACTGAGATTCTAAATAATTTTGATTTTAGTGAGTTTTAGGATTGAGGGAAAGGCTTTGTGAAGGATCGACTAGGTACACATCATGTATCTAATCATCCTACATGGATCCATAACCAAAAGACTCTTGAGCCTAATATCCACTTTTCAATTTAGTAGGTAATGAATATTGACACTCTACATGGTCTTAGTTTATTCACTGATACACTCATTCAACATACAAGTAGGCTTTCATAGAGTGATGCTATAAATATACCACCTAGTGTGCATACCCAAACTCGCCTTTGCAATTCTTGTAGAGCTATGTGCAATAGAGCTTCTAATGATGATGGAACTAGTTTTTTAGAGGGTTTGGATAATAATATTATTATGAGTTATGAGTTTTTAGCATGCATATTTATTGTGCAGACATCAGCCACTATATAGATGCATGTATATTTTATATAAGTGTCATGTTAAATTAAAGTTATATTTTAAAATTTAATGTAGATAACAATTAATTTATATATAAATTGGATGATATGTATGTTATTTTTTATGTCATATGAGTTGATGGTGCCTTAATCATCACAATAATTATTTACAACATTTGATTTCTCACAACCATTATTTACATATTCGGATCCAGCTAGTGGCCCATCCACTACTGCATCTATCTACATTAGGACAACACCATTTACTCATATAGAAGTAAAAATTTTATTTAATATTATTCTCTAGGTAAATTTATTCTATTAATATTTCCTTATAAGTTTAAGTTAAATATATCTTTCTCTATTTTCATGTTCTCTCTCTTTATCCTTGCTCTATTCTTTACAATCTTCTTATGTATTTTCATAGGTATGAATGTTACTTTGACTTTGTCCTTACACAATAGTCATAATATCATATACATACTCAATTACATCTAATTTCATGAATATAACCATTCCACATAACCCCCAAGCTTCAACTCTTCACTTAACTCTTCTTTCCTCTTTGACATGTTACTTTTACTAGCCCTTTTTTGAGGCAAACCTCCTTGTTTTGAGTAAAATACAAAGCTCCAAACAGAAAAAAAAAACTAAATTTAGATACTCCTTTACATTACATATCTCATGTATAGACTTTCATAATTTAACTCTCTTTGGGGAACACCTAACTCAACACCCCTTAGGAATAATTAAGTTTCCTAGTCCTAATTAAAGTCTACTAACTGTGAAATCATACCATATAAACTCAAATTAAATTTAAACCATAAAAATCATCATATTCTTATATAAATACACCTACCCACAAATTTTGGATATGGTTTGATCATCTTGGGGGTAATGTGAACCTTTGGAAGTTGTTATGAGGTATCACAAGCCATTAAAGACAATCCACAATATTTGCGAGCTTTGAGATTTGGCTCAACAATATTCATATAACTACTTTTATAAAATCCTACAAAGATCCCATGAATAATCTCATTTAATATTATATATAGGTAGTTCACATTCCACGAGGATACTTATAAAATTAAGAACACATATCTAGGTGTCCTTTTAGGTAACACTATCTTGAAAATGAAGTTGTTAAGCTCAATATAGTGATATTATCATTTTGAATTATGTCACCATTACCATTATACATAAGTCCACATGTTAAAATTGAAAATGAGTGATAATAGAAATGGAATTTAAGGTAAATGAGAATAAACGTGCATCATTAACACTCATACTTAGTGCATCATTAACTTGACAGTGCAACTCTAAGAGTCTTCTTAGACATAAAGTACCATGACTCAAGCACCAACATTAAATTGAATTATTTAAATAAATTTATATTTTATTAAGTGACTTCACTTAAGACATCTAGTGATATTATGACTTAAATCTTGATTCATTTTATTACAAGATCTTAAATACATTTTCATAATATTTGATGATCAATTTAAGAGGTATGGTTTGTAGGAAGGGGCATAGTTAGGGAAACAAGGATTGGGAATTTTGGTGTCGACCTTACCTTCTCATGTTTGAGCCACAAACTTGTAATACACATTATAATTCAATTGTAAAATCTCATCACACCTTTTTCTTTGGCCATGACAAAGGTCTAGATTTCAATTGTAATGCCTCTTTACACCTCTTGCTTTGGAAATTACAAAGGTATAAATGGTAGACAACCTCTTTACTCAACATTCCTTATGCCAAAAAATATTGCATTGGGTCTCAATAGCTTGTAGCCATATTAACAAGTTTGGGGGGAGAGTTACCATTTGTGTTGGTACTAAAATATGTGTCAGCCTCAATAATTACATCTTACAATTTCTTCCAATTCAACATCCAAAATATTTACCATTTTTTTTCTCTTAAGACAAAATAAGATAATATATTTAGATGGATTGAACTTGATATATTTTACAAGGACCCCCCTTCCTTACTATAATTTTATTTACACACACTTTCGTCAAGAGGTGGATTCACCATGGCTCACTCTTTTCTATTGGTTGGGTGTTTTCCCATAAATCACTTCTCATTAGATATATTATAAATGAATATGATATCAATCCATATATTATGTATAGAGATATAGATGATTGATATCAAGCATATAATATAGATATGATGGCCATATATGTGTAGCTCAACCATTCCCCAATAAATATATAATGGTATTTACTCTATCCAAAGAAGCTTTACATGTAAGGACAGAGTTTTTGATATGTCTCTTATTCCTTTTCTCTCCCTAAACTTGCCTTGTCAAAGTGCTACTATTATTTCCACCTCCTACTCTTCCACTCACACTTCCTACATATATTATAATTTTTATATTACCTCCAACATGCAAAATACTTGATATTATTGGCTATTTCATATGTATGGCAGTTACCCTTCCATGATTCTTGGTTTACATTTTATTTTCATGATATGCACATTATATGGAAGTTATGTATTATCATGATTCTTGGTTTATAGTGTATTTTTATGATATGCACATTGTATGGTAGTTACACTTCCATGATTCTTGGTTTACATTGTATTTTCATGATATGCATGGTTCCCATATATAATATTTTATTCTCTATACAAAATGAAGTGAGACCTTCCTTATATGAAAAATTGATGGATGGAGTAGACACTCCTCTTCCTCTATGAGCTAAGACAAACATAGGCATTTTTGTTGTAATGTCATCTACGCAAGTGTTGATAGAGGTATATATTAGTTCTTATACATTTAAATTGTAAAAAATAGACTTATATTAATAATTTTATTACATGTACTTGGGGAAGATATAAATTATGTAAATATATTTTGTATGTAAGTTTCACTTATGACATCTAATAGTCTCAGTCAGATGATTAGTATGGTAACTTCTCATGTTTCTCTTGTATTTAAGATGCCTATTCAAATAGATTGAGCAGAATAATGAGCTTACATTATGTGCATGTGTTTAAATGATTTTTTATTGTAATTTAAAATTAATTTCTTAACAGTTATTTGAATGTATTTTATTTTAATTTTTTAATAATTATTGTATTTGAATAGGTTCATATATAATCAAGATATAATCATAGGACCTACAATCAGACCTTAGATCAATCCAAGGCATTAGAGGGAAGGCATCCTAGGAAGAGTCTTCTTTGAGTAATGAAAAAAGAGGGATGTTATTTGAAGAATATGATGTATTACATGAGATGTACTTTATTGTATGTCTATATAGCAATTTATGCATTTTTTGGAATCATCTATGCATCTATGGCATTCACCCAACATTAGATACTATTTTGGTAGATGTAATTTTTTATATGCCTATCATGACAATGTATTTATTATTGACATTACACACATGTTCCTATATTTTATTCCTATCATGGCAATCTATTGAATTTATATTCAATTTTTATTTCATTGTGTGTTATTGTACAATGATATTTTGATATTCTAAACTATTATCTATCATATCTCATATTTAATGTTTTACACAAATAAATATTTAAAAAATATTCTTTTCAATGCTATAAATATCAGATCTCCCATATTTTTTTAAATTAATTTTTTATTTCATTGTGTGTAGTGGAAATGACTAATGACAATCTTATCACTTAGGATTAATGACATTATTCTCTTTGTACCTACTTAATGTATACTTTTGGGACACTTCATGGTGTCATTATACCTCCTAAAAACCTCTCACATTAATTCTCTAACTCATACCATTCATTCCATTCACAAACATCCTTTGACTCTTTCACTATCTTCTCACTAGGTAATCCTCTTAGGTTTCAAGTAGCAACACTTTATCAAGGTATCAAGGAGTCAATATTATATCATATATGTTCTTATATGGTCAAATAATAGCTGACTTAATCTCTTACAAGTGGTCAAACACAATTTAACATTTAATTCCACATATAGGGCTCACAATGGTCTCCTTAGGCTTGTAGCCTTTTTTATGAAATTCTATTTGTTTCAGAAATATATCAAATATTATGTATATTTAAAACCTTTTGTATCCTCCCTCTATCTAATTATAGGTGTGTGTCAAATTTCATGACCTAACTCCACTCCTAGACCACACTTCCTTTGTAAACCACCCTTCAATTAGGAAACCTTGAACCACACCAAAAAACACTTTATTCCTTTTTCATATAGTAAAAAATTTCATACTATGAATTTTCATTAATTTCTAAGGGTTAAAACTCTTTCTATGTGGTTTTGTCTCTTGAAACCTAGTTAGGCTTCTACACATACTGAGGGGATATATAATTCAATATATTTTGTTATACAAATTCTCAACGGACCAATATTCCACATATAGTTACATTTTCACACAAAACACCTTAAAAAATAGGTAAGACATCTCATTTCTCTCTATTCACTCTTCTAACCATCAAATCATAGGTTTTTGGGTCCTATTTAAGACTGTGACAATAAGGTTTGTTTATTAATGAGTGCCAAGGAATTTGTTAAGAGAGTTTACAACTATAACTACCTTATTTCCACCCATAAAAAACCATAAAAACCATTATATCCATTATCATACACATTTATACAATAAAATTATCTCCTCTCTATCTTGATTGTGCATAACAAGGCACCCTATATCCTTGTGATAGTAACATGGAGTATTAGTTCAACTTATAATATTTCATTCATATTCTAAGAGAATTAAAACCTTATTTAATTATGGGACCATATTACAAGTCTATATATTTAATGTCATACTGTAATATATTAATAAACAAGTCTTACTTCCCTTCGTAATGTGACTATTAACGTAAAACAAGGTATAGATAAGTTTTATTTTCTCTAGAGGACTTTATGTTGATTGTTTACAATTATATTTTATATAAAAAATAATTAACATTTCACATAAATGATAATTCTCAATGTGTGTGTGTGTGTGTGTGTGTGTGTGTGTGTGTGTGTGTGTGTGTGTGTGTGTGTGTGTGTCTATATATATATATATATATATATATATATATATATATATATATATATATATATATATATATAGACACACACACACACACACACACATTGAGAATTATTATATATATATATATATATATATATATATATATATATATATATATATATATATATATATATATATATATATATATATATATATATATATATATAGACACACACACACACACACACACATTGAGAATTATTATATATATATATATATATATATATATATATATATATATATATATGTATGTATGTATGTATGTATGTATGTATGTATGTATGTATGTATGTACACACACACACACACAAAAAAAACACACACACACACACACACACACACACACACACACACACACACACACACACACACACACCAAACACATACTCCCTTTATGAGAAACAACCATTTACTTTCATATTGGACTGTCATATGCAAAATAGGGTATATGGGTAGAGGTAACCCTTTTCGATGAATTATCAATGTAGAAATATCTTACTCATTTAATGATAGGTATATATAGGTTAAAAGCATTAAAAACTATATCGTGATGACTCACAACTTACCAACCTGGTGGAATCACTCCAAGCTCCCTTCCTTGACTATGACCTAGAGTCACTTCTTGGTTACCACCTAAAGTCATTCATCCACCTGCAACCTTAAATAAATAAAAATATATTCATGGCCTTAAGGACATTTAATTATAAAATTAAACTAATGAAATCACATTAATTTAATGTATAATCCACAATAAGTCACTTTCCTTTATTCATAGCTTTGTTCTCTATTACACTACAATCCTTTCTTGGACTATAGATCTTTGTTGAGATGTTTTATACAAGACTTATGTGACTTTTTAATAAAATTATATCACCTAACCATTTAAAAATATTTTCTTAAATCTCCTTATATCATCCCATAACATAACCTAATATTTCTATAGGTTAATTACTCTTTAAGTTTCTAGGTCTCCAATTTAAGTTGTCAAAGTTATGAAAGCTGTCAAAGTTTAAATTGTGGTTGTATAACTATAGTTTCAATCCTTCCTGATTGAAAAATAAAAATTACAACACATGTAAATGGGAATATTATGTCTAATACTAGGTTCTTAGCCTCTCATCTAGACAGATCGATAAACCCACCACCCATTTTGGCCTCAAAACACCCTTCCCAATACAAGAAAAATTTAAATTTTTAGCCCAAATTTAAACACACATAAAATGAAAAATGTAAGTCATTTTTGTGAACCATTTTATCCATTACCTACCTATTTAATCTCTATAATCTTATTCTATAGAACTCAAGTGAAAGCTTAGAGAGCAATCCACTGGACAAGTTGTAGTAAGAGGTCTAAAAATGTAACTTTGTGAGAGTGAACAAATAACTTATTGAAATCCAATTGGAATTTATAACTTTGGGACAACCAACTAATAATATACCACTTTTATCACATATATATAGGCACATTACACGTTATCAAACTACCATGAAATTCAAATCCAACTGGAACTACATTTTCACTACCATTCCATAGAGTGGAAACACTGACAATAAATATTGTCAAAGTTTAAGATATTATTATAGAAATATAATTTTTATGATTTATGATTGAAAAATGACACTAAAAACATGTCCAAATGGGTATATAAAATCTATGACTATGTTCTTGGCCTCCCATCAAACAAACCCACCACCCATTTTGGCCTTAAGAACACCCTTCGCAATACAAGGAACATGCAGTTTTTAGCCAATGTTCAAACCCACAAAATGAAATATATAAGTCATTTTTATGAAATATCAAATCCTTACCCACATATTTAATCCTTTTAATCACACCCTATAGAAATTAGGTATAATCTTTGATAGTAATCCATTGGACAAGTTGCAGTGAAGGGTCCAAAAATGCAACTTTTTGGTAGTGAAGAAGTAACTTCTTGAACTCCAACTAGGATTTCTACCTCCATAGCCTCTACATATGATTCTATCACTTTTACCATGTCTTTATATTAAAATTAAATTTTATAAAACTACCATGATATTTAAATACATCAAAAAGTGCATTTTCACTATCGTTCTGGAGAGCCAAAACACTAACAACAAATGTTATCAAAGTTTAAGTTGTGTTTGCATAACTCTTGTTTTAATGATTCATAACTAGAAAAAACACTATTAAAATTTATAGGAGGTAAATAACATTTAGTATTGACAAATCCACCACCCATTCTAGCCTCACAAACACCCTTCCCAATACAAGAAAAATGAAAATTTTAGCCTAAGTTCAAACAAAAAAATATTTAAAGTCATGTTTAAGAAACATAAGATACATCCCTTACCTATTTATTACTTTTAATATCACCCTATATTACTCAAATGTAATTTTTAAGATCAATCCATTGGACAAGTTGTCATGAGGGGTCCAAAAACGCAATGTTTTGGTAGTGAATAAGTAACTTCTTGAGCTCTAACTAGATTTCATACCTACGGGACCTATAGTTATGAATATATAAATTTTATCACATATAAATAGTAAAATGAAACTATATCACACCATTTTAATGTTTAAATCAACTTGGAAGTGTATTTTCACTATCGTTCAAGAGAGCAAAAACACTGACAATAAATGTTGTCAAACTTTAAGTTGTGGTTACATAGCTCTAGTTTTGATAATTCTTGACAAAAAATTGACACTAAAAACATATTTTATGGTGTTTATAATTTATATTACTATATTCTTGGCCTCCCATTCATCTTGATCAACAAACCCACAATCTAATTTAGCCTCACGAACACCCTTCCCAATACAAGAAAATGTGACTTTTTAGCCTAAGTTCAAACATGCATAAAATAAAAAATGTAAGTCATTTATATGAAAAATTAGATCCATTCCATGCCTATTTAATCCCTTTAGTTTCATCTTGGATAACTCAAGTGGAGTCTTTGAGAGTAATCTATTGGACAAGTTATAGTGAGGGGTCCAAAAATTTGACTTTTTGGCATTGAACAAGCAACTTCTTGAGCTCTAACTGGCATTTATACCTTTGAGACCTTGACCTTGAAATATGTAAATAAAATAACATCCAAATAGGAAAATTACATGTTATCACACTTCCATGATGTTTAAATCCACGTGGAAGTGCAGTTTTACTACCATTCTAGAGTGCAAAAACACTAACAATAACTATTGTGAAAGTTTAAGTTGTGGTTATAGAACTCTAGTTTCGATGCTTCTTGATTAAAAAATGACATAGAAAACATGTATAGGGTGATGGATAATGTATAGCACCAAGTTTTTGGCCTCTTCTCAGGACTGATCGACAAAATCACCACCCAATCCAACCTCAAGAACACCCTTCCCAACATAAAAAAATGCATTTTTAGCCTAAGTTCAAACACCCATAAAATGAAACTTGTAAGTCATTCCATGATCTTCAATCACATTCAACTTGAGCTTATATTATATTCAAGAATATATAATTCTTTATTGATAGTGCCAACCATGTGAAGGTGGAAGCTTATCTGACACCACTAAGCTACAATAAATTGTAAGTAATTAAAAATGAAATTTATATATAATATCTAGAAAATAAAAACATTTAGTAAAACTGATTACATATACATTTTAAAATTCATCATACCCACATGTTTCAATCCAAAAAACCATTAGGATCCACTAAAACCTTTATAGTGTCAAGAATAACTTCATGGTCTGACCCCAAAACTTTCCATAGTTTCCTGTTTAGTGGCCTCCAATGATATTTTTGTAATTGAATATTCATTGTAAGAATAAAATTTGAATAATGTAGTATATTTTTTGTGTTTCAAACTCTTCAAACAACCATTGATCTAAATGTTTTATAGGATATCATAGAAACCAAGTTCTAGTGACTACCATGGACCCAGTAAGATAGTCATTGTTTTCTCCATCTATTGCAGGGGAAGTCAGTTTTTTATTTCTCTCTACACACCGAAATTAGTAGTAATTAGTAACTTATTCATTATAATCATATTCAATAATTACAAAAATATGCCTTGTATCACAAAAAACCATTTTTAGTGATAATTTAATGGTATATGATGAAAATAAATTGTACATAACTAAAAATATTCTACATTCCTGTACTAGATCAAAAACATCATCAAAGTCATTTCATGATGTCATATGTTGGAAATATTGTCATTAATGTCAAAGGTCTAGCATTATTGGTGATAAAGGCCCCATTAAATTTAATATTGTTTGTAATAAATATATCTTGGCTAATATGAGTTAATATTTATTTAATATTAATGAATATATTTTTGGTTGCATATGAGACAAAAGAAGGGCACATGGAGAAGTCGAAGAGCCATGGGGTAAAGACAAAATAAGGATGGGATGCATTTTCCCATGAAGAGTTATCTTGGGGAATTCCAAGAGTCACCAAGTGAAGACAAAAGAGTAAGGGCGCAATTTCTCATGAAGGGACACTTTAAGGAATATGAAAAGTCACCAAGATGAGGAAAAAATATGGAAGCACGTTTTTGGTCATGAAGGGTCACCACATAAATTTTCAAAGGCTTAAATATGAAGGGTCATATAAGTTTGGCACCATTTTCCATGAAGATTGAAGGGTTACAAAGGGGGAAGACCAATGGTCATTTTGAAAGCTATAAATAAAGGCGTGAGAAGCCATTTGTAATATGAGAGATAGAGGTTGATTTGATATTGTAATATCTAGCTTAGAAGAGAAATTATGAGAGATAAATATGATTTTGTATTGTTATATCTAGCTTATAAGAGCAAAGGTTAGAGAGAGGAAAGAGATGTTGTATTGATTTATCATTTGTTGAGATATCAACATTGAGATATAGGTGTGTGGTATACACAAAGGGGTTGGTGCTCTTGTGGGTTGGTGCTCATGAATTGTTGCTAGGTTGGTGCTCAGCAAAGGGGTTGGTGCTCCTGTGGGTTGGTGCTCATGAATAGTAGTTGGGTTGGCTCTCGGCAAAGGGGTGTGGTGCTCATGTGGGTTGGTGCTCGGCAAAGGGGTATGGTGCTCCTGCAAGCTTGGCTTGCAAATATTGTTTGGGTTTGTGCTCATTCATATACTTGAGATTAATATCCATGGTTTTTTCCACATTGGGTTTCCACGTTATATATGGTGTCTCTCTATATCTTGTGTGGTGTTTATTTTTTGAGTTTTTTTGCATATCTTTAATGTTTTATTAAGTGAAATTTAGTTAAAGGAAAGTTTTGTAAGATATATGATATACTGATTCACCCCCACTCTCAGTATATCCCATGCTTAACAATTTGTATCAGAGCAGGTTCCTTTAGAAAGGGTTTAACATTTTGAAGGTAGATCAAAGAAAAGCATAATATGGCTAAGGAAAGGGAATCAAGAGTTGAAATATGTTGTTGAGCCTCTTAAGGAAAAGCTGTGTATCTTGGATTTTAAGTTGGCTATAGAAGTAAAAGAAAATAAGATATTTATTCAAGATCTTAAGAATCAGTTAGAGTTTGCAAATTCAATTTTAACATCAAAAGAAGAAGAATGTAATCATTTGAAGGATGAGTTAGGTTCTTTAAAGGATATTCATGAGAAGCTTATAATCAAGGTTGAGAAAGATCATGAAATATTGGTCCAAGGAAAGAAGGATGCAAGTTTTGAAGGCAAATCAAAGAAGTCGATCAGGCAGCCCAATGCTTTTAAGTTTTCAAATTCTTTTTGTGGCTATTGTTTTATTTGTCATCATGTTGGTCATAGGGAAAAATACTGTATGAGGAGAAGCAATCACTGAAAGCGAGATCTTAGTCACATTCAAGAAAAAGGTATGAGAAATACTGTTTGCTTTTGTTGTCATAAGGTTGGCCATATTGCTAAATTATGTCCAAAATAAGTAAAGAGATCTTCAAAGTATGTCAAAGGTTATAGAGCCCCTAAAAGATATGAGAAGAGTCAAATTAAGGTTTGGAGACGTAAAATAGTTAAGGTTGATTAGGTTGAGTTTAAGAATGAAAATGAATTACTTTCTATAGTAGATAAATAATTAGATAAGACGGATTGTGCAGAATCTCTTGTTACATTTGAGCATGAGCTTTGTTAAGATAAGATAGTTACAAAAGATGAGAAAAAGAAAAACATCATAAATGATAAGGTTAGTAAGTCAAAAAGGTTAGACATGCTTAAACAGATTCTAAAAGAAAAACACAAGAAGATCACAGAAGAAATAGAGGAGATGTGGGAATCTCCTGAGATTTATTTCTAGAATCCTATTGTGTGGGGTGTCTCTTCTACGCTTCAAGGAGACGCTTTTAATAAAAATTGAAGCATGGTGGATGCTATTGGGTCTTGGATATGTTGCATGAAAAGAAGGTGAGTTGATAGATTAATTTGTATATCTTTTGAGGGAATAGATTTTTGAAGAAAATTTTGCATCAGTATTATGGTTTGAGGCTATTAGAATGATTCTTACATATGAAGTGTTTCAAATGATTATGGTCATAAGAAAGTAGAATGTTGAAAAAGAGCTAACAGTTTCAAAAAGAAGGAAAAGAATACTCATGTAGATTCAATGAAGAAGGATCGGAGTTTCAAAGCTCCATTCATCGAGGAGAAGGTTCAGATATGTTCATGGTAGAAGAAACAACATGAAGATTGTATAATGGTTCAGACAACCCTTCATGTAAGAAATAAAGATCAGCCATGGTTCATTGATAGTGAATGTTTGAGGCATAAGATAGGAGATAAGAGTAAAGAATATAAATGGTGGCATAGTGAAATTCAAAGATAAAACCACTGCCAGGATAGCCAAAAAAAGTATTTTAAGTTTGGATATTAGTAGAACCAAAGCAATGAATGTTTTTAAAGCATAATATATTGAGTGCAAGTCATATATGTGATCAAGGATACACCTTAAAGTTTCATGCAAAATGTTGTGAGATTAG
This sequence comes from Torreya grandis, assembly GCA_037957365.1. Classification (NCBI taxonomy): domain Eukaryota; kingdom Viridiplantae; phylum Streptophyta; class Pinopsida; order Cupressales; family Taxaceae; genus Torreya; species Torreya grandis. The sequence continues at coordinate 2,427,336 of JARHVA010001003.1, read as the reverse complement.
AAGAAAATATTCAAATGAGTTGATTGCAGATGCTCAAAGGACAGGGAACAATGTGTATGTACTATCAAATATCTTCTCAAAGGCATGATCAAAGGATACCTTAAAAGATCAGCCAGAGGAGTTGGGAGTAATTTCTATTACTTCCTGCCATTGAAGTTCAACATCAAGTGAGGGGGAGCTAAGTGTTAGCTCCAAGTAGGCCCTTTGCCATTGATGTCAAAGGCAGAGAATAATAGGTACAAGTATAGGTGCAAAAAATAGGTAAAGGGAATAGTTACAGGTTGCTACAGTAAGGGGGAGTTACTATATGTTTTTAGATGATAGGATGTGTAGGTGACTGGATGTGGTAGTTTCAGGATTGAAGTTTCCATCAATGACAAAGGGGGAAATTGTTAAAAATATTGTCATTGATGACAAAGGTCTAGCATTATTGGTGATAAAGGCCCCATTGTATTTGATGTTGTTTGTAATAAATATATATTGGTTAATATGAGTTAATATTTATTTAATATTAATGAATATATTTATGGTTGCATATGAGACAAAAAAAGGGCCCAAGGAGAAGTCAAAGAGCCATGGGGTAAAGACAAAAGAAGGATGAGACACATTTTCCCATGAAGAGTCATCTTGGGGAATTCCAAGAGTCACCAAGTGAAGACAAAAGAATAAGGACACAATTTCTCATGAAGGGACACTTTAAGGAATACAAAAAGTCACCAAGATGAGGACAAAAGACGGAAGGATGTTTTTGGTCATGAAGGGTCACCACATGACTTTTTAAAGGCTTGAATATGAAGGGTCATACAAGTTTGGTGCCATTTTCCTTGAGTATTGAAGGGTCACAAAGGGGGAAGGCCAAAGGTCATTTGGAAAGCTATAAATAAAGGCTTGAGAAGCCATTTGTAATATGAGAGATAGAGGTTGATTTGATATTGTAATATCTAGCTTAGAAGAGCAATTGTGAGAGATGAATATGATTTGTATTTCTTATATCTAGCTTAGAAGAGCAAAGGTGAGAGAGAGGAAAGAGATGTTGTATTGATGTATCATTTGTTGAGATAACAACATTGAGAGATAGGTGTGTGGTATATAGAAAGGGGTTAGTGCTCTTATGGGTTGGTTCTCATGAATTGTTGTTGGGTTGGTGCTCGGCAAAGGGGTTAGTGCTCATGTGGGTTGGTGCTCATGAATAGTAGCTAGGTTGGTGCTTGGTAAAGGGGTGTGGTGCTCTTGTGGGTTGGTGCTCATGAATAGTAGCTAGGTTGGTGCTCGGCAAAGGGGTATGGTGTTCCTGCAAGCTTGGCTTGTGAACATTGTTTGGGTTTGTGCTCCTTCATATGCGTGAGATTTTTCTCCATGGTTTTTACCACATTGGGTTTCCATGTTATATCTAGTGTCTCTCTCTATCTTGTGTGGTATTTATTGTTTAAGTATTATTTCATATCTTGAATGTTTGATTAAGTGAAATTTGGTTAAAGGAAATTTTTATAAGATATATGATATACTTATTCACCCCCCCCTCTCAGTATATCCCATGCTTAACATCATATTTGTATGTTGCAACGTTGTTGGATCCTGATATGTGTTGATTAGAATTAGAGTTTTGGAACTCCAATAATGTACCCACTCTTTTGATTCACACTCATTCCAAACAAAATCCATGCATGAAAAATGGAAACATGCCATGTGTCTCATATAAATATTCCCTATAACTTGTATTTGAGCTACGAAATGAGTGGATGCCACTTAAACCCATTAGAATCATATAATCCTCATACTTTACCAAGTGTTCTTCCCCCATTAACCAAAAATGTCTATGAATAGTAGAATTTAGTTGAGAACCATGATACATGTTCTCATTACGCCATTCAAGCATAATTTTTTCATCTATTAAATGAAAACCCTCTTTAAATTTCAACTCCTCCCTTGCAATAGCTCTTTTTACACATGCTCCAGCACCGTCATATTCCCCTTTTACATTGATAGCCTTGGTGAAACTCTAAATGTGTTCTACACTAGTGGTAATGTGCATCATGCTCAACCAATAATATATCCATGCATTTTTGAGTTGTAATGTGCATGACCAGATGCAATGTTGATTGAAAGTAATGTTCCTATGACTCAATTGTTCATAGAATTTTTGAAAACAACTGTGCACACAATCTGAATAATGTGATATTTCATCTATGATATATAAATGGTACACCCTTAATATGTTTCATTATTTTTTTTACTATAAGGTGCATGCATGAATGTTATATGCATGAATATGGCAACTTGTGATGAATTTTAATACTGCTATTAAACTTCCATTTGGGGTTTGAATGTGTAATTTTTAGTAAAATCAATAACTAAAACAATCAAACCAAGTAGGAATGTATCTTTTATTATCTTGAAATATTCATATAACCATCGAGCTCTGTGTGTGCCTTACATGCTCATAAATAATCTTCTCCCTAAATATGACCAAAAATTTAGAAATAGATATCTTTTTGTAACAAGCTCACACCTTTTTGATTCTTTGTCATATTTTACTTGATAAGTCACTAATTTATATTTTATTAAACTAACTAATTCCTATCTAATTGCACTTGTAATCTCCTCATGGATACATTTTTTTAATTTTGTCAATCTTCCACAAATGCTATAATTTTAATTCAAACATGATTTGTTGTAATATAATTATCCTTCCAATATTTAGCAAAAGTTGAAATAAGTTTACTAGTTGATTTTAGTGTCAACTCAATGCCACACTCATCCAAAATGTTATTAGTATGGAAAGTACAATGAATATGGTGAAAAACATCCTAGTGCATTGAAAATTCAACATGTTGCCTACAACAAAAAGTGTTATGTGTGTGATTTATTTTAACATAAAAATATTTTACCATCTCAAAATATCTTGGATAAATAGAAATTTATCATTGTTTTTCCAAAAATTTAGAGTACAATTTTGTTTTAGTCATATCTAATAAATGTTTTGGATGTGGTTCATGGTTATGAGAACTAAATCTTATTTTCACAACATATTTTGCTTTGGGATAAACACTTATATTTTTTTTACAAAATTGAGAAAGTAAATCTTTGAGAGTATTGGCTATAGCCTTATCCTCTTGTGGAATTCTACCAGAGAATGGCCAGAGCTCATTGGGATTAGGTTCATTAGGTCTTTCATGTCTTTAAATTGCTTTAATTATTATTTTTTTTTTATATCAAGTGTTTGTCTTATTTTTGAAACCCTTCATTTTTTCTCTATTTTTCCACTTACTGCACAAGTTTTAAGTATATGCCAGGTAATAATACAATATTTGGTGAATGATTTTGGTCCTACAATATGATATGCATCATATATATTTTTAATAATTTCATTTTTTTCATCACCCATGTTATATGTTCTTAGTCCTAATGTGTACATTATAAGTCTGATCTTAATCAATTTTATGATTGAAACAAATAATTGACATCTTTGACTATCGTAATCCAATTTATGAAAGAAAGTATCCAAAATTTGTTGAACTAGTTTTCTTGAATGATGATCAAATATTGTGTTATACATTTGTTCTAAAATATTTTCATAGAATTCAATGAAGTGCTTATCTTTTCTATGAATAATTCTTGGAGGTGTTGGTAATGGTGGAGTTTGTTGAGAGGATGTTTCAAAATCATTATTACTTTCATTGTTTAGAGGTGGGATGAAATTTTCTTCATTGTTTATTTCTTCATTATATGTTTCCATGAAATTTTCTTGATGGTTAATTTCATTATTACTTATTTCCATAAAATTTTCTTCATTCATGGGGGTGAAGCATCATACATAGACTCATCATTAACAAAATAAAAAACTTGTAACATTGAATGTAAACTTCCAACATTATCTAATTCATTATTATTCATTTAAATATGATAAATTTCATCGTTATTCAATTCATTATGGTCAATTTGATCATTGTTTAATTCATTATTATTAATTAGCTCCTTATATATGGTATTTGGTTCATCAAGATTAGGGTTTGTACCTTTTTTACCATGATGTTTTTGCATTCATATCTTGTATTTCTCTCTCAAATATTCTAATTCCTCTAGCGTTTTGTTCTTCAACATCTTCCACTTCCTTAAATGTGATCCATCACACATCAAGGATAATTGACAACTTTTGAAAGGTGGGGTCAAGTACACAAGTGACACAGATCTCATATAAAAACACAGAGAATGTTTGTGGGGATATAATTCTTGATTTGGGTTAAAAATAGCTATCAAAAAGTGACATTAGTCTACAATAATCATAACATGATCACGGTATTACATAATGCAATCACATTTTTTATCGTACAAGGTTTTACATCATCCAACATATTGCGAAGTGTATACTAACAATAACATGATCACATTATGTAATAACATGAATACATTATTATTCATAATCATTTTGGGTTAGTAACTAGCATTGATAACTGAGTGTTGCATATATTAAGAATAACATGATCGTGCTATTAAATAATGTGATCATGTTATAATTTATATAGATTAGGTATTATGGATTATGGATTAAGGCATTAGTGCATAGGATTTAAGAATTAAGGATTAGGGATTAGTGATTCGAATTTATGTTTAAGGTATGAAGTATTAAATTTTATGTTTTAAGGTTCAGGGATTAGGGATTAGGGAATGTAGGGTTTAGTTTTAAGGGTGTATATAAGGCCTAATCACTATATGCCATGTGTGAACCTAATTTTTACTACAAAGGATGTTAATTGGGATTAAATCAATTGGTAAATAGGGAAATGTTTTTGGTTTACAATTTAGGTTATAGTGTTTAGGGCCTAGGTTTAGGGTATAAAGGGTTAATCACAAAGATAATTCTTATCTTAAATGATGTTCATTAGGAATAAAATGATTGGTTTAGGGTTTAATGAGTTTATATTTATGGTTTAGGGATTAAGAAATTTAATAATTAGGGATTAGGGTATAGTTTTTAAGGTATGTAAGGTAAAATCATGATGGTAATTAGGGCAAATTAGAGATGATCAACACCCAAATCATAATTTACAATCATGAAACTAAGTTTAAGGGGATAGAAATAGCCCTAATTTAATTTAGATGAACAACTCGATTGGTAATCCATAGGCTAAGTTTTGGCCATAGGTTTAAAAATAAATTTTATGACATCTCATGGTAAAATAAGTTATATCATAAGGCATGTATATTTATGACATGTAGTGGGGATTAGAGCATAGGGCTTATAATTTATGTTTTAGGGATCAGGGATCAGGGCATAGAGTTTAGGTTTAAGGACCTATATATAATTTGTGTAATCGATATATGCCATGTGAACCTAATTTTTACTACAAATGATGTTAATTTTGACTAAATCAATTGGTAAATAGGGAAATCTTATGGTTTATAATTTATGATATAATGTTTTGGGTTTATGGTTTAGGTCTTACATTTTAATGTATATATTGTTTAGGGTACAAAAGGTGAATCACAAAGATAATTAAGGATAATTTGAATCAATTGGGCCAATTTGTGGCTATAAAATGTGTTTTTGGGTTTTCATTATACCCTAGATGTCATCATGTAAATTGAGTGAGTTAGCCAAATGGGGCAATCAATAATGTGATCTAGGCTAAATTAAGCCCTTTGAACTTAATTCTTAGTATAAATTATGTTAATTAGGGGCCAAATGATTCGTTCAAGTTTTAAAGAGTTTATGTTTATGGTTTAGAGTATAAGGATTAAGAAATTTAAAGATTAAGGATTACGTTATAGGTTTTAGGGTATATAAGGTACAATCATGAAGGTAATTGGGGAAAATTTGAGATCTTTGAATCTATATCTATGAGTATGTGATTTTTATCTCAATTAGGCCCCACATAATCATACATTGAGTTAACTAAGTTAATTATGGTTTAATGAGTGATTATATTTGAATTATTCTCATCCCTATGAACCTAATTCTTACTATCTATATAAAGGATGTTAATTGGGGCTAAATTTATAGGTTTAGGGTTTAGGGTCTACAATTTAAAGGGTTTAGGGTTAAAGGATTATCACTTAGGGTTTAATGTAAATGGTTTAGGGTTAAACTAAAATGGTATAGGGTTTAGGGTTTATGATATCATATATAGGGTCCAATTATTAAGGTAATTGAATAGCGTTTGAGCTACTTGTTCACCTATTTATGATAATTACCTTCATGTTTATATTTTTTTATAAATGTAGGGTCAGTTATAAAATGTACATGTGGTGTACATGTTATAAAATCAATTGAGCCATAAATTTCATTTAGGGGATCAATTTTGCCAAGATCATGCCCCTAATTACATAATTGGTTAATTAGATCAATTCATGATAGAATCGATCTTTTGATTTTACCCCTAATCATTTCTTGCTATGGAAGGGGTTAAAATTGGCCTCAAATGAATCCTAAATTAAAATAATCAAATATCTCCTCATATTTTGTTAATTGGGTTGAAGGGGCTCAAAATAGCCCTAATTTACTTTAGATGCACAGCTAGATTGGTACTCCAAAGGCTATGTATTGGCGATAGGTTTAAAAAGTACATTTTATGACATCTCATGATAAAATTATTTATATCATAAGGCATGTATGTTTTCATAATGTGGTGGGAATTAGGGCATATGGCTTATAATTTATGTTTTAGGTATTAGGGATCAGGGCATATGGTTTAGGATTAAGGACCTGTATATAATGTCTAATTGATCTATGCCATGTTTAAAACTAATTCTTACTATAAACGATGTTAAGTATGACTAAATAAATAATAAAATAGGGAATGTTTATGGTTTACAATTTAGGGTATAGTGTTTAGGGTTTATGGTTTAAGGCTTAGGTTTTAATGTATATATGGTTTAGGGTAAGCAGGGTCAATCAAAAAGAAAATTGAGGACAATTTGAACCAATTAGACACATTTATGACTATAGAATGTATGTTTGGGTTTTCATTAAGCCCTAGAGGTCATCATGTAGATTGAGTGAATTAGACAAATGGGGCAATTAATCATATGTTTTAGGCCAAACTGAGCCTAGTGAACTTAATTCTTAATCTTAATGATGTTAATTTAATCTAAAATGAATGGTTCAAGGTTTAAAGAGTTCATATTTATGGTTTAAAGTTTAGTGATTAAGAACTTTATGGATTAAGGCTTAGAGTATAGATTTTAGGGTATATAAGGTACAATTATGGTGGTGATTTGGGTAAATTTGATATCCTTAAACCTCTATCTATGAGTAAAGAATGTGATTTGGGATCAATTATCCCTCACATCTTCATAGATTGAGACTATGAAGTTAATTGTGGTAGTGAGTGGTGTGATTTTAACTGATTTGATCCCTTTGAACCTAATTCTTACTATATAAAGGATTTTAATTGGGGTTAAAAAGATACTAGGTGCCTACTAAGCCTCAATGTAAGGAATTTCATCTATATGATATAAATTATGGATCTAAGTGCTCACCATATTAACAAATAAGTATTTTTTAATTTGATATGTATTCTATCTAAAGTAATCATGTGCAAATAATTACATTCATATTTAATTGAAAGTGGGGTTTACTTGGCCCTAATTACATACCATATTGAACCAATAGAGTATTCAGTTCTAGATGATACATAATTGGGGCCCATTGAGGCTTGCCCAAGTAATGTCAACATAATTTTAATTAAGGGTCTCTAATTGGGCACCTTATTCAAATAATTTAGTGTTTGATTCAATCTAATATGAAATCAAAACCAATTAAACTCTCTATAAAGAATTACATCCATCTAATAATAATTAGGATTTTGATTGTCCACCAAATTCAAATAAAATAATATTTGGTTCAATATGATATGAAATTTTGTCCAAAGAAGCCTTGTGTAAGAAATTTCGTCCTTCTACTATCAACAGGGGGCTCTATTGGTCCCAAATACAAAACATATTTAATAAACCAAGTATTTAGTTTAGTTGAATATGCAATTATGGCCAACCAAGGTTCATGTAAGTGAACTTAATACATCTAATGTTAATTATGACTTTGTTGGGCCTGATTATAAACTATATTCATCTAATCATGTATTTGGTTTTATCTTATACATAATTATGGTAAATTGATCTTGTATTTGGTTTTATCTTAAACATAAATGGGCCAACTGAGCCCCATGAAAGTAATTTTATCCATATAATGTTGGTTGGGTTCCATTAGCCATGATTGCATACCATATTGAACCAATTGAGTATTTATGTTCAATATTATATGCAATTGGAGCCATTCACTCCCCAAGGAAGGAATTATATCCATATAATGTCATTTGGGGCTCTAATTACACCATGTTAAATCAATTGATATTTTTTATTACTATACATAATTATGGAAAATGAAGTCTTATATAATTAACTACTTCCACCTAATATCAATCGAGGCATTTTTCACCCTATGCAAGGAATTGTGTCCATCTAATGTCCATTGTGAATATTTTTCCCTAATTGCACATCATATTCAACCAATTGAGTATTTTCTTCAATATAATCTATAATTAAGAGTAATCGGTCCTCATACAAGTAATTCCTTCAATATATTGCCAATTAGGGCTATGATATCACACCATATTAGACTAATTGAATATTTAAGTCAATCTAATACACAATTAGAGTTAAATGAACCATAAGAAATGAATTATGTCCATATGATGTCAATTGGGTATTGAATTACACACCATAGTATAAAAAACCAAGTATTTAGTTTAGTTTCATACATAATTAGGTTCAACTAAGACCCATCAAAGGAAATATGTCCTTCTACTATCAATTTAGGATCTATTGGCCTAATTACACATCATATTGGGATCAAAGGAACAATAAATTGATTCATAGGTTAATACATCTCTAATTATCATTAAATGATATCAAATATTAACAATAAAATTAGTCTCAAACAATAATCTTAATCAACAAAACTTTTATATTAAGACTACTATCCCTAATGGCTCCTTTAGTAGGTCAAAATACAAATTTGGATTTTAGGGTGTTGAGAATATATAATGCAATCACATTATTAATTTGATTTCATTATTAAGTAAAGTGATCTCATTGGTAATGAATTTAATAATGTGATCATGTTAATAACATAATCATGGTGTTTGAATTGAATTTAACTCCTGCACCGTTTAGCTCAAAAATGGATGGGATTCCTAAGCCAAAGGATTGGATTATCAACGTAGAGCCAAGTTTTTAAAGTTATGATAAAAAAACAACAAATTATCAGTTTAATTGCCAAATAAACTAAGAAATCAATGTGAAAATTTAAAAAATTAACACCATCATGATGAGCATGTTCTTTGCTTTCTAAAAATATGATTTTTATATTTTTTGAACTAATTTAAGGTTTCAAACAATGTTGATTTTTAACTATACCTTTTTCAGACCACTACATGCCACAAAAAAACATGCCTATACATGTTCATGTAATTTATCTTTCGGTTATCCAAGTGAAAAACAAGTTATATGGTCACAAACTAGGCCTAATTCTACACACATTTAAGAAATGAAAAAAAAAAAAAAATCATTTTTTTGAGGTAATTAGGCATGCTACATGGATGGCTATCTAATTTTTTTTTAGTTTTTAGGATCTATTTACTTAGAAATTTAATAAAACTAAAATTATTAATTGAGAAAAAAAATTATAGGTCACAAACTAGAATATCTAATCTAAATTTTCTCCAAAGGGTTTCAAATAATATTAAATGCTGATAAAAAAATGGTGCACAATATGACCACCTATCCACTATGTCTTCTAAAAAAAATAACAGTTACTCTTCAAATTTTAGATGTTTGACCTAGTTATACATAACCATTTTGACAAAATTTTAGTATTTTGGAAACTAGACTAGAAATTCTACATTTTAAGTTCTTACACCATCTTCAAATTTGTAGTGTAACTATCTCAAAATATATATAGAATTTCATATTTCTAAAATTTTAGGAAAATCATGTCCACGGGTAAGCCACTTTTTGTTCCCCAACTTTGTGTACTTACGCACTTATAGATATTCTCAAGGGCTTGTTTAGGGAATTGTTTTATCAGATCTCACCTCCTAGCTCATTAATAAACACTTAGTAGATGATACCTTCCTCACACTTGAAGAACAAGAGGTTGTATTTAATGAAACTATCCAATTCCTTGACCCTTTCTGTCTAGATTTTGTCTTTAACCTACAATGGAGTAAAACTCATTATTTTAATCATAGCATGATGTGTATGCCTGACTAGATTTGAAATTATAATTGGTAATGGATTTATTAGGAGGAAAAATTTATGTTCTTGGGTATCCCTTTGATGTTAGATAGTTATCTAGATGAGATTTGGAAGTATGTCCTCAACAAGATTAAAGAAAAGACTGAATATTAGATCACTAAGCCCCTATCTCTACCAGGTAATTTTTAAATTACACTAATATCCCAGCTACTACACATGCCTACTATTCCTCTTATTGGGCTCCCTCTAATGCCTCTTATGATGCTCTGGCCAAAATCCTCAAATATTTCCTCTAGGCCAATTCTAATCATTCCTAGGGTTTCATCAAGTGGCATGAGATATATATCACCTCCTTCATGATAAAGGTGGTATGGGCATCATTGACACATATTGATAAAGTATGGCACTATGTGTTAAGTGGGGTATTTAGGCTATTTAGGGAACTAAATATTGGAAAATTATTATAAGACATTGTATCTCTATAGGATATCCCTATGGTAAAACCAATTAGAAAAATATTGACTTTTAATCCCTTATTATTATTGTGCCTAACAATAATACTAGCTCTTTTGTGGTCAAAAACATTTGGAAGGTTTTTGAAGATATCAAACTACACTTGATGTGAGTGGGTGATGTGTTTTGTATAGGGTTGCATTTTAATGACCATATCTTATTGTGGTCCTCTATTCTTACTACTTCTTCCATTCCCTTGGATGAACTATCTGACATTAAATCTATATGCTTATTATAAAAATTGATTCATAATATCTAATATTTGGTTACCTCTAGAGACTAGATTCCCTATCCTGAAATAAAAATCATGTTTTAGATAAAAAAATGTAGACTTATCTTCTATATTTTTCATTTAGTATTTATTAACTAATGTTATGCTACATAAACATAGCCTACAGCCTCTTAGGTCCTAGTGGAAAGACTAGAGGTGAAACTATGATATGTATTTAAACAATTACTCTCTCTAGATTATTTATTAAGTGATGATTCTATTAAATATGTATTTAAATAGATAAATACGTGTCTTTTCCTCTAATCCTCTCCTAAAACATGGCTCACCCATCTCGATCATGTGTGGCACCCCAACCCAAAGCCTAAGCTATCTCAATTTTTATGATGTTTGATTTATCAAAGACTTCCCTTTGATGAGTATCTTCTCCACCTTCATATTCCCTAGTCCTCTTAAACTTATAAGAATCCAAAATCCTTTAAATAAATATTTTTATTTTGTTTAATAGCCCAGTCTGCCTAGCTTTTGATTTATTAATTATTGTATCTATATCACCCTAAGCCTTTCTATTGTCAACATGGACTATTTGGGTATTTTTATAATTTGATAGCCTCTATTGCCTTTTTATGGAAATTATTTTGTGCTATTATTCTCTTTTAGCTATGTAAATCTAGGAATAATTTTATTTTCAATTATTACACGTGAATTTTCATTTTTTTAATGAAAAGGTTGTTATTTCTTAGGTCTATTTTTAGATTCAATCACAAGTGGAAAATATATCTTTAGATCTTTTCCACCTATAAGTAATGCTCGACCATTGGTGGAGTATCCATTACACCATGAGTAGTGTTCCACTTGATGGCTCATCCTGCAGTCTACCACCTCTTCCTCTTCGGAGGCATTAAAATAGAAGTTGTTCTAGAAGTAAGGACCACTTTTCTCCATGCCCTCACTTAGGGGATGGACGGAGTTTTCATGGCATGTTTGAGTCTAGTCCTACATAATGGTCTCTATTAAGCACTAATGTTCCTACATAGCCAATTGATGGTTGGATTATCACTATTCATGAAGACCCTTTGGATGGCTAGAATACTATGGAGATTCCTAATTTGGATTTTCTCACTTGGTCAATGTTTCCCAAGGATGATCCTCCACCTCTACCTCATGGGGTAGTGAATTGTACATAAAAATCTACTATTTGTTTATTTTTATTTTTTTGGACATACTTTGAAAAAATATTTCATTGTTTAGGAGCCATGTTTTTGCTTTGGTAGCGAGTTTATGTCATGATGTGTCTAGTTACTTTTATTTTAAACATTATAAAATTATATCTTTTTATTAATATAATTTGAATTGTTCTAATAATAAGTTAATATTAAAATATAAACCATTTTATGACCCTATGTCCAAATAGGGGTTGCCACATTTTTAATTTAATTATGCATAAATAGAATTTGCATTATTTTCAATCATTTTGCATTATGAATGGTTTATTATTAGGTATGATTTTGATTTTATCCAAGTGGATTCTTCTTTAGTTAATTTAAGATTTTTGGCCACTTTTATATTTATGCAACATTGGAGTGGTTTCGATAAATTATCATTTTGTAAATATGAATAGTGATTCTTTGAAAGTGTAATTCATGTTGATTTAGATAATTGTCTTCTCTTATAGCATTGGTGATAAATTATTTATATTTATTTTGAGATATTTTTGAGGGAAAATATTTATAAATTGATGAATATTTCATTTATCTAGATCTATTCATTTTAGAAAGAAATTATGGTCCTAAAGGTTTATATTTATTTGAGTTTTTGTGTATTTTTTAGGGGGAGTCTCACATATTTCAAACATTATTATGTTCCTAAAATTTTAATAAGATTCTTATAGTTGGTTAATATTCAAAAATATCACCATGTCATGGAATTATAAGGCCTTTCATGCATTTTGATCAATTCCATAATTTTGATGTATGATCTTATTGCATATTTTAAATATCAATTGTTTGTAATGCATCAATTTCATAAATATAAAATTATCCATTGGTCTTATTATTACTTGTTTGAATTATGAGAGACTATGCATTATCTTTTTAACTATGTGTCTTTTTGGTTGAGATGGGCAAAATCATTTAATAGTTAAGAAGACTATAATGGCTAATGGATGGAAGTATTAATCACAATTGGTTGATCAACCATACTTTATAGTTATTTTAATGAACTTGAATTTTGAGATATTTTCAATTATTATATTATATAAAGGTCTCTATAATCATACATTCTAATAAATATGATATAATTTAGTTATGTTTGTGCATGTAACATTTTTAACATTGAACTTAAAAGTCACATATGTCATTATTCAATTATGAATACTATAGTATTTGCTTAGTTTTTCTAGTATCATGTGGTTTTATTTTTTGGTGACAAGAAATTGGGTAAAATAGTTATAGTGGACATATTTATGATCTATATGTGTTTCTTGGAACTTTTGTGTAAATTTTACATATGAAACTATTATAGGGTCTTTATCATTCTCGTAATATAATGAAAAAAAGTAAAGAATAGGTTATATTTTGTATATGTTGGCTTAGTTTGTATTTTCCTTCAATGAATAAGTAACTAGAGTTTTAGAACAATGAAACTTTCACTTTTTATATTAATTTTTAAGGGATCTTCACAATTGATTATAACTTTAAATCCAATAGGTAAGATGTGTTGGTACTCATTTAATAGGGAATATTTATAATCCTCTTGTAACATGTGTTATTAATTATTTTACATGGTGACACCTTTATAGAAATTATTAACGACAGGTGACTTATATGGGAAACTACTATAATGTTTATTTTATCTAGTCATTATGGATATGTAGATACGGTGTGAGAAACTACATTATTTATTATACTTAAATGTTTACACTTATATATGTTATGAATACATATTACATTCTTTCTTGAAGTATTTTAGCCATTATCTTTTATATTTGTAAATGAAATATTATATCTTAAATGTGTAAATACCAAAAATTTTCAAAAGAAATATACTAATGCCTATTATGTTTGGAATTAAACTAAAATAATTGACATCAAATTTAGAATTTATTATGCAAGCCCAAAAAAATTGTAATATGGACATCATAAATTTTAGTAGCACATCACATTGAAATGATTTTTTTTTATGTTGGAATGTATACCATGATCTATTTCAAAAAAGTATGAATTCATTAAATTTGGAGTAATATTAAGGGAATATAACAATAATATTTGGTTAGTTTGAAATCATCACTAAAAATATATAATTTTGAGTACTTTTTTTTAGTTGAAACTTTTAATTGAGTTGTAACTTTTTTGAATAAAAACTTAACATATCAATTTTAGAAACAAGTGGTATTTTGTTAATTTTATCAATTTATATTAAATATTGACAAATAATTTTTTTAAAAATAACCTTAACTCCCCCCTCATATTTTTTTTAATTAAAATGAGTAAATTCTATTTTAAAAATATTAATGAAGAAGAAATGGAATAATATGTCAAAATAAGTCAATAGGTGATCTTCTGGGTAGAACTTGAGCACACAAAGAAATATTCAACAATGACCATGCTTGTATTCAAAAATATGCAAGAGGATGTGTAATAATTGCCTAGTGTATTAAACTTCCTTGCTTACCAATTATCTTCTCTATTACAATATCCTGGTGAAGAGAAATATAAATAAGGAGTAAGTAACATAACTCAGAGGAGAACTCACTATGGGACTGAGTGTAACTCAATTTGGAACTCATAGGAGAACTCATAATGGTACTCAAGTTAACTATAGGTATAACTCTAGGTGGAACTCAGCCTCTCACCCACTAACCCTATTTATCACACCTAAGTAAGATGAAGTTAAATGTGTAGGGATTATCCATTTAATAAGTAAAAATAATAATACATATCCTACACCAATACCACCACCCCGCCCTCCCCCACCCCACCCCCCCCGCACCTCTTAAGCATAGATTAAGTGGGTAGAAAAGAAACCATGGGTTCTAGCAATAATGTTTGATGAGGTGCCCACATATAATGAAACTCTCAATAAGTAGAGTAAAAAGAGAAAAACTCAATGGGAAAAAATTCCCTCCCAAAAAAGAGACAAAGAAAATAAGGTAGGACTAGAATTCCCACTCCAACACCCCCCTTAAGCATAGCTTAGATTGGATAGAAAATTGGGTATTAGTAATGAGGCTTGATGAGGTACCCAAGTACATAAAGATGATCCCATTATCTTAAAAAATATGAAGGATGTGTGTCTCCACAAAGAATAAAGAGAAGGTATGTGTATAATATCACATAGAGAATGTTGTAGTAGGTCCCTCTTCAACAAATGTTGTATCTGCCTTTTGAAAGAAAGAAACCAAAAGCTATCAAACTATTGAATTTCAATTCAAGTGGAATGTAAATAGGAATCATGATTTACATCTCTAAAAAATGGTCAAATGTCTCCATATTAATTCTTGAATGTGTCAAAGTCTAATAATATATCACAAGTCTAACTGTAGAAGATGGCAATGAAAAAACATACAATAAAGGGGAGAGAACAACCAGATAAGAATATAGACATGGAACATCAACTAAAAGAATGTTCATGGGAAGAGGAGAATAAGGCTCAATAACTAAAGGATGGTCAACAAATAAAGCACTCAGATCTAGAAGATGAATGTCCACAAGAACATATGAGTCATGGATACCCTCAATGTGTATACTCTCACCAAAATTAGTAAATTCCTCATAAATTAAAGACTTTGAAGGTTATGGAAGAGAAACAATGTACACATGAATGGATGTAAAATATACAATTAGACAACTAAGGTCAAAAAAAATCTCATCTTGTAGTGGGGGATCGATGGGAGGGAGATCACTATCCACCATGGATGTATCATCAAAAGAAATAAAGGTAGGAGGATAGAGTACAATAGTCTCAAAAGAGACAATAGAAAAAAGAGGAGCAAGTGTGATGTAGGTCATAATAGGATCCATAAAAAGAGATAATACGATACTCCAAATAGAATGGGGACATTCTATGTATTCCACATGGCAATGGACTTCCATCAAAACATGTAGTAATAGGGTGGTGAAAACCTTGTCACAAGTAATATCCCACTTATCGAACTAGATAGAATTAGTGGGTGAATGAATCTATCGATATATAAATGGAATAAAATTCTTGTTTATGAGTAAGTATTTCATGTAAGCACACCATAAATCATAATTAGAATTTTTTAGAAGAACTAATGGTTTAGAATCAAGTTTCCTCATCTGGTGTCTCTAAAATAGATTCATCATAATCTAGAGAAGACACCAAGGATGTGCTCTTTTTCACTATATAAACTATTGTGAATCCTTGAAGCACATCATAAATGGGATATTGGGCATAATTAAGAATGCATCCAAGTGAGAAACTAGTGCTAGAGTGATGTGGGATAATGCATGATCAAATTTAGATGTTGAACATAGCTAAAAATACATCCACATGTGAGTAATAAGTATATAAAGTACAATGTAGAAAGTAGTAGGGCCCATAGCATAGGTAACCACCTGAATATGACACTTTATAACTTTAGTGAATTTTAAAATTCAAATTAGAATAATGAAAAGGGGATGAAAAACATGCACTTTTGAAAAAGGTGCTACATAATTTCGAGTTACCAATCAAAATTTATAGCAAAATACATTTTCCATTATTAATGCCCTGTTTAACTATATTACACTTAAAAGTTTAAAAATTCTATCTAAACAAAGGGAAAGGTAGCCTTCCAACCACTCATTAGAACTGACACTGAATGATGAACTTCTGAAGTCAACAAAAATTTAAAAATGTGCCCTTATACACCTATATAAGCTCTAAAGCACTAAATAGCTTCACTTTAAGAGGAAAATACACATATGATTAAATGCAAGACCTAATAAAGCTATCTCAATTTAAATTAAAACATGACTTAATTTTTTGAGGGATCATTTAATAATAAAAAAACTATTAGGGCACTAAATTTTAGGTTTTTACATAGCAAGGAGAAAATAAAGTGTATGATGCCACCACGGAGGAAGAAATCTTGCTAGAAAAAGATGCCAAAAGAGAGAATGAATGGGTAATCAAGGAATAAAACCAACTCTTAATATGCCAAAATGGTGATGTATAAAATAAACTGATATTCTAATCATAGCTACTCACCACAGAAGTCTAGCTCCTCATGCCATGGCTCAACAGGATAATGCACCAAAGGAATCAAATGGTGTCCTTGCATGTCTGAGTATAGCTTTTGAACACATAAGTAGTTCTAATTGAAAAATAAATCCTTTCTAATGCCTAACAGTCTATACCAAGGTTAATGGTAAACTTGGAGGCCAAACATGTCTTATCAAGTGCCAAACCATGAGAAACAAAAACATGAAGAGAAGTGATTAGGTAGAAGACTTCAGATCTACCAAGGCTACACCAATTAGTATCTTTTTCCCTTTTGAGGACCATAAATTAATAGTCATAAGTAGATGGATCAATCTACAATGTAGTATACTATGCAAGGTTTGTGTAAGTATAGTAGAGGACAAATGAGGATGCACTGCTAAAACCAAATCGAAGGTGACTTGGTAGAGGAGGAAGGAAACATCCCTTTGCATATTGTGAAGAGATTTACAAGGTGGAAGGCATGTTTCAATAACATCAAAAATAAGGGTTGGTTGATTATATGATTGAGTGCATCTTGAAGGAGTAGGAAAAAAGGATCCAATTAATAATTAGACCAAGCCTTGATTAGAACATGAACATTGAAGTGCCTTAGGGTCTTCACATTATTTGAATGCTATAGGGTGAAAACCATGCATAGATCCACCTAGATAAACGTTGTGGTATAGGATTGGAAGTCCAAATTTTTAGCATTGATCCACTATAAAGAGGATGTTATAGAGACAAAAATACTAGGCCATTAAAACCTCCAAGAGGGTTTTGGTCAACTCTTTAACCAATTGGACAAGAATTCAAGGTAATAATAAGAGAACAAATGGATGGAGATCATCTGAATAATATACAAATTCCTTTTAATTAATTCAATAAAATACAAAAATAGAAATCAAATTTATGAATTGATATTCATTACCAGAACCTAAAGCTCTGATACCATATCAGAATAGGCCAGGAAATGATCTTTTGGTAGAGTGAGCACACAAATAATTATGCAAAAGTAACCCTTAATGTGTTCAAAAATATGCAAGAAGATGTGTAGTAATTCCCTGATGTATTAAATTACCTTGCTTAGCACTTGTTGGATCTATTACAATAGACTGGTGAAGAGGAATATAAATAATGATTAGGGGAGTTAACTTAGAGGATAACTCATTATGGGACTGAGTGTAACTCACTATAGAACTAATAAGAGAACTTACAATGGTACTTAGTTGAACTCCAGGTGGAATTCTAGGTAGAACTCACACTCTCACCCTCTTAACCTCTTTATCACACCTAAATAAATTTAAGCTACATGTATAATTTTTATCCATTTAATAAACTAATGGAATTATAAATATCTTACACCAAAATAATATTGATTTTATGTAATAGTTTCTTTAATTTATTTAATATTTATTAAATATATAATATTAGAGTGTGAAAATTAAATAATCACATGCCTAAATTTAAAAGGATTATGAATTAAATGATATATAATTTTTATTGGTTAAATTAAAATAATATAATTGAGTGATTCTTTCATTAAAAAAAAAATAATGGGAAGAAGAAAATGTGAATAAAAACTTTTACTTATTTCAAATGGGTCACCTTTATAAAATGAATATGATTATGAATACCCATTTCTATAAATATTAGATTAGTGACAAATAAGAAAAGGATGATCCTCATCTTATAAATCATTTTAATTAATATTATATTTCAAATCTAAATGAAGAAAAAAATGATCCTATATTGATATTTGAGATGTTTTAATGTATCTTAGCTCAACACCACAAGAATCTATATGATATGGGATTGAATGTATACATATGATTTTGTCGATATTTAAAATATATTATTCTCAAAGTTCACAATTATCTAAATAACTAAACATTTTAATTTTGAATTAACTGACTAAGAATAAATAAATGAATAAATGTATGAGAAAGCTTTCAACTTTAAGATTTGAGAACAAATATTTCTAAGATAAATATGTTTCTATAATTTTGATGTATAGTTTATGTTGATAGGTAGTTAAACGAAAGCATAAGTTTTGAAATTATTTTTTTACTATTTTTTAGAGTTTTTGTTTTCTTTTTTACTATTTAAAATTGTTTGATAGTTGAGCAATTTGTTATTTGTTATCTCATTGTTTTGTTCCTAATGTTATTAGAAAAAATGTAGTTTGTGAACTTAAATAATTAATTTTATGTTCTTTATAGAATATTTCAGGACTTTTAAAATCTCCACTTTTACCACTTATCTTAAACAATATATAAATGAATTATTTTATTATAAATATTGTATTAATTTTTAAAATAATATTTATTAAGTCAATAAAAATAATAAGTGAATAATTAATAAGAAAAAGAGATTTAATATTATTATTATTTATTTCATAGGTAAAATCTCACGAGAATGAAAGAAAATGGAATTTAATACAATGGAGGATAAACATGAAAGCATACATGGGACACTTATTCTAATGGTAAACAAATAGGCACAACATTTCATGGGATAAATAACTACACAGTTGTGTAGTAGAAGCTATTTTCCTTCAGAAACACATTGGTTGATTAAAATTAACAAAATTCAGAAATAAATGTTTTTCATCAGACAAAACAAAATTTACAACTTACCACCAGCTTCTACGAAAATTCTTCTAGAAGGCCTTCCTAAGTAGAGAGTCATACTGTGAGACTGAACCTCAGCTCTTCTACCTTTTTTCTTATTATCCACTTTGGTGCACTCCTTATATGTCAAATGTTATTGGAAAAGTGATAGAGAGATTTTAATTTATTTGAAGGGCCAAAATTTATCTTCCTTTGAATCCATATTATTTGGTTTTGTCCTTGAAATTTTAATCTCTAGGTTTGCCCTTAGATATAGTTTGGATAGAGGTTTCCAAATTTAAGTTTGACATCCACTCAACTGAAGTGCTATGATTATACTTAGAATCAAATTTATTTGATAAGAACCCTACAAGGTCCTCCTTTTGACCAAGACTTGAAGAACCTCATATAAGATCTTCCATACCTAGTTCAAACCCCACCTTCCCAATATCTTCCATGGCTAGGCAGCTATTCTCTATGCAGAGTAAGGAGACCAGAAATAGTCTTCTTCTGCTAAGTATATTCCTTATTTCTTATGGAACTTCCACAAGATTTGGTCAAATGAAAAATTTAAAAGCATTATGGCACTAGAAAGGCAAGCCCTCATATTCAGAGTGCCAATGTCTAGTTTTAGGTCAGCATTATGAAGTATTATCTAATTATTATAGTAAAATAAATGACTATTAAAATGTTAATTTTATCTAATAATTATCAATATTCATATTTTTTTTCTTATTAAATTTTTCCTTCCATACAATACTCTCTAAATCTCTCACATTATTTTAAAAAAAACTAAATAAATTACTAAGCTATATTAGAATAATCAACTTATTAATTTCATAGATGACCCTGTATCTGAGTTATTATCTTATCACGAAGGCATTTAGATATTTATTATAGAGACAATTAGACACATCTATTTTAATATAAATTCTTAAATCATCTATATGAGTTGATGCTTACACAACAATAATAATGATATTAAAAAACTACTATTGAAAAGTTAATTTTATCTAATTATTATGAATATTTATATATTTTCTTTATTAAATGGTTCCTTCCATAAAAGACACTCTAAATTCATCAAATTATTTTGAAAAAATATTTAAAAATTATTAAATAAAATTAAAATAATTAATTTGTTGCTTCCATACATAATCCCATATCTTAGCTACTATCTTCTCATGAAAGCATTTAAGTATATGTTACATAAATATTAAGAAATTTAATTTAATAAAAATTATTGCATCATGTATATGAATTAATGTGTATGAAACATGTTTAAAATTCCTCTAATGAATGGTCATGGATAAATATGCTTTTTAATTAAGATGTAATCATGGAAGCTATGCTCTCACATATAATCCATTATTTTGAAATAATAATAATAATAATAATAATAATAATAATAATAATAATAATAATAATAATAATAATAATAATAATAATAATAATAATAATAATAATAAATAAATAAACCTTTATTATTAACAATTAGATAAAAGATAATTATAAAAAAATTAACTTCTTAATTATAGAGTAGATATCCCCTTATTTTATCTCAACCACATTTCATTCCAAAACATAAAGACATGATGTCAGTTATATTTTCACCCAAAAATATCCTATATAGATCATCTTTTTTTAGATGTTCAATATATATATATATATATATATATATATATATATATATATATATATATATATATATATATATATATATATATATATATATATATATATTTAAATATTTATTCTTAGAAACTTTTAAGATAAGATTAGATAAATTAAAAATTAGTAATTTTTTTTATGAAATATATCTATATATTAACTTAATAGAAATATACAAATAATTCACAAAAAATAAATGTAGAATGAAAGCATGCCACGTCAAACTAGGTAGAGCCTAGGAGTAAAAGCAAAGTATCATACTCTACGTAAAGCCTAGAAACAAATCACAAAGTCATTGAAAAAGATAAATTTTATGTAGAAAGAGAAAGACCAGAAGGTAAAAGATCTATACCATCAGAACTCCAACTGAGCTTGGCAAGGCATTGCCATCTAAAATAGGCTCCTAGCTAGTAACTTGGTAAGTGTATGTGTCATCATCTTCTGCTTGTGTTCGAATGGGTGAAATGGCCAAAGAAATCTTGGGAAGCTTATTCATCATATTTATTAAGCCTCTAGGTGGCACCCCCCCAATCATTTGGGTGTGGAAGAGGAGGATTTTCCCAGCCATCCTCCCTAGTAGGGGAAGGAGGCAACGGATACCACCCTCACTACTGCCCAAGAGGAGAAACATGCTAGTATGGGGTACCACAATGAGAATAGCACCTAGAATGGCTACACCAATGCTCACCACAAGGAAAATAAGGCACTCTATCATCCAATATGGGATCCTTATGTGGAAAAGGCAAAACCTAAGCCATAATACAAGGAACATCTCCACAATGGGAGAGGATATCTTTAAGATATCAAAGCTCCATAGCCACATTATTAGCTTGGACTTGAATCAGAAAAAGACCATTAGAGATGATAGAATATTTGTGTAAAGAATAAACATTATAATCATCAAAAGCATGATTAAACTTACTATTATTTCTTTTTTTCCAAATACAAAAGATAATTTACACTCTAAAAGTAAGCTAGACTTGGATCTATTTGTAGGGTATGGTGGGTTTGTCTCCAAGGAGGATATGATGCCAAAGGAAGAGTTCATGTTGGAAAGGCCTAAAAAGATCATGTATCCAAGTCTAGACACTTTGAGTTTTAGAAAATTATGAGAAGAGATGAGGAAGCATCTCAAGGTGGCCATAGAAGGGGCAAGTAGGTAGCTAGAATCCAAGCTAGATGAGTCTTCTACCAATAGGCAAGCCTTTGTGAAATATACACCAAGAAAAATGAGAAAGCTTGGGATTCACACAAGCCCTACAAATAGTATAAAAGAAAATATCCATGTTTTAATAGATGCATGTACCCCTTAGTGGGAATTAATCTTGTCAACCATGGGAAAATAGAGGGTGAGCCATGCATAACCAATCAAAGGAGTGTAATTATGAAAAGGGGCCTTGACATACCATTTCCAATCCTTCCACCATGATTGAGTGAAATGGACTAATATTTTATGTAGCATGAAATTTGAGATGACATTGAGGATCTCTTGATAGGACTCTTATTCTACATTGGCTAAATGAAATTTAGATTTCACCTCTTCCTAGGATAGCCAAGGGCGAGAGTGCCTATAGAAGATATCCTTAATGGTATGAATTACTCTACGATAAAGCTTGAGAGTATTAACCTAAAGGAATTATACTAGGGGCATTTCATTGTGAGAGAAAATGGGATACCACCAGGGAGAAATGGAGTTAGTAGAGAGCCCAGTCTAAAAACTAGAGCCATTTTAGAGTAGCCATGGTTTAATCTTTTCCCAGGTCTTCCATATACTTTTAGCCACAAGGACACTATGATTTGGATAGGAGAGTCAATGAAGAGTAAATTGGGAAAGCCATTCCCTTTTTATGCATTCTTTCCCTTAGGCAAGCATGAGGAGATATAGTGTCTAAACAACACCTTCCAAGCTTCTTGGCCCTCAATGGCCGACATAATCTATTTGGCACATAAGGTAGTTCCTTATTAGGATATGTTGATGATCCCCATCCCTCTGACATCATGAATGAGGTAATAATATTCCTAGGTGACCCTATGAAATCCTTTACCCTATGGGGAATTGGTCCAAATGAAATCTATGAGCTATTTTCACAAGTTTTGGTAATATTTTTTAGAATGTACCCAATATGACGAGTATTACACATAGGTGGATGCAAGAATTTTTGAGTAGATTAGAAATTTTCCTACTAACGAAAGAGACTTGATCACCCATTATTTCCAACAACATATTTCCACATCAAAGTTGGCGAGGCATCAAAATCAAAGGGGATGCTAAGAAATTTAAATATTTCATCATGTAGGATCCACTTCTAACCCAATTTATCAGTTCATGCTAGTAGAGGGAGGTATGATTTTTTATAGCAATGAGCTTTCTACCATTAAATGTTGGAGCCAAATGCCAAGTAGAAGGTGTCGAGACATTGTAAAGCATTATCCACATTGGTTTCATCCTCAATGAGAGTAAGGAAGGAGTCATCCATAAAGTGGCCATTGAGTAGTTGCATATCTTCATGTGTGTTCATGCCATCATGAGAGAGATCAATTCACTTAACAAGGCCCATTAATTGGGAATTGATAATAAGATGTACAAAACCTTTAGCTTCAAAAACATACAAGGTAGGAGCCAATGATAACCCTTGATGAATAGAATTAAACATGCTAAATTACTTAAAGGTGAATCCATTAATGGAAAAGAAAACTGAGGCATATAATAAGATCATCTAAATGGTTTGGATGAATATTGGCCCAAAGCTCAGAGTTCAATGTGTTAATAGAATAAATGGCCATTCGATGTGATCATAGGATTTTTCAAATTCAATTTTGACAAACATAGCCTATTTCTTAGACTGTCTAGCATAATCCATGCCTTCTTATATGGTAATGATGTTATCCAAAATATAATGGCTTTTAATGAAACCCATTTATTTTGGATAGACAATGTAGTGTCATATATTATGTAACTAGATTACTAGAGCCTTGGAAATGATCTTATAGGAGAAATTTAGGAGGGTGATAGGCCACTAGTTGTAAATCAAATAAGGATCTTTTTTCTTTGGTATGAATTTGATATTTCCTTTATTTGTATTTGTACCAAGTTAATGCTTAAAATATGCTTCTTTATAAACATTATGCAAGTCACTACCCAAAAGGTCCCAAATAGTTTTATAGAATTCACAAGGGAAGCCATCAATTCTAAGAGCTTTGTCATTATCCATGTGAGACACTGTTTCATGCAAATCATTGACAATGAGGGGCCTATCACAAACCACCTATTGGGTAGGAGTGAGTTTACATGAAACCACTAAAAATCATTACTAAAGGGCAATTTCATGCTCCACTAAAGATGCTTGAGATTTGAACACTTGTGGATAATAGTGGACAAAGGTTTGCCCTATCTATGGAGTCTTTTTGAGTTTGTTTCTAGACTCAAAAATGAATTGTATTTGTTTCTTTGAGTTATTAACTCATAGAATTTGTAAAAAATCCTTAGAAGCTTTGTCCCCTAAGCTAAGCCAATGAAGCTTGGCATCGACCTAGGATCTTTGTCCATTGTAGTTGTTTGAAATTTGAATGTGATGTCATAAAGAAAAAACTCTCACCTACAAGATCTTATGAAAGGGATATTTTTTTGGGGTTAGAGTCACATGACTTAGCTCTGAGGTGGTAGTAGAGTAAAAGTGTCTCCAAATTTTGGCAAGATGGTGGCCATAGATCTATAGAAAGTGGAAGATCCTTATGATGGCATCATCCCACTAGAGAATCTAACCAAATTCTTAAGAAGGATGTGGATCTAAATTCCAAATTCCAAATTCTCCTAATGTGTGACACCATGGGCCCATGCTTGAGTAAGGAGGTGTTAAGGAAGAATTGTGTTTCATGGATTTTGGGTTTCATAAACTACCATTTAACTCAAAAATAAATAAGGGAATCATCACAAATCCCAAAATATGGTAGCACCTATAATAGAGGAAAAAAAAGCATTATCAAATGAGAAGTATGCTTGGGTGAACATCATTTCCCTATCTAGATGCTTCAAAATCAAAGCGGGGCCTTCCCTATATTTACTCTAGGTCTACCAAAATCCATCTCTAGGTCAATGGATTAAATTAGGGTCATAAAATTCTCATTTAGTGCACATGTAAAACCATACCTCCCTTTCTCTAGCTTCCCATCTCATAGGCAAGTAACCCATTTTGTCCTCATGAGATGTCACCATATTAAAGTCACCACATAATACCCAATGGGCATCACAAAGATAATCTACCATCCACCATGAAAAATGGGTGCACGCCAAGGCATCATTCAAGGAATAAATATTAATAAAGTCAAAAATGTGGATTTGAATGTTATAAAGAATACCTAATAATTAGTTGGTGGGTTTCATGCTAGATTATAGTAAGTGTGGCTACCACCTTGGAGAAATGAAAGTGATCACCATTCCACATCTTGAGGCATGGTTATTATGAAGAATGATATTGTCATGTAAGATAGAATTGCTGACAGCCATCAATAAAAAAATTGGCACCTTGACCTTTTTTAGATAGAAAATGTCCATCATGGGAAACTTCCTTTTGAAATCGCTCACAACAAACTTATTTTTCAGGTCTTTGAGACCCTAAACAACTGAGAATAGATGGACTATGGTAGGGAAGAAGAACTCTTGTCTTAAATCCATAAACATAGCTTTTAATCTCAGAGGAGGTGAGTCATCTTTGAGTAATGGGCCACAAGATCAGGCTCTTATTGAGAAAGAAATCACTCTAACTAAAGTCCCAAAATTAGTAAAAAACCCAATGTGTTCAGCACCCCTCTAGTTGTTAATGTCTTTCCCTAAGGTTTCAAGGCCTATGTGCCTAGCTCTTCAAAAAAATTAGACTCATAGCTAGCCACTCTTCCATGTTTTTCTCCATAGTATATTCCTAATTTTTTCTCACAACCCTCCTTAGAGGAATGACAAGGGAGAGGAAGGAGATTTTCAGGCTGACCTTGATTTGAGGAAGAAATATGAGTTCTTGAGTGCCAATAGTGGGCACTTTTTACATAATTGGTATGATGCCCTAGAAAGGATGGACTTAGAGGACATGTATATGAACACTGATAATCTATGAATTATTATTCATGGAATGTTTAGGGTCTCAAAGACCTAAAACATAAGTTTGTTGTGAGTGATTTCAAAAGGAAATTTCCCATGATGGACATTTTCTATCTACAAAAAGTCAAGGTGCCAAATTTTTTATTGATGACTGTCAGCAATTCTATCTTACCTGACAACATCATTCTTCATAATAACCATGCCTCATGATGTGGACTGGTGATCACTTTCATTTCTCCAAGGTGGTAGCCACACTTACTATAATCTGGCATGAAACCCACCAACGAATTATTAGGCATTCTTTTTAACATTCAAATCCACATTTTTGACTTTATTAATATTTATTACTTGAATGATGCCTTGGAGTGCACCCATTTTTCATGGTGGATGGTAGATTATCTCTGTGATTCCCATTGGGTATTATGTGGTGACTTTAATATGGTGACATCTCATGCAAACAAAATGGGTTACTTGCCTATGAGATGGGAAGCTAGAGAAAGGGAGGTGTGGTTTTACATGTGCACTAAATGAGAATTTTATGACCCTAATTTAATCCATTGACCTAGAGATGGATTTTGGTAGACCTAGAGTAAATATAGGGAAGGCCCCGCTTTGATTCTGAATCATCTAGATAGGGAAATGATGTTCACCTAAGCATACTTCTCATTTGATAATGTTTTTTTTCCTCTATTATAGGTGCTACCATATTTTGGGATTTGTGATGATTCCCTTATTTATTTTTGAGTTAAATGGTAGTTTATGAAACCCAAAATCCATGAAACACAATTCTTCCTTAACACCTCCTTACTCAAGCATGGGCCCATGGTGTCACACATTAGGAGAATTTGAAATTTGGAATTTAGATCCACATCCTTCTTAAGAATTTGGTTAGATTCTCTAGTGGGATGATGCCATCATAAGGATCTCCCACTTTCTATAGATCTATGGCCACCATCTTGCCAAAATTTGGAGACACTTTTACTCTACTACCACCTCAGAGCTAAGTCATGTGACTCTAACCCCAAAAAAATATCCCTTTAATAAGATCTTGTAGGTGAGACTTTTTTCTTTATGACATCACATTCAAATTTCAAACAACTACAATGGACAAAGATCCTAGGTCGATGCCAAGCTTCATTGGCTTAGCTTAGGGGACAAAGCTTCTAAGTATTTTTTACAAATTCTATGAGTTAATAACTCAAAGAAACAAATACAATTCATTTTTGAGTCTAGAAACAAACTCAAAAAGACTTCATAGATAGGGCAAACCTTTGTCCACCATTATCCACAAGTGTTCAAATCTCAAGCATCTTTAGTGGAGCATGAAATTACCCTTTAGTAATGATTTTTAGTGGTTTCATGTAAACTCACTCCTACCCAATAGGTGGTTTGTGATAGGCCCCTCACTGTCAATGATTTGCATGAAACAGTGTCTCACATGGATAATGACAAAGCTCTTAGAATTGATGGCTTCCCCTGTGAATTCTATAAAACTATTTGGGACCTTTTGGGTAGTGACTTGCATAATGTTTATAAAGAAGCATATTTTAAGCATTAACTTGGTACAAATACAAATAAAGGAAATATCAAATTCATACTAAAGAAAAAAGATCCTTAGTTGATCTACAACTAGTGGCCTATCACCCTCCTAAATGTCTCCTATAAGATCATTTCCAAGGCTCTGGTAATCTAGTTACATAATATATGACACTAAATTTTCTATCCAAAATAAATGGGTTTCATTAAAAGCCATTATATTTTGGATAACATCATTACCATCTAAGAAGGCATGGATTAGGCTAGACAGTCTAAGAAATACGCTATGTTTGTCAAAATTGAATTTGAAAAATCCTATGATCACATCGAATGGAAATTTATTCTATTAACACTTTGAACTCTGGGCTTTGGGCCAATATTCATCCAAACCATTTAGATGATCTTCTTATATGCCTCAGTTCTCTTTTCCATTAATGGATTCACCTTCAAGTAATTTAGCATGTTTAATTCTATTCATCAAGGGTTATCATTGGCTCCTACCTCGTATGTTTTTGAAGCTAAAGGTTTTGTACATATTATTATCAATTCCTAATTAATGGGCCTTGTTAAGTGAATTTATCTCTCTCATGATGGCATGAACACACATGAAGATATGCAACTACTCAATGGCCACTTTATGGATGACTCCTTCCTTAGTCTCATTGAGGATGAAACCAATGTGGATAATACTTTACAATGTCTTGACACCTTCTACTTGGCGTTTGGCTCCAACATTTAATGGTAGAAAACTCATTGCTATAAAAAATCATACCTCCCTCTGCTAGCATGAACTGATAAATTGGGTTAGAAGTGGATACTACATGATGAAATATTTAAATTTCTTAGCATCCCCTTTGATTTTGATGCCTCACCAACTTTGATGTGGAAATATGTTGTTAGAAATAATGGGTGATCAAGTCTCTTTCGTTAGTAGGAAATTTTCTAATCTACTCAAAAATTCTTGCATCCACCTATGTGTAATACTCGTCATATTAGGTACATTCTAAAAAATATTACCAAAACTTGTGAAAATAGCTCATAGATTTCATTTGGACCAATTCCCCATAGGGTAAAGGATTTCATAGGGTCACCTAGGAATATTATTACCTCATTCATGATGTCAGAGGGATGGGGATCATCAACATATCCTAATAAGGAACTACCTTATGTGCCAAATAGATTATGTCGGCCATTGAGGGCCAAGAAGCTTGGAAGGTGTTGTTTAGACACTATATCTCCTCATGCTTGCCTAAGGGAAAGAATGCATAAAAAGGGAATGGCTTCCCCAATTTAATCTTCATTGACTCTCCTATCCAAATCATAGTGTCCTTGTCTTAAATCCATAAACACATAAATACAAGTCCCACAAGTGACAAAGGCCGTAGTATGACACAAGGTTGGGCAGGTAGAAAAATAAGGTCTAACTCAATGCCACGCATGGAGGAAACTGTAGCAAAGTAGAGATTTTTTCAAGATGGGAAATTTACATTCCAAAATTAATAAATTTTAGAAAACATTCAACAATTTCAATGTTTTATTTTATTTTATCATTTCATTTTTTTCAACAAACTTTGAGTAATGTGAATAATCAATGCAATCTTTACACCGATAGGTGTTCCTATAGTGGTAGTCAGGGGGTAATTTTATGTAATGGTGTGAGTGTATTAACATTTAATTATTTTAGAGTTGACATTATAAAAAACCTACATCCACTTTTAATTTATTTATTTATTGACCCATAATTATTTTATTAAGTGACAGTTGAATTATAATTTTTTTATAATAATTTTATTTATAAAATAAAAAACATTAAATATATATTTACCATGTAGGTGAATTATATTTATTATAATGGTTATTTTATTTACTTTAAAATAAATTTATTTATTTATTTACCATGTTGAAATATATGATAAGTGAACTATATTTGTTATTTTGGTAATTTTATTAACTTTAAAAAAAGAATTTATTTATTTTATATTTGTTAATGTGGTAATTTTATTTACTTTAAAATTATTTATTTATTTATTTATTTTTGTAATTATTTAATTAATGTAAAGTGAACATTATAAAAAATAAATAAGACAACTGACATGATGGTTGAAAAAACATATAAATACAAATTAGAAAAACAATCACAAAGAAAATCAAAGAAAATAGTGAAGAAATAAAGTGCAGATGGAAACAAATAACAATGATATAAGAGATAAATAAATTACACAATACAATTTTTTTTTTTTATATTTAACTAATCAATTTGAGAAAATTAATTTCAAATATTATTTTTACTTCTTTCTATCATTTAGGTATGTACTTTTTCCATTCCCAATTTCCAATTAGTTATGTATTTTTCCCCATTCCCAATTTCCAATTATATAGGTAGGCTAGCCATTCTTAAATTTATTTTGATTTTTTGAAGTTGAAATATATATATATATATATATATATATATATATATATATATATATATATATATATATATATATATATATATATATATATATATATAATTTGAAAAGTATTTTATATTGTCTGCCACCATGAAAATAAATTATTTTAAAATGTTTATTTATTTTTATGTTAATTATTTTATAGGTTCTATATATTCAATTTTGGTGCACAGCATATTAATGTATATGTATTTTTTTCCTAAATTTTGTTAATATGAATTTATTATAAGATGATTGTACCTATATGATTAACATAAAAAGGATTGAATAGAAATGTAGGGAATATGGCTCGGCAAAAAATTTAATTTAAAAATAAACAAAAAAGGAATATGAAGAACCAAGGCGAGAAAAATAGAGAGAATACCATCGATAATACCAAAGATAAAACTTATAAGTACCAATGAAAAAGGAGGAGAGAATACACAAAAATGAGTCTAAAAATAATGACGTATAGAATGTAGAGCTAATTTACAAGTCAAAGAGTTAGAAGAATAAATGAAAAAACATGCTCGTCATATGATAGTTAATCATACATAAATGTCTCAACTAGACCCATCTATATTATGAAAAAGATTACAAAGAGTAATGCAATTAGATCAAATGATTGATGCAAAAAGAGAACAACTATGCCAATGTAATTGAAATGTTATACAAAGACATCGTCTCAATATTTATAATTTTGATGTTGATCATGATGAAGAAACTATAATGGATATAGAACTACACCATATGATGGACTTTGTTGAAATCCCTACCATGTTTTTTGGTGAATTTGAAAGTTGCATGGAGCAAGTATTGTTGAAGACCTAGAAGGACTAGTTATAGTAGTGTATAGATGCCTAATAATTGAAACTGTTATTGAAAGAGATATGGCTATCAATAATTGTTAGACATAAAGTTTTTAAATAGGTATTAAAAGACGATGATGAAAATTATAAAAATGGAAAATCAATAATTGATGGGTATATTGATAAACCTTGTTCAATGGAACATGTGCCACTCATTGAGGCTGCAAGTTCTTGGATATGTAGTCCAAAATATAAAAGAGGCAAAAGGTGGAAACTAAGAAAAATGTGTGATATTGTGAGGGTATGGCTAAGGTTTTACAACATCTCAGGACAAGATAGTCAAAAAATTATGGATTTTTGTTGGTCAAAGTTACTATTATACAAACCATTTCATGATATTGAGATAGATATTGGCCTTGTTGATGATACAATAAAATATAATTTGTGTCAGTTTCAATACAACCCTTTTCATATTCATCAAATCATTGAAAAAAATAATGACATTCATGAAGAAATAGAGGGTGAAAATGTTAGCATTATCAAATAAAGCACAACTAAACATGAGTGGAAGATCCTCTCAGGGTTACATAGAAAATAATTTCTACATGTTTATGAGATTGATATGTTGGGTAGAAGATATATTTATAGACAAGTAATCTAGGATATAGATAATCTAGATGAAGAACAAATAAATAGAACTCTTAAATTTATAAACATGGGAAAATAATATGAATTACTTTCTATGGATGAAATGGAGTATAATTTTTCTTATGAGATCCTAAGTGAAAAAAAAAAAATTGCATTTGATATAATTATAATATATTATAATGAAGGACAAAATGCATCTCTGTTGTACCTGATAATTTAAAAAACTATAAGAACATGGAAATATTATCTTAATGGAGGACTTAACTAGAACTTTTGGAGTTATCATAACAATAATGTTGCCCACTTTTACTACTTGATCCAATTGGTGTTTCAACATTTAGGATCAGTGCATCAACAAAACATACAACCTTATGAATGCCTCTTTTAGGTTTTGAAAAATTAGAAGGAATAAGGTTAACAAGTTTTAAATAAGAAATTAAGTATGTTAGATATATTTTGATTGATGAGATGAGCTTTATAGGTTAAAATATGCTTGAAAATACAGATTCTCAACTATGCCAAGCATTTTAAAAAAATGTTGATATGTGGTTTGGTGGAAGATCTATGTTTTTTGTTGGGGATTTGGAACAATTGCCTTCAGTAATGGATAAACCTCCATATGTAAGTACAAGACAAGAAAATTTATTATGACAAAACTTTAAAATCATTGTGACAATTGATAAGGTTTTTACACAACAAGGTCATACTAAAGAACAATAATGGTTTCGATAAATTTTAAAAAATCTAAGAGATATTAATCCAACCGTTAATGATTGGTAATTGTTGATGACTAGAATGTATGTTGCACTTAAAATAGTTGAAAAGGAGGATTTTAACTAACATATGAACTTATTTACAATAAATGAGAATGTGCATCAGCATGATAAGAGAAAATTATATGCATTAAATCAACCTATTGCTCAAAGCATTGCAAGTAGAGGACAAAGCAATGATATTATGAGATTGGATGATGTATAGTTGAAAGTTGATTTATTGATTATTATTAGTATGAAGGTGATGCTCACTAAAAACTTATTGATAGAGGCATGTCTTGTCAATGACGTACTATGATATTTTTGAAACATTGTATACAAACTAGGGAAAACACCCCCTAAACCACCTATATATGTAATGGTTCAATTCGATAATTTTACATGGATTCTTTTTATTTATGCAAATCCGACTAGAATTCTAGTTTCCCCTATACAAAGGGGTCGTGTGTGTAAGTTTCCTTTTAAATTGGAATGGGGATTGACAATTCACAAATCACAAGGCTTAACTCTTGACAATGCCACAATTGATATAGGACTTATGGAAAGACAAGGTTTGCCATTTGTTGTTATTTCACATGCCAATTTATTACATGGATTAAGGATTACACCACCTTTCACATATGACTAGTTTGAGATATTGAATAATGGAAAAGACATATAAAAAAGAAAAGAGGAAGAACAAAGACTTCAATTATTAGAATATCACATTTATATAGATTGAATATACTAAACTTGGTTGTTATACAACTTAATATCAAATGTATAGAGTTTGAATACCATAAAATTATTGTTATATTATTTATATATATCAAATTATGTGTTGTATTCTATTTTCCATTTTAATATTGTATTAGATAATTATATTACATGTATTTTATGAAAAATAAATATTTGCGTTTACTTCACATAACAACAAGTGCTACTAGCATATATATCTTAGATAAATCTTTGTAAAATACACAGATATATATATCATTCTCGAGACATTCGCAATTCAATATGATATAGGTACTTTGAAAATAATATCTATTAATATATTTTACATAAATTTATCTAAAATATATATAATAGTAGTTAACATCTCTGACATATCAATTATATATTTATATTTATATATAAAAACCAAATAAATTTATTAAAAAAATAGTAAGAACTTTTACTTAAACAATATTAATGCTGAAAAAATTATTACCCATCAAAATTACTTTGTAAAGGGTCCTTGTTAATATAAAATGTGTTTATTCCTACACATAGATTTATGATAACTTCATCATCCATTATAAATATTTCCATTATTTCACTAAATCCTCTTAAATTTTTAATAATTAAAAATTATAATATTATATATGTAGATACCATAGCATGATATAGATGACATTGCATAGAGATAATTCTACGTCATATACAACATAGTTGGAAATAACAGAAAATGAAAACTAAAGGATTGAGGAAATATAATATTTTTCTTTCTATTTAAATTGCTTTGTGACATAATTTAATACGTATAATAAGGGGCAATAAGTTATAAAAGGACAAATATTAAGTTAATTTAATTTATAATATAATTTAATAAATAATTTGTATCTAAAAATATATTAAAAAATTAGACGTTTTATATTTGTACAGTTTATAATATAAATGTAATTTTTTTTCTTTTTCAATTATGATAAAAGTTTTAACAAATATTTTTACATCGAGAAGCAGCCAAAAAATGTAATGACATGAATGGTTCATTTTTATTATTTTTAAGTTGATATATTAAAAAAATATATTAAAAATCTTCTAAAATAAATAAATAATAAATATAAAATATTAAAAAAATTAAAACCACCATACAAAAGTGCAGAGATTATCCAAGCCTAAAGAAGAACGAATAATTTTTTTGTAGAATATCACAAGTAAACTATCATTCTCCAAAAATATTCCCTTCAAATTTATTTAATATATCATGTATGCAGCCTGTTGTTAAAAGTGTAATCTCCTCAAACATTAGTGCTGCTGCCATTTTCATAATCATTGCCTTGCGCTGCACTATTCCACCCTATATGTCAAACGGCAATAAAAATAAAATTAGCAATATGTCCTCTTAGATCAAATGAATGTTGTCATAGGTTTATTTTTAGATATAAATAAAGCTGTTAAGGAGAAGTAATTGGAAAAAAAAATCATCTCGAAGGATAACATACTGCATCAGAGGACAACATTGTTAGAAATAGAAATATATATTTTTAAATTTAATATTCAAAATCGCATGCTTTGTTTAATTAATCATAGGAATGATTTGTTGCCTTTTTTTAATTGATGGGTATAGATTTTTAAAAAATAAAAATAAAATGGCTATACTGGAGAGGTTTGCTTTAAAAAAAAAACCAGCCAGTGGTTATTCTTCCGATGGAATTTTAATGGATATTAGTTTTAAGGATGAAATGTAATTGATATGCTATAGTTTAAGGAAGACATTATCTTGAGAGGATATAATATATACTAAGATTTTATAAGGTTACATTGTTTGTATATTTAGTATTTTTTAAATTTATAATATGATTATATATTTTTTCATAAATTTATTATTAAAGAGATGTTTAGACTTAATAAATAAAATAGAGGAGGGGAGTGGTAGTGATTAAGTGTTTTCTAATATTTCTTTTTTTTTTTTAATGCATTTTATAATGGTAATGGTGGTGTAGAGTATAATGAGGAGAGCTTTTTATTTCTATGTTCAATTTTAAATTTGATATTTATTTGATTGTCAAAAGTGAATTTCAATGTAGTATGTGAAAAATTAAAGATAAAAAATTTAAAATTATTTTTTCTCACAAATTTTAGGTAAATACATGATAAAAATATTTTAATACTTGAATTGACTTCTTCAAACAAAAATAAAAAAATAAAATGATTAACATTTGATTGAAATTTTCATATAATAACCAAAGATATGTCAAAATTAAAATTAAACATAAAAATGAACAATTCACTTGATTACATTTTATTACACTCTGTTACATTCTACCCAATTTTATCTCACCATTATCATGTATAAAATACCTACCAATATAATAAAATATATAATTAAATTAAATTTTAAATTATTAAAAATAATAATTATATAAAATTAAATATTTATATTGATTGATAAAATTATATTGAATTTAAATAAAATTACATTAAAATAATAGTTAAGTTTTTCATTTTTTTCTATATGAAGATTAGCTTTTATTAATAAAATTTATATCTAAATTTCAATCTTTATTTTCATTTATTTTTCACACCCATCTTTGGTTAGATTAATTTTCATATATATAAATTGTATTAAATAAATTTAATGTGTTTTGGAAGAGACCTTAATTTTTAAGGTCGTATTCAATATATATCTTCTTTTCAATAAAATAAATAAATAAAAATAAAAAAATATTATTTTCAAACTCTTTACATGGTTTTAATTTCGGGGCTTATTGATAATCTCATTACTTCCTTTGGCTTTTGATTTTGGTTATGAGAAAACTCAGCTTTATTCCACTCTTCCGCAAAATGGGATCTTCTTAAAATTAAAATTTGATATTTTTAAGGAAATTAAAGAATATATTTATATTTAGGTTTAGAACACACAATTTTCCTAAGTGATGTATATAGATTTTCTCAGCATACATTTTCATTATGATTTAGTTAAAAAAATGGATTCATTTTTGTCATTTAAATTATTGTTTTACAAATTATTATGAAAATAAAATTGATGAAGAAGATGATGATATTTAAGTTATTAATTAAAATATATAATGAAATATTAGTAGGAGATATTTAAAAGTTATATCATGAGAACATTATTGTAGAGGAGAATATATTGTTTCAACTATGAAAATCATAAGCATGATGAAATATAATGGGTTACTCATACCATATAATATAACAAGAAGTATTTTATATAAAATCTTAGGTAATTAACAAAAATAAGAAATTGATATAATCGTGACACATTTTCAGTGAACTAAAAATACAACATCATTATGCATGATAATTCAAGTAACAATAGTAATAGTAAAATCATATATAATTAATAGCACCATACTATAGCAATAGAAATAGAAAAATGTTATGAGAAGAATTCAAAATATTTTTTAATATGGATAAGGTATTTAGAAAAAAAGAAAAAAGTGAGGACCAAAAAAGCTTTCGACAACTACTCACAAATCTTATAGATGCACATCCGACCATTGATGATTTAAAATTATTGATGTCAAGAAAAACTAGTAGGTTACATCCAAGCATCAGATAAGATTTTGATAATGGTATTCATTTATTTGTAGCAAATGATAATGTGAAAAACCATAACAGAATGAAATTGAAATCATTAAAATGATCAATTGTATGAAGCATTACAACTAGAACAAGTATTACCAATCCATTAAGAGGTCAAAATGATGAATTGGATGTGGAGTTATTAATTTCTAAGGATTCAAGGTTGTTAACCTCAAACGTATGGATAGAATCATGACTTGTAAATGGATCTCTAAGATATATTTGAAATATAATATACAAACTTGGAAGTTCCCCACCAGAGCCACCTACATATGTTATGGTGGAATTTGAGAGTTACTCTGGAATGTCATTTGCAAATGCAGCACCACATACAATTCCAATTACACCAATACAAAGGAGACGAAGATGATAACTACTCTTAAAATTGGCTTGGGGATTATCCATACACAAATCTTTGGAAGAATTCAAAATCTGGCCTCCATTTTCATACGACAAATATGAAAAGTTGAAAACATGTAAACAACTTTCTAAACGAAAAGTTGAGGAGAGACTTGAGTCCTAATAACTACAATAATGCTACACATTCAATATCACATATATTATACTTATTTTCACATTAATGTATATGAAATTATTTTATTTAATTATCTTTGAATATGATTTATATTTCTTATTTAGATAAACATGAAATGCTACATTAATGTACATTTATTGAGAATTATACATGTCACACATGCAGGGGCTACTAGCATAGATATCTTAAATATATATATTTAAAAGAAAATAAATATCAATCTTGAAGCACTTATCTAACCTACATCACAATATAGACGCCTCAAAATTAATATCTCTCAACATCTTTTATATAAATATATATAGATATCTATACTAATTTTTTAATTAATTATTTATTAAAAAACAAAAGAAAAACAAAAAACAAACAATAAAAACAAACAAACCGTCATCTTTATTTAAATTAAAAATTTAATTATCTATATTAAGGAAATTTCTTTCAACTTACATTTAACATATTTTTTTGGGTTCACAAACACCTTAATTCATTTTATATTAAAAAAATTAAAACCTATAACTCATTTACGTCTGTTGGTGCAATTTACAATATTAAAATGAATGAAGAGAATTTGGATATGTTTTCATAGTCCGTTAATTAGCACGCACAAAAAAAAAAATCATCAGTTTTGACTCGATAAATAATCAGTTGAGGCGTCACCATAGATTCAACAATTAAATTTTGGGTCCACTGCGGGCGGCTTTTTATTGTCAGCGATGATTGGACAGCTCTACAACAATTTTCCAATATTTGTCTTTTGCGTATAGTGCGGTAAATATAAAACAAAACAAATTTTGTTTTCTCGTTGGCACCTGTGTGACCGCGTAACATTTAGCCCCAAATCACTTGGTCATCTCTTTCGACTAAGATAACTTAGAAGGGAAGAAAACATGCTATAAATTAGATCATCTCAAATGTCACAAACGATCAAGCTTTGTATACGTTGTCCCCCGAGGCGGAAGAAAGAATGTGAACTCATGGAGGACATCATCATGTTTAGTGTGGAACAGTTAAAAAAACTATCATACATAATCAAATATAATCCACGAACAAAGGGAAGGATCCAATGGATTGGGATAATCCCCTGTCCTTCCTGAGCGATAAGATAATAAATTCCTCGATATTATCAATAATAATAATAATCTCTTTTCAGAATTATTGTTAATAATGAACAATGATTTAGACAATTTTAAGTGGCAACAATCATGGATTATCAAGATAAGCATCGAAATATGATTGATATGACATAGAATCCTAGTTATAATGGAAGTGTCTAGAACAAGAAGTAAATCCGACTTGGTTTAAGTGGTTCTCAATAAATTTAAATGTTTGAGAGTCCTCCATCTACAATATAAAATTTATATTTGATAGAACATTAGATAATAGTTTAGTTTTATTAGGGAAAAAAACTCTATTATTGTTTAGTTTTATTAGGGAAAAAAAACTCTAATGAAAAGCAATAACAGAGGAAAATAATGTCAAATAATTAGAAAAGGGGGTTAATCATAACTATAATTACTTGTAAGAGATCGATAATCTTACTTGTTAATTTAAATATGAAATGTATGTGTCCATTGCATTATTATTTCTTAATGTACTCTTAAATATTAGATTCTTGAGTGTCAACTTAATATTATTTTTTTCAAAAAATTAATCTCTTTATTAGTATATATTATTGTATAGTTTTAAAGTGTAATTGTAATATTTATTCTAATATAAATAATGGATAATGATTTATTTACACATTTTTCTGCTTATTATAATTATAGAAGAATATTAATCCAATTATTGATTTGATTAACTTTCATTACTAATAGTAAATTTTTATTTTTCAGAAGACTTGGTCTACAAGTTAATTACTCTGCAAACCCATCCCTAGCCTCTTTCTTATATATACAACAACATATAAAGTTAGTAGTTGAGGCATTCACTCTATTAAATAGTCATTATATTTGAAATTTAGGTTAGAGCTTTTTAATCTAAAGAGGTAATCATATTACTTATGATAAATTTTTGAATTATCTGTATTTAAATTTTTTATTGATTTAAATATTACAAATATTTTGGGTGTGTGTCTTATGATAATTATAATGATTCTAGATAATATTAAAAGAATTTAATATAATATCAACCCTTTAAAAGTTTTACCTCTTGTAGTAAAATTTTGTGGAGAATACAAATATTTTGTTTTAGTTTCCACAATAGATATATCTTTTTAGATATGTGGATTATTCTATGTATTAGCTTGCTCAAATTTTAATCATCTATGAAAAATATGTCAATCTTATGCTCTAAATTCAACCCTTTGTTTGACCAACAATTTGTTGACATAGTTGGGTATTAATGGTTTGGAAATAAAAATATATTTTTTTTAATCCAAAAAAATCACTAGATGGAATTTTTTGGCCTCTAAAATTAAAAAAATTCTACATCAAGTGATAATCAGGTATTTGTAAAATATTTTTAGTTTACCTTGCCAATCATCTAAAAATAAAACTTCTGTTTTTGACATAAAAAGGTTTTAGAGGGTAGATCTTGACCTCTTCAGTAAACATTTACTCTATCTCAAGTATAGATTCAATGTATGTATGTTGTTTTTAGCATCATCAAAATTGCTGCCAAAACAAAAATAATTATGTGTTCGACTTTTTTTTGGTAAGTAGGTATATTACGTGTTTTTAAAATTTTATTTATTATGTTGATATTTATATATCACTACTATTTTTAATATTTTACAATTTATTTATATATTTATTTATTTATTTTTAAATAATTGAAATTAAAACTATATTTTAGTTGTTTTAAAATTCACAGATGTTATTGTTCTAAGTGAAATGAATATCATTTTTATCTAATCCATAGTGTGAGAGGTACATCCAAAATAATCAATACAACTAAAAACATTGTATACAAATTTTAGCTTCCAAATAACAAATGGAATATAAGAAACACCTATATTTTTTTCCCTTCTTATCAATAGGTACTATTTCACACATTTTAATATGTAGTGTGTAGGTAGGTGGTTAGTTCCATAAATTTATTATCTACATACCTTTGATATGGGTGAATGGAGCTACATGAATAGTGAAAACCTCCATAGTTAGTTCCTTTTGTACCGTGTTCACTTTTTACACCCTTGGATTAATATATCAGATAGTATACATATCAAATACATCCATCATAGTAACTCCATAGAAATATTTAGTATACTACAAGTTGTACACTTTATTTTTATAATTTTTTTAGATCTATAATTATTGATAAGTTATAGTATGAAAATGTTTTTTTAATTTCAATGTGGAACTCATGTTTTAATTTTAACTTAGAAACCTTGTTTACAAATTCGTTTTAAACTAGATTAGTGAAAGGGAAGTGCAAAGGATGTGCTTGAAAGAAACAAAAATTTGAGATAACTTTTTTTGGTCTTAAAAAAAAATTACATGTAGAATGTATTTGTGTTACACAATGGATAGAAAAATGTGGTTCTCAAAAGCTCAAAATATTTCAGTTGCGAAGGTTATGTTACTAATTTATCAATTAGTAAGGGTATTTACCACATTGAAGTGAGTGAATAATTTTATCCTTTTCAGCTTTAGAAACAATCAAAATAGAAAAATCATAGTGACAAAGCTAGAGGTCTCGTAGGTTAATTAATGGCCCCTGGATTAAAATTTCAATTTCAGGGGAAAATGCTACCTTCATAAGTTTGGACTATTTTAGAATATAATTTTGAGAAGAATAGTAGAATGTGGTTATATCAGTGATAAAACAAGCTTACATCTTTTAGTGTAGACAATTATCCTTGTATTAAGGATTTAATCACTCAAGTCAAGCAAATAAGATCTTTTCATTTTGAAACTAGTGAATCTATGTTTAATTACAAATTTATTATGATTATTTTATAATTCCAAAGTGTCTTAAAGTCTTAGTTTAGTGCACATCCTAGTTAAGTTGTTGGTTAGGTGTGCCACCAAGAACACAGATTCTTGAGCCTGTGAAGAAGTTGGTAAGATGTGTATAATCCCAAGCATTTTTAATTATAACTAAGTATTATGTTGGTATCTATGAAGTAATTTTTTGTTGAGTAGAGGAATTCCCCATTTAAAAAGTTGTGGCCATAATTCATTGTACACTAAAATAGTGAAAGGGAAGTGCGAAGGATGTGTTTAAAAAAACAAAAAATTGAGATAAATTTTTTTTTGTCTAAAACAAATTGCATGTACAATGTATTTGTGCTACACTATGGATAGAAAAAAGTGATTCTCAAAAGCTCAAAATATTTCAGTTGGAAAGGTTACATTACAAATGTTCCACTTAGTAAGGGTATTTACCACATTGAAGCGAGTGATTAAATTTATCATTTTCACCTATGGAAACAAATCGAATAGAAAAATCATAGTGACAAAGCTAAAGGTCTCATAGCTTAATCAATGTACCCTAGATTGATGTTTTAATTTCAAGGGAAAATGTTACCTTCATAAGTTTGGACTATTTTAGAGGATATTTTTGGGAACCATATTAAAATGTGGGCATATTAGTTGGGAAATGAGCTCACATCTTTTAGTGTAGATAATTATCCTCATATCAGGGATTTAATCACTCAAATTAAGGCAAAAAATTGCTTTTCTTGTTCAAACAAGTGAATCTATGTGTAATAAGAAACTCATTATGACTATTTTATCATTCTCAAGTGTCCTAAAGTCCTAAAGTCTTAGTTTAGTGACCATCCTAGTTCAATATTTGGTTGGGTGTGCCACCACAAACACATAGATTATTGACCTTGTAAAGAAGTTTGTCAGATATGTATAATTCCCAAGCATGTTTATTATATTGGAGTATTGTGTAGGCATCTACAAAGTACTTATTTGTTTATTAGAGGGATACCTAATTTGAAAAGTTGCGGTCATTTTTTTTTAGTACTACAATGAGTGTATGAACTATAAATATTCTAAGGCACTGTGATGTATTTCAATCCTTTAAATAATTTTTTTTGATCATAATATATAGCTAGTCTACTTAAGTCACCCATTTGACATGGTACACAATCTCTAGCCTTATCTATGTTCAAAATAATTAAGTATATGATAATAAAATTAAATGACTATCCCCATATCCAAGATGTGGTGGTTCCATTGATTAACTAATTGGACATTTTTTTATAACTCATTGACATAGGTGGAGCACCTTTAGACCAAGTCTCTATACATATCTAGGATGTATGCAATTTTATTTCCATGTTGCACAAGTACTACACCAATCACATGGTTATATGTATTGATGTGAAGTTTGAAGGAATGTGCAATGTTGGGAATTTGAAAGAATGTGAAATGATAGACATTGTAAGGATAGGTGTTGCATAGAGACATAAATAGATTAAGAAACTTTAATAACACATTATTATGCATGAGGATATAATTTTTTGATTTGAAATGTGATATCTAGCTAAGAGGTCAATATGTACAAGAAAATAGGGGAGAAGTTATGGTATAAGTTGATGAGCCCATGAAAATTCCTAAATTATGTAGTATTATATAGATTTA
The DNA here is from genome assembly GCA_037957365.1 of Torreya grandis. Classification (NCBI taxonomy): domain Eukaryota; kingdom Viridiplantae; phylum Streptophyta; class Pinopsida; order Cupressales; family Taxaceae; genus Torreya; species Torreya grandis. The sequence continues at coordinate 2,384,204 of JARHVA010001003.1, read as the reverse complement.
GATAATTATTTATCACTTTAAAATTCTTTTGATAAATATCAATTCATAAAAAGTCATTGATGTAGCCTACATACTAGATCTATGAATTACTGAAGGTGCACATCACTAAGTTGGCAATCAACGTATGCTAGCAAGAGGATTCTAATATATATGAAATGTTATCCACATGCTTCTATTGATTCTTGATAAATTTGAGAATTTTATCCATTTAGATAATATGAAATATTTTCCCAAGGGCATAAGTAGATGGCCAAATAAGAGTATTAAGTTTTTTGATGCATTGGTGAATCCAAAGGGCATAACCAATTATTTGTACAATATTTAGAGTGTCTTGAATACTTTCCTCGAGCTGTCTTTAGGATGGACAAGAACTTGATGGTAACCTACTCTCATGTCAATTTTGGTGAAGTATTATGCACCTTTGATCTTGTCCTAGAAGTATTTAGTTTGTGATAATGAATATTGATTCTTCACCATTTTTTTTTTTGAGTGTGTGACAGTCCATGTAGAGTTGTATTATAGTGAACATTGATTCTTGAGTCTAAGAATTATTACACTTCCTCAAGGAAAAGAGCTAGTTTCGATCTCAACTTGATCAATGAAATATTATATTTCATTTAAAAATTCATTGTTCTCACAAAATGATCTGAAATATAAATGAATACTTGTAAGAGGGGATCTAGGAATAAAATGTATTTATAAATTTATACATCATGTGTAGAAATAACTTTGCATTCTTGGATGAATCCATTGTGCTAGGTAAGTAACTCATTGAGTTATCATTGTTCAGTCATTGATTACCTTGAGCACACTACCAAATCTTGACTCTAATCTTATGTAGTTGTATCATAATGAACATTTATCAAAATGAACTTCAATGAGTGTCAGATACTTTTATGAGATTACTTGTTAGAGACCAAAGCGACATCAATTGGTCATTGGATCTAACTCCAAAGGGTTGAAATAGTAATATTGTGCATTCAAAATCTAGTTTTTTAATTTTTCTTTATACGTAACATCTTAATCATACAGATTAATATAGTTTCCACAACAACATGTGCAAAATTTAATAGGTTTGATGCCAAAATTAATGTTGTCCTTCATACGCTTGTATTTTTATTGGAAGGTTCAATATATTTGGACATTTGTAACCTTTCCTTGTTGTAACTAGCCCAATGATTATGGTTGTGAAAACATAGCAATAGTAAGGCTAGTGCATCGGGTCGTGGGTTGCACAATGATGTTGTTATAATTTACATTATCAATGATAACATGGAGATGCTAAACCCTCACTGAAAAGTTGGTGTGCGATATGCATTCTCTCTCTTTAGTGGTTTCTAGTGTAGTGTTGTGGGTACATAGATATGTAGTATTTGGATAAATTGTATTTACTTATGTTAGACCTTATATGGATTGTGCACTCAAGGATTCCTACATACGAAATTCAAATTTGTCACACTGTGCATAAACAATGTCTAGAACCATGTTTTTTTGATCAAAATTCTTATTGATTTTATCTTAGGTAGAAGGCACAACAATATTCAAATTTTGTGTGCTCTTTTTTGGTTTCTCTCCTTTGAGAAAAAAACTTTATAATTCAGCACTAAAGGATAAAATGGAGAGTCATGTATAAGCTAGCTCTTGTGCATGGAAATGGATGAAAAGTGGAGATGTTGCTTCATATTTCCCTTGGCTACATTATGAAATTATTGCACCATTGTGTTAGGAATCAGATACTCTATCTTCACATAGATATAATGTTAAAGGTCACTGAGGTAGTTGAGTAATATTTTTCGATTACTGGACTCCTTGCTCTCACCTTTCTATTAGAGTATCCTTGAGTATCACAAGTGGGATGGATACAACCAAAGTGGTAGCATACATTGGACAATAAATGTCTAGTAGTTGAAGTTTATATTTACAAGATGCTAGGAATATTACACGTGGTGTTCCCTGGGACTACTTTCTCAGCAGCAGCAGCAACAACAACAACAACAACAACAACAACAACAACAACAACAACAACAACAAAAAATTATAAATCAAACTAAAAAAAATTGTGAGAAAATTTATTTGATATAAATATACAAAACAAGGATGTCATTAGAGGCATGAAAAAGAAAAGGTTTATCGTGACTAAAAATAAATACAGACATAACCACATGTTAGAACAATAAATTTTCTCCTTTCAAAAGTTATTTTCAAAACACACATTTAATCTTATTATTATTAGTGGAGCATAACAAAAACACATGTTTTGACTTGCTACACATAAAATAAAACTTCACGGACCATCCCCTACTGTCTACCACATTGTTGAGATTCAATCCGTCCACATGCCCTACCCCATATAATGCAACACAAAACATTTATATAATATACAATGTCCGTGAAATTGATAAAAATTTGACATTAGAGTGTATGGATTATATCCAAATATGCCAACCAAAAAAAATGATTGTATATAATATCATGCAACTAACAGATTCCACTCAGTTTGACAGCACTCCGTTTCCATTACAACTTTTTATCTTTTTCTAAAGGCTACAGTTTTTATCTCCACCGAAAAATTAGCATTTGATGTAACTAATAAATATTAAGGGTTGATGTTAAGGTCAAGTTCATAACCAATCTTTTCAACTAATCCACTCATGTTTTTTTTACAGATGCATGCATTGCACTCATCCACAACCCATGAACGTGATGCAGAAGATTACGTCGAAGGTACATTGATCGGCATTTCGTCGACTAATTGCCATCTAATTATTGATTCGTTGCATACGGAAAGTAAAGCAAGAAATTAATTATGAATATCTTGTCGCCATTTTATTAAGAAATAAAAAATGGATTTCTTTGTCTTATTAAAGTTTGTTTAAATTAATTATTTTATTTTTAAGAAAAAATTAAGAAACATCTAATATTTAAGAAGATGAAAATAAATTTATCCCATCTAGGGCCATGAGGTGGGATAAAAAATTTATTTTTGAAATTGATTTTTTTTAGTTAGTCGATATTTGAGTATTTATATATATATTCATGATACATCAATGATTTAAATATAAGTTTATGTTAATTTAATTATTTTATTTTTAGAAAGCAAATAGAAAAAAATAGAAATTTTATTTTACTATAATTTTGAAAAAAAAATGGAAATCCAATCTTACTAAAATTATTAATTAATGTGAAGAAGAAACTGTGAGTAAAAAATTTTGTGGCTTTATATATTCTTCGAGATAGAGGGGGCCTATCTACTTATACATCTAGAGGGGCCCTATCGCCTATCTAATAGACTCAACTCTCTATAGATATGGTATCTAATAGACTCAACTCTCTATAGATGGAGAGGGGGGCCTTTCAGATATGAGGATCTATGCATATCTACTTTCTACAAGGGCCTCTCTATGGAGATTATAGATAGAGGGGCACTCGACTAGAGTAGATTGACCTGTCAACTTATGTTACATATATAATAAGATGCATGGGGATGGATTATGCATCCCACCAGATAACTAAAGGACAACCTTCCTCTTTTTATATAATTCTATCTAATACAATCTCCATATCTTATATAATGGGAGTGATGAGGTGCCCCTTAAACTATAAACTTGGTGGAGCAAGAACAACAAGTGTACGAATAGATTCCTACTCACTATTTATATCTAGAAGCACTATTATCTCAAATGGGTCACCCTTCGAAAATGAATCTTAATATAAGTAGTACCCATTTCTAGAAAAAGATGGCCCTTATCTTATAAAGCATTCTAAACAATATTATATTTTAACTCTAAACATTGATCTTATATTATTTCTTATCTCAACACACACACACACACACACACACACACACACACACACACAATTATAATTATAATTTTAATCAAATTATTTTAAGTAGCTATTTAAAATATAGCATTCTCAATGCTCTTAATTATTTAAATAGTTACAAATTTAAAATATTAATTAAATGAGTAAGAAGAAATAAATGAATAAGATGTATGGTAAAGTTTTTATTTAATCTTTAAGATATGGGAATAAGTATTTCTAAGCTAAATATTTTAATATGATTTTGATTGATAGTAATAGAAATAAGGTGGTTTTTTAATTTAATTTAATTGTGTGTGTGTGTGTGTGTGTGTGTGTGTGTGTGTGTGTGTGTGTGTGTGCGCGCGCGCGCACGCGTGTGTGCACGCACTTGTTTTCTATGTTGTTTGGTGCTTGGGTAGCTTGTTATTTGTTAACTCAGTGTTTTGTCCCTTATATTATTAAAAAAGGTGTTATTTTTAAGATTAAATACTTTATCTTATATTTTTTGTACAAAGTTTTGGAGATTTTCAATTACCAAATTTTATTTTTTATCTTAAAAATATTATATAAATAGATTATTTTATTATAAATTCTATATTATTTTATTACAGAATATTTAAGTAAATAAAAATAATAAGTGAATAACTAAAAAGAGAACATGCTTTGGAAAAATACTATTAAAAGGTTAATTGGAATATCTAAATTCCTCACACTATTTTGAAAAGGTTATAAGAAATTACTAGTATTGTCAACTTGTTGCTTCCATGCATGAGCCCATATCTAAGTTACTAAGGTATTTAGATACATGTTACATAGACATTGGACATATGTATTTTAATACAAATTCTTGCATCATGTATATGAATTGATGTTTCAACACAATATTTCTAATTCTTCTAATAAATGATCATGAATACAAATGTTTTATTATTACTATGTAATCATGAAGGTCATGCTTTAATATTTTTTAAAATTTGAGAAAAGAATATTATAAATAAATTACCTTCTCCATTAAAGATTTGATATTCCCTTATTTTCTCTCAACCTCTTTTCACTCATAAACTTAAAAGTTGATGTGAGGTAGATTTTTATCTAAAAACATTTTATACAAAACATCTTTTTGATATATTTAATATCTATATGGGGTGGAGGGTAAGGGGTGGAGGTGCGGCTATAGCTATATATTTAATAAGCTACCTTTTCAATTAAAAAGTTGATATTATCTTATTTTCTCCCAACCTCCTTTCACCCCTAGACCTAGAGTTGATGTGGGGTAGATTTGTACCCAAAATCATTAAAAAAAAAAAAAAGGACATCCTTTTTTAAATATTCAAATATATTTTTAACTATTTGTTCTTTAAAAAATTTAAGATATGATTAAATAAATTAAAAGTTAATAGATTTTGGAATACATTCTACAACTTCAATGTTATATTTTATTTTTTATTTTTTATCAAAGATTTTTGATTCATGTGAACTATAAATGTAGAAAAAATATTACTGACAAAATTCCTTTATAAAGGATCGATGTTAATAGAAAATATGTTTATTCCTCCACATATAATCAATAGATTTAGAGTCATTTAATCATTTAATTTATATAACTCCATTATTTCACTTAATTATTGTGTGTTTTTAACAATTAAAAATTATATTATATGTAAATAATTTCATATTATATACAACTTAGTTGAAAATAAACCAAAATAGAAATTGAAGGATTGAAAAAAATTAATATTCTTCTTTTTTCTATTTTAATTAACTTGTAATATAATTTAATACATAAATTAATGAGGAAATCAGTTTTAGAGGATTAAAATTTAAATTAATTTTATCTATAATACAATTTAATGAGTTGTTATGTCTTTAAAAATATATTAAAATTTTGAGAAATTTTATATTTTTATATTTTATAATATAAATAAAAAAATTATTTTTAAATTTTATTAATTACTTTAATTAATTTAAAGTAGAATGACCTAACTCTAAACCCTCATCTTTATTTGAATTAAAAATGTACTTATCTTTGTTAATATATTCTTTTAATTTATATTTGTGATAATATTAACAAACCTCTTAATCTCTTTTATATTAAAAAATAATAATAATCAACAACTCATTTACATATGTAAGTGTTATTTACATTATTAAAATAAATGAAAATAAACTAATTACGTTTTCTTAATTCATTACTATTAAACCTTCCAAACAAAAAAAAATTATTAGGTTTTCACAGTCCATTAATATTTAAACTTTGAGTTTGATGATCTACTAATTTGACTGGTAAATATAAAATAGTTTAAACCAAAATTTTACAAATTAACAAACAAATAATTAACTTTTATGATTTTATTGGAAATTATTAATACAAATATTAATTATAAAAAATAATATATAAATAATTATAATAATTTTTTTCTAAAATTCATTAAAATTTATTAATATATAATTTTGAAATATGTAAATAATTATGATAAAAAGACAATCAGTTAATAATTTAAAAATATGACTGTAAAGCCATAGAACTATTTGACTAAACAAGGCAACCCAAAAATAAAATCAAAATATTAACATCGTCTTATAGAGATAAAATAAAGATAAAGACGAAATCATCTTTTATAATTTATATAAAAGAAGATTGATTATTCCTCATTAAAAACAGTGATTGGTAGCATTCAATATTTACGGTCTCATTTTCATGCCATACAAACATATGTATACGGTTCCAAATTTAAAAAAAAAAATCGTAAAATCAAAACATTAAAACACAATTGGAAAAACAAAACATAAACTACAATATACAGATGGTGGAGACAGATTATCTTATATAATTTGTCTAAACGAAGATTTATGATTCCTCACCCAATACTAATATATTGACTTTTTCACCAACAGTGCATATAATTTTAAACAGAAATTTCAAACAACTGCTACCTGCGATGCCTGTGTGGGGTACAGAAACAACATTGCAAGTTTTGGATGGCTATCCATTAAAATTACCGAGCAACTCCATAATAAGTTCTTTGAAATGAACTGCGATTTGATTAAGAAGCATCCACACGGAGGCCGGCACACAAAACGAAACGAAAGCTACAATTCCAACAGCAACGCTTGGTCTGGAGTTCAGAAGCAAGCTCTGCAACCATACCATAAATAGACATACATCTGAATGGTAGGTGGGATACCATTTTTTCTCCCATTCAATCCAATGCTGCGGAGGAATATAATTCATTTCCTCCATTCTCAGGTGATGCATCCGTTTTCTCAATACTAGCATATCCTCGTCTGAAACGTGTGGGCGTTCTGCAAAACGCTTTGAACATAAGGCTTCAAAATGCTTGCATTGAGAGTTATAACAATAGAAAATTTTATACATAGATAAGTACTCGTACCTGATTCATCAGACGTGGCAGCCATAACAGCAAACCTTCTGTCGCCCTTCTTGATGTGAATAAGTGCGCAAAATGTCCTTTGTAATCTGGTTTCGTAAGGCATCAGCCCACAGCGATATTTTGCAACTGTGAATTCCATGGCTACAGATCTGGAAGCCGATTTAAGCCAAATTCAATTGATGTAATGCCTTGCGTTGCTTCGATCCCTGAATGGCATTAAATAGGCGTAAATTGCGTTTGGGAATTATTCGGGAAGGAAAAAAATTCATCAGTTTTGACTGGCTAAATATAACCGCTGTAAAAATAAGCATGCACAGGCCATTGAACTGGTCGGTGCGTTGGTCGGTTGAGGCGTATGCATAGATTCGATAATTAAATTTTAGGTCATCTGCGGGCAGGTTTTTGCGGTCAGCGATGATTGGGCACCTCTACAGCAATTTCCGCGAACCTCCTTCCTGGCATTAATTTCTAATTATCTTTTGCGTGTAGTACGGTAAATATAAACAAACCAAATTTTGTTTTTTGCACCTGTGTGACCGCGTAAGAGCGGCACCGCGTTCCGTTGCCCGTCCAGCAAACATTTAGCTGTCAATCATTCGGCGACACTCCATTTTTTTTTTTTTTTTTTTCCTTTCCAATTTGAGGTCCCATGAGGCTACACCATCTCGGTGGAAGAAGAATGTGAATTCATCAACTATAGTGTGGAACATTAAAAAAAGGTAGCACACAAAATCAAATACAATTCAGGAACAAAGGGAAGGATCCAATGGATTCGGTAATCCTTTCTGCTTCCTGAACAATAAGATAATTTTCTGCTTCTTTAGATAATTTTCTTTATTTGTTTTTCTTCCTATACATTTCTTATTTGTGTTACTTAGGTCCTCCTTTTACGTGTTTCTCCCCTTCTCCCTTGATTCGTATTGGAGATTGGCAGTAATTACATTTAATGTTGGTGGCTTATGGAGGAAGGTGTTGAAGTGATCCGAACTGTGTGGAGTGTCTCTTTGATGGTAGTATTAATAAAAATTAAGGCCAAACAGTTTTGGTAAAAGATTGCCCTGAATCAAACGGCCCTAAATTTATTGCTGCGAGGGGTTGTGAAAGAATCGGTGACAATAGGAAGCTCTTCAGTGAACAGTTGTGGCAGGAAGAATTTGCTAAACATTCATAATGTACAAAATTCATTGTTGGGCCGAACAGCACGTCTGATGATGGATCAGGACGATGCACTAGAGGACAAGATGGTAAGCCCTAGTTATGTTAAAACCCATTTCCTACTTTCAATTTCATCTATGAAACAAGATTTGATTAAGGAAGAAGCTCCCTTGAAAAATATTGGGGTTTTCTTTGTCCGTTTGAATAGAAATGTTCTTTCATTAAGAAATTTATTTGTTAATCGGCTAAATTTTGTATGGGGTAAGAAAATTGGCATCTATGTTAATTTTTACAAAATGTTAATTTTTACTTTGGTTGTATTTAAAAATTTCATCATTCAGAGAATAGTCATTAACAAAGCTTTATGGAGTGTGGGTCAATCTCTCTTTAAAGCGTTCTCTTAAAACCCTAATTTAGAATGTCAAGATTTGATTTTCAAAATGGCCCCTAGATGGGTGGACATTGAAAACATTCCTTTCCAGTTGTGAAATTGTCTCCACCATGCCCTTAAATCATTGGGAGAGGTACTTAGGATTGAAGATCCTAGAAGGTCTCTAGCCCACATGAAAGCACATGTTCTAATTTATTTGGACCCTCTAAAAGCTTTATCCAAATCCCTCATTTTTGAAATTAATTGTGGCTCTTGTATATGCCGTATTAAAGGATGGGGAGGCTTCAATATGTGTGTGTTTTTTTTAAAATATGGTCATACGAGGAAAAAGTTCCATTTGATTTCCTCTAGTAAAAACATAGATAAATAAATTTAAACAGGCCCCAAACTCAATAGCAAAGATGTTATGTTCAATCCCCTTCCACATCAAATGAAAGACCTAAAAACATTATTAATCCCATCTTCAATTTTAAATTTGAGGAAGGTGGAACACCCCAAGTAAAGACCCTATAATAAAATGTAGCTCAAGGTTGTTTGAGTGTAAGGTAGCTTCCCATGAGAATGGTGTTGGGAAATATCCACCCATCAGAACTCCTCCCCCTAAAGCTACTACTTTATCTTTTGATGAGGAGGAGTCTAATCAAATTGAGTCAATGGAACAAATCATGATGCTTTTTGTACTGATAAACTACTAGTAACAACTTTATGAGGATATGGTTGATGTTGTTGCTTTCTCTAAAGGGAGACCGTTTGATGTTTTTGGTGGCCCTCATGTTGTTTAAGATATATATTTTTTGATTTGGTACCTGACAACATGATTAAACTCCCTCCTAAATATTAATTTGAGTAGATTGAGCCTTTGACAAACATACCCCCAAATAGTGGGGCTCTGACTATGTCAGCTCATGTTAATAGTTTGAATGTGATTCATGTTATTCCAAATATTAGACAAAATTGGACCTCTAAAGGGTATAGAAAAAGTGTCACGACCTTTCTTCCCGCACTGTGGAGTTGTGCTCATACTTTAAGTGGTTTTGGATTTCATTTAGTGTTTTATGTCAGGATGAATTGATTTGTTAACTTAACCCTTGTGTTGTTCTCAAAGGATTATCAAGACATTAACCGTAAATCACGAAAGCGAGGTACGATTTAATTTAAGTTAATTCCTTTCGTATAAATTTATAAATACAACATTGTCTTAATATATATTGGTAAAAAAAAAAATGAATAGATTAATTTAGATGAAAAAAATTATTAGTTTGATAAAAATAGAAATCGTCAAAAAATTATTTTTATATAGAAAAACTTTTTTTTTTTTGGAACTTGGAAAACAAACATTATTTAATAAAAAATTAAATTATTTTAAATTAAATATATTTTTAATAAATAATTTTTAAAATTATTAATTAATTATATTTAATTTAAAAACCTAACAAAATATATTATTATAAATAAATTAAGATTATTAATTTATTCTAACCTATTAAAAACGTACGTGGAACCTAGAAAAATTAAGATGAAACTAATCAAACCTACCACCTCACCCAAGCCTACATGCATGCAATTTGAAACACCACATGCATGCAAACTAAGGGATTTGTGCAACGTCTACCACATAAAGTAAAAGTTAAAAACCATAACTAAATGATCTTTCCATGAAAAAGTCATAGAAGAGTAGATCGACGCCAAGTCGGAGGGAGGAGAAAATTCGCATGAAAAATATTATAAAATGGGAGTATTTCAACAGCAAAGGGAGGAAACAAGAAGCGCTTGAGTGAGGAGGACAATTTGAGAGCAGAAAGGGGAGAAAAAGTGGGAAGGCAGCAAGGAGGGTCGACGGAGGGAGGAAACGTTGGAGGGAGAGCAGCAAGGAGAAGTTAGGCGCAAAAGTGAAGGAGAAAGGTAGAAGCTTCAATTCCGGATTCTCATTCCATTTCAGTCGCCAATTTCAATGGCATAAGGTAGGTATTTTAGTTTATGAAAATATATATATATATGGAGAGAGACTCTGAATACATTTAAATTTAAGTAGTGCATATCAAAAGTCTGAATAATTTAAAAGAAGCACATGTATTATTAGAAGTCTAAAATTTTTAGAGAATTTTTTAAACAAAATAAAATTGAATGATTTAAACAAAATTACGCAGCATTTCATACAAGTGATGTCTCTGGCTCATATTTATATGTAATGTGATTATGCTTGAGCTACTGCATCCATAACTTAACACATCTGCAATAATGACATTTGAAAATCATTCTTATAAACCATTGGAAAGAAATAAAGATCATGTCATATTTTTAAGACAAAAGGGTGGGATAATCTCTCTCGGATAACAAACACTAATCAAAGATAATAAAATGAGTTTGACTATCTTAGATTATTCTGACTTATGAACTTATGAAATAGAATAGAGAAAGTATATTTCTTATTAACAACTCGATATCATAAAAAATGAACAAGAAAAATAAAGATTGAGAATGTTAAACCTATTATTATCAAGAAACTACCAACCATATGGCTCTCAGATAATGAAACTTTGGCAACAATAATTATACAGAGCATGTTTTCTAAAGCATAGACAAAAAATATTATTAATGTACATAAACAGTAGAAGGGAGATGTAGCTTGCAAATATTCATTTCTATTTATAAAAACTTCAAGAAAAGGAAAAGGGAAAATAATAAAAAACAAATGGAAAATGAAACTTCCCTCCACTTTGAAAGAACCTATTTATATGTTTAACTCGGATACAATAGCTGCAATCGAGAGTAAACTTAAATCTTTGAAAGTGGAGCTAGTTAAAATAAAACCAACTATGATTGATGTTTTAGTCAAACATCAGTTTAAGAGACCCTCGATAATAAGATATTTTCCATTTGGAATGGGTCGTAATGCACCATACATAAGCCTTGAAGTGTGTAAGGAATATAATATGCCACCAATATGTGGTTCACTCTGAAGATGAAGATCTCAAAAAAATTGAACTAGATGAAGAAGATTCTGTTTAGAATAATTTTGAATCAATGTTATATAGACATCTACATATTATTGTGATAAGTTTATCCTCTATAAAGCTAATAACTCCATGTAATAAAAAGTTGAATAAGATTATCAAATGCTTACTTTTTTCAATCCTATTTGTGATTGTAATAAAAAATAAGAATGTATGAGAAAAAATAGAGTTATCTAAAAGAGAGTTATAATATCAATTGTCTTGATGAAAACTAAGAATGTTGTGTTATTTCTATCAGGAAACCAGATGGCAAGACCTAGATGATCAACTAGGAATTGAAAGGAAAATGTGAAATATGTTGAACCCAACAATGAAAATTTTGAACAACAGGTTCCAAAAAATAGAGAACCAGTGATAGAAGCCCTCATCAATTTATTGACCAAGCAAATAGATAAAATATACTCACTTGAGTAGGTGATTAATTATCTTAAGTCAAGAAAAGAAAATGTAGAAAACATATTCAAACCGAGCCTTGATAATCCACCTGAAGATAATCCACCACCAGTTATTGAAATTGAGGTTGTAGCTCCCAGAATTCAGTGTTGGAGAAGTGCTAGTACAAATTGCAAAGGAAATGCAACTTGGGAGGACACTGAAGAAATGAAAAACAAGTTTTTATTTTTATTTTAAATTTATGAATTTAAGCAAACTTTTGTAGTGCATTGAGACAATGCACAATTTAAGTGGGGGAGGATGTCACGACCTCTCTCCCTACACTGTGCATTTGTGCTCATAATTCAAGTGGTTTTGGATTTCATTTAGTATTTTATGTCAGGATGAATTGATTTGATAACTTAATCTTTGTGTTGATCTCAAAGGGCTATCAGGGCATCGATGAGAAATCACAAAAGCAAGGTACAATTTAATTTAAGTTAATTCCTTTCATATAAATATATAAATGCAATGTTGTCTTAATATATATTCATAAAAAAGATAACAAATGGATTAATCTAGACGAAAAATTATTAGTTTGATAAAATTAGAAATCGTCAAAAATTTATTTTTATATAAAAAATAACTTTTCTTTTATTTAATTTTGAAACTTGCAAAATAAACTATATTTCATCAAGAATTCAATTATTTTAAATTAAATATATTTTTTGTAAATAATTTTTAAGATTAATAATGAATTATAAATTATAAATAATTTTAAATTATTAATTAATTATATTTAATTTAAAAACCTTACAATATACATTATTATAAATAAATTAAGATTATTAATTTATTCTAACCTTTTAAAAACCTACGCGGAACCTAACCAAATTAAAATGAAACTAATCTAGCCTACCTCCTCACCCAAGCCTACATGCATGAAATTTAAAATGCCACATGGGGAGGGGAAATAATATCTTTCTTTCAGTTTAACTAAACGACTGCACCTCCGTCCACCTTTATCTCATGCAAACTAAGAGATTTCTGCCACATCTACCACATATAGTAAGAGTTAAAAACCATAACTAAAATATTTTTTCATGAAAAAGTCATAGAAGAGAAAATCGACGCCAAGTAGGAGGGAGGAGAAAATTGGCATGAAAAATATTATAAAATGGGAGGATTTCAACGGCAAAGGGAGATAAAAGGAAGCGCTTGAGGGAGGAGGATGATTTGAGAGCAGAAAGGGGAGAAAAAGTGGGAATGCAGCAAGGAGGGTCGACAAAGGGAGGAAACATTGGAGGGAGGGAAGCAAGGAGAAGTTAGGCATAGAAGTGAAGGAGAAAGGCAGTAGCTTCAATTCAAGTGGATCCTCATTCCATTTCAGTCAAGGATTTCAATGGCATAAGGTAGGTAGTTTAGTTTATGAACATACGTGTGTATATATATACATACATATGCATATAGATATGCAGATATATATACAGAGAAAGAGTTTGAATACATTGAAATTTTAGTAGTGCATTTCAAAAGTCTAAATAATTTAAAGGAAGCACATATATTATAAGAAGTCTAAAAGCCCTAGAGAATTTTTTTCTAACATTTAAGTCCCAAAAATAAATAATATAAATCAAACGTAGCTATGTTGGGATGAAAACTTCCAAATCAAAGAAGACAAAGATTGCTTGAAAAATAAATTATATTAGACTCCAACATGAAACAAGTTATGCTCGCATGAAGTCAATAAATGTCAAAATCAAAATAATATATCTTTTTTTTTTTCTAAAGGTTTATGTATTTTATATTAAATATTTTTGGATACGTATTGCTCTATAAAAAAAATTGTTTTTATTTATGTTGTAATATCAGTATATTATTTTATTTAAATTTGGAGTAAATAATTTACTTTATTTATATGGTAAGATAGATATATTATTTAAATTGAAAAAGAAATTATTTAATTTAGAATGTAATAATTTGTATTATTTAAAAATTGTAAGATAGATATATTATTTTATTTAAAATTGTAAATAAATAATTTATTTTATTTAAATCGGATGTAAATATTTGGTATTATTTAAACTGTAAGGTAAATAATTTATTTTATTTTACCACAAAGATAAATATAATGTATTTATTATTATAAAACTAAAATTGAATGATTTTTACATTATGTATATGTTTTGAAACATATAAACAATTTATCTAAATTCAAGTTCAAAATAGTATTCTTAAACTCCATGCGTATAAATTATTTTCTACAAAAGTTTACCTAATTAGACTAAAGACGTAATTTTCTAGAATAAATAAGGTTGAAAATCAATGTGATGACTAAACAAGGAGATTTTTGTTTTCCACTTTACTACTAAAGATTTTACTTTTGAAATATAATGCATTAATTTATTTCAAGTATTTTTTTACTTTTCAAATCTCAAACTTAGATCAAGAATTTAAGGTTAAACAAAACTACGCAACGTTTGATGCAAACGGTGCCTCTGGCTCATATTTATACATAATGTTGTCACGCTTGAGCTACTGTATCCATATCCTAACACAACTGAAACAAAGACATCTGGGCATTGTCTATATAAACTGTCAGGGATAAATAAGGATCATGTTTTGTCTTTAAGACCAAGGGGTGGAATAATCCCTCTTGGACAACAAACACTAATCAAAGATAATAAAATGACTTCGACTACCTTATATGATTCTAAATTATAAACTTATTAAACAGAATAGAGAAAGTATATATTTTTTTCAAACCTTGGTATCACAAAAAATGAGCAAGAGAAATAAAGATTAATAATGTTAAACTGATTATCATCAAGAAACCACCAACCATATAGCTCTCAGATAATGAAACCTTGGAAATAGAAATTGAATGGATTAGGTTATCTAAAGCATGTATCAAAAATATTATTGATGTAAACAAAAAGTAGAGAGGGGATGTAGCTTACAAATGTTCATTTCTATTTTTTGATAGAATTTATGGCTAGTTTAGCTAAACAAGTGTCGATCACCTTAACTGATATATTTACGCTTTTGTTCGAGTAGAAATCACAAAGTAACTATCTAGGGACCTGGGCCTAAGCAAGGGTTGCATACCCAAATTCACTGTTCACATAAAACTTAGAATAGAAAATAGAACTCCATGCATACTACACCTTGATCCTGTTTGGAAAAAGGTATATAGTTAGTCTAGAAAGTGAAGGATGTTTCTAATATGGAAGTGAATAGGATGGAGTTTTGGGGTTGTGTACTAAATAAGATAAATAAATAAACCATTATAATAAGACCCTTGCTTAGATAAATAAAGCAAAGATAAGAAATCTATGATATACTTTAAAGGATTTTGATTGGGTCATCGTAGTTTCTAAAGCTTTATATACAATTATAATGTGAAATACAAATTTTTGTTATGTGTTTATACATGTTATTGTCACAATGACCTTGATGCCTATCTAGTAGAGATTAGTGATGAACAATGAGAAACTCAAGATCTAGGTGATTCTGATGAGATAAGTCTCTAACCAGAGCATAACATATCTATGTAGAGATATCTAACCCATTTAGTTAGATGATTGCTCAATTAGTAAATGAATAGCTAACCTGTTTAGTGAGATGATTTCTCATTTGTCAAAGGAATTACTAACTCATATGGTTAGATTCTTACCCATTTGGCAAAAGATATTTTATAAGATAAGATATGCCTAAGTTATATGCATAAACAAACATTAATTACATTAAAAAATGTGTTTTAGGATAGTAATTGTGGCCTCTACACTATGGTATCAGAGTGATGGTCTCTACAAAAAGACTTAAAATTGTTTTTATAGAGAATTCATCTTAAGATAAATTTTAGTGATTAATATTCGTTAATTCATGAATATTCTAATTTTTGGATTTTAATTATGGCTATTTTTTAGGATTGGTAGATGCGATTTAATCATTAAAATTTTGGAGATATAAATTATTTTGGGTGTCAGATCACGAAACATTTATAAAATAATCTTTGAAAATAGTTTAATTTGCCACATATATATAAAACACCCCTCAATCCTAATATCAAACAAGATGACACGTCTGAATCTTAACATAGTCAAATGTAAGCATCAAATTATAGTGTCAAATGACATTTTTGAATGATAGTGTCAAACAACCTTCCTGAATGGTAGTGCCAAATGCAACTACAAAAACCTTCACTAGTGTTAAAGCTTAAGGGTATGCGAAGAAGAAAGGAAAAAAAAAACATGATAATGTTAAAATATCCTAGTATGACTAGATGGAAAAGAGTAAGGAAAGTAAAATTAATTTTACCTCGTCTATTGAAATATACATAACTTTGAATGGAATGTACAACTAAAACACTGCATATGCACCTTTACATTTGGCTAACTATCCTATATAAATAAGAAGTTAACATTTTTTTAAAGGGGAGCTTTATAAATATGAAGAGAAATAAAATCTAAAAGGGGTTTATAAAGAGAATTTAGATTTCATATGTCAACAGTAAGTTAAAAATGATGGCGCATCTTCAGCAAGTATTACCTTTGTTTTAAAAACTTACTGATATAAAAAAAGATAAAATCAAGAACTGGTGAAGTTGCTTCTAATAACCATGTCATAGTTCCATTGGATAGCTTCAGAATGCATCCAAAATCATATCACCTAGCTAAAAAAATGGTCAGCAATGTCTATTATGAAGATGTGTGGCATGATTTAGATGACATGAATAATGAACAACAAGAGATAGCAATTGATATCAGTTGGTCTAAAATAATGGTAATACTTTTGAGAGGTGCAACATCATTTTTTTCTAACTACTAACACATGGAATCTAAATTTTGTTTATGAACACCTTATAAGTTTAATTTTTCTTCATATTTAGAAAGCTTTCCTTGAGCAATGTGAAATTTTTATTTATACAGGATATAGTCAGGTAAATCTTAAAGATATTCCTTCAATTATTATGGGTGGGTCAAAGGGAAGATATGGTAGTGGAATTAAATTAACAAATTTATTATTGAGGGCATAATTTATAGGACCCTCTAGAAACCCTCTAGTCATTTGAATTGGGTGTCTGATAGGGCTGTCTGGTCTAATCATTTGGTAGAGACATTTGGTCTTGCCATTTAGTAGAGCTATCTAGTATGGTAATTTGATAGAGCTATCTAATTTAGCTTAAAGGGATTTTCTATATGGCATAGGTGACAACCAATGATGTTTCCAAATCAAAAGGTCTACATTTATCTCAGCTATTGACATAGCCATTCGACTCTCCCATTTGATAAAATTGAATGACTACACCATGGGTAGAGCCTTTCATCTATACCATTGACAGAGATGAAAGGCTCTCCCATCAATGGAGTTGAAAAACACTACCATAGGTAGAGATGATTATCTTAGCCATTGGTAGAGTTGAATGGCTCTCATATTGATAGAGCTAAATGGTGCTACCTTGGGTTGAGGCAAATGATATGGCACTCCATCCCTTCTCTTTTGAATAATGTACATTTAGGGTTTGTTTAAACATGTCAACTAACACAAAGATATATAATATTTGTCTAGTCACTCATTTCACTACCATTAATTAAAATGTGTCTCTTGGATATTAACTAGGTCATTCGAATAAACCTAAAAAATTTTACCTCTTGGATTGAACCTATTAATATAAAAATATGGTAAGGCTAATGGTAGAAAATTATGGACCTACCAATTTTACAAAATTGTAAATTAGATTCACCTAAACAAATCTAAGAGGGTTTGGGATATGGGCTCTTAAAATTTACCCTAATTCATCACTTGATCCCCTACTAAATATGAAAGATTATCTAAAAATGAGAGTACGAGAGGAGGTTATAGTAATAAAAAAATGAGTAACAAGGATAATAAATTTCTTGAGTGTTTCTCAAGGTTGTATCAAAATAAGGGAGAAGTATGTCCCTAAATTTGACCAAGTAACCCAAAGTAAGGGACTTGAAACCCTAGATAGAAAACTTATATTCAGATAATCTAGGTACTCTAGAGATACATAGAGATAAGATATATTTTCTCCTTCTCCAAGAGGTTACAATAATTGTTTCCATTATTTCCTCCATTTTAGGATTTTTTTGGCCTAATGTTTTTCACTTTTCAACTAACAAGTGTAGAGGTAAAGATGGTGCTTCTATTCTAATCAACCCATCCTGGGGATAATATATCATGGAGCTTAGTGTCTCTCCCCAAAATTTAATAGTCTAAGTTATTTTTAACTAGCAGAGTGAAGTTTTTGGGATATGTAATATATACATAGCTAATTATTATAAGGAAATAATGAAACTCTATAATCATTTAGCATCTAATCTAAAGGGCATTCATTTGGTCTTTGGTTGAGATTTTCATATTATTAATGAAAAAGAGGATAAAATGGGTGGATACTTTCATCTTTGGAAAGGAAATGAATTATTTTTCTTGTCCTAATTTATAAGATTGCATAAACTAGTTGACCCTCTGAATAACTATAATGTGTTAAGTAAAGGCATCTGGTTCACTTGTTTTAATAACCATGTTAAATCTATAATGTTATATTCTTGAATTAATAGATTTTACTTGTGAAAGTATGCCTTTGATACCTATTTAGAAGGAGATGGTGATGTGTTTAAGGATAATTAAATTCACTATATCAGACCATCATCCTATAAATATCAAATTTACACTCAATAATGAGGAAAAAAAAGATAGGGCCACCATGAAAGGTTTGTATAACTCAATGTGTCCCATCTTGAAAGTGGGATTTTTTTTTGTATGGTATTCAATTATTATGGAATGTTGAGAAGCTTTATTATGATTTAGACACTAAAATTTATTTCTAGAATAACTCCATTGACCTATCATAACATTTACAAGATATTATGGACTGATAAAAACTAAGAGAAAGAGGAGATATTTTAGATTTGTCGAATAAAATCTTATTATAGGTGGAATCTGACTTGCAATGTGACCATGTTAACCCTTCCTTGATAGAATAACTCTCTTTTGTTAAGCATAAGTTATGGAAACATCAAATATATAATGCCAGAGGCTCCCAAATCTGC